>CM053789.1:413572607-414065107 GCA_028749045.1 Cupressus sempervirens | reverse complement strand
ACACACAAATAGTGTATTAATTTTTATAGATATGTTAGATGTATTGGATAAGAAATAATTTCCTCCTTTTCTTACATCACTCAAGTAATTTTTTTATAAGTTATAGTCGTACAATTTTCTCCTTCTTTCCTAAAAAAATTTATGATCTCTTTGGAAGTATTTCATGCTTAAAATCATTTAAAGAAGATTTCCTAGGTTATTCAAACATATTTATTCTTGTTCTTTTCCTTAAAATGTAATCATTATCTTATATTGACATTTGAAGGGAGAAGGAGCATTTATAAATCAACACTTCTTATTCCACTATTGTACTTGATTTTCCTAGAAACAATTATCTTTTTTGGGGTTTCGTTTTTTAATTTATATTTATTCATTTTTATGGTATTCTTTGGAAATAATGCTTCATTTGGTTGTCCTTTGCACCAAATTTTATGTAAGCATTCATCTTACAATGCAAGGTTGCCACACATATCACATACAAATAAAATATATGTTAGAATTCTTTAGAATAACTAAAAGGGGGGGGTGAATCAATTATTCAAGGTCCAATAATGTCCAATTAAATCTTTTAATGAAACTATAATAGGCCCATGCATTCTACTAATCATCCAAGCTTTAACCTTTATCTTACCAAGTTATTGTAAATCAACATGCAGTAATGAAACATAAATAATATGTCATCAACACACTATGTCATCAATCTCTTAGCTAATCCTTATAATTCATTACAACAACATGACTTCAACCTTTCTCTAGGTGCTCTAGTTACATCTTATTGATTAACTCCTCCTTGACAATCAACTAAGTGATAGTACTTGGATCTGTTAAGAAATTGTCATTCTTGCAGATAGCAAGTTTGACATCAATGATAAAACAATGATTGAAAAAATTCTTTACCAATTCCATCATTCTTTAATCAATGATCTTTTCAATCATTTCCAACAATATATGCATTGAAAAAAAAATAATTCTCATTATGTGGGTTATAAAAAAAACCTCATATGAAGTCAATTATAGTTTGAAGTGGTATACTTATAACATATTCCTGCAACATTTTAGTAGTGTGCATGGTACTATATATACATTAAAAAACATCATAATGGTAACATAATAGAGCATGCATTTTTCATTTAAACCATGTGAATATTTCCTTATTAATCCTTACATACTATATTTTAGTCTTTTTAAAATATCTTTGACTAATGCTAATAGATAAAACCTCACCATCTTAACTTTTTTGGTATGGTTTAGCTTGAGCTATTTCCAAAAGGTGTTTTGAATGTAGATCATGAGTTTTTGAGCCAACTCTTAATTTAGTAACATCTCTTGTGCTAGGTGATACTCTTGTATTATAATGCCAAAAAATTTTAATAAAAGTTTTGACTACAGTAGAAAGTTTCATATCTAATCTCAATAGTGTACCACAAGAAGACCATAAATTATTTGCTGGATAACTCTCAAAGTTAACTCTTCTCTTTACAACTCTTTTCAAATTTTATAAATTAAATTAAGATGCCCACTTATGTTACTCATCATTCTTTTATCAAAAGTTATTTTCTTAACTAAATCTATTGTTATTGCTCATTGTATTCTATTCCTATTTTTAGAGTGACTTTTTATTTCTTATAGTGTCATAGGTTCTACTAGTACTAGATAAAACATGTTTTAGAGACTCATGTTTGTTGTTGGGTTTGAGATAAATTCCTAACCTTTTTATTCCTTATTTTATTTTATACATTTTAATTAGTTGTTGCATTAATTCAAACTAAAACCCAAAAAATTAATTTAAAAAAATTGTCGGGACAATCTACTAGGATGTGTCCTAATCATTCTCCATGAATATGATTATCTAAAAAATCATTGTTAATATAGATATGTTAATTTACTTCATTAAAATTCAAACATATTTATTCATTAGTCAGTGTTTCCATGTCTATGTCTCTATTGTTGGTTTTAATTGTTGTTTGATTTTCAATATCAATTGGTATTTGAATTTTATTTTCATATATTGTTTCAATTTCATTTGTAGTTTGAATTCCAATTTGAGTTTGATGTGCATGATTAGTCACTACTCTAATATGATGAACAAAATCTATATTATTTAAAGAGTAGCCTAATTCTATGAAATTAGTAAGTTCTTCATGGGAAATAATATAGGTTTGTAGAGGCATGCCTGTATCCAAAACTCAATTAGAATATAGACTTGAATCACCTTGTACTTTTTTTCCTTCTTCGATATCTATAACTATTATAGTATCCTCAATGGTCTTCTCTTCAGAAATGTTTATTGAACTTGAAGCCTCAACATTGTTTATCTCTCAAACTCTTTGTTGCCTTGCTTGTTGATGTTGAAATTCCTTATCCTTATTTTTTGTAACCTCCTTAGCTATTAGAATCTTCCTTTATCTCATTTTTCATCATTTTGATCCATGTTTGTACACATTTTGAATTCAAATCGATCTGGACATGTGAAATGCAAAAGAAGACAAGAAAAAAGATTACACGAAAAATAAATTAAAAGTTGGGATTGTCAAAAAATGATTGAAATCTCATTGGTCTTTTCCTTTTCTATAAAAATGAATGGGTATGTGTAGGATCATGGTCAACAAAACTATGCTCTTAAGTCACAATAAAAAATCAGCGAATTAGGGTTATCTAAACTTGACATACAATTTTCTACTTGTTATTAAATTTATATTAAAAAGTTGAGACAAATGAATCTCTAGGAAATTGAATTTAGTAATTTTGAATTTTAATGAAAGTGTACAAAACTTTTAGGAAAAAAATAAGAAGTAGACGTAAATCTAGCTACCTTAATCAAAACCAAATGATAATATTTTTAAATAATATTCTAGATAGAAGAAGTAGACTCATACTTGGATGTGACACATGTTTTTTTAATATTTTATTCTAAATTAATAATTGATTATTAATTTTCTACTTTAGTATTTTTAGAATAAAAATACTCTCGTATATGACCACATTAACTAATTCAAAACTCTAAAAAAATAAAAAATAAAAAAATTTCTTTATAGTATAATAAACATAGAATGTGACACATCATTTTTATTTCAAATTTTTTTTTACCATTTGAAAATCATGGTTGTTCTTCAAGCAGAGTGTCAATCAACATTATATACATAACTCCATTAGAAAATAAGTAATAATTATTTATTGAATTCATCATTTTACAAACCTTAAATTTATGGAAAGGTAAGAACATTATTAAGAAACCTATTTCATTTCATCAAATTTTGGTAAAAAAAGTCATCAACTACATGTTTGAAGTAAAAAATACACAAGAACAAACCCAAAACACATTTTCACGATGTTTTAAAAGTTGACTATTTAGGGTTGGTATGAAAAGATATAGTAGGCCTTATAAATGTATTAGTTTTTTTCGTTTAGTATCAGGATGGCTGGGAAAAAAGTTGGAATAGATTTTGAAATGCTTTGAGGCATTTTAGGAGTACATATTTTTTAGATCACCACTTTTTGACCCACCATGATCTTGCACATACCCAACGCCTAATCTATAAATTAGCCACCATATTTATAAACCATGATCTTGTTTTGTTCTTAATAAAAAAAAATGGGTACCTATTTCTTAAGACATAGGTAAGAACCATAGCCTAACCTTAGATTTTGGCTTAGGGAAGGGCTTACCTAGGTGTGTTCGAATTAAGCCTATGTCTTGACCTCTAAAGATTTTGTCAAATTTCAAATTTCATGTTTGCCATATTTTTAAGAGGGCCTTCTCGATCATAGTTTTTGATAAAACAAAAACTAATGTAAGGAGGAGGATGGAAAATCCTACAACAACGTGTGTCATAAACTCAACTTTTAAATTTCTACCCTTTCTCAAAGTTGCACATTGAAGCTACACAATTTATAAATGAAACTAGAGAGTACAAAAGGCTAGAAAAAGTATATTTTAGTTGTAATTCTTTCACTTCACATGTAGAATTTAACCACAACATTCTTGGTTGTGAGGAATTTTGGGTTGTAGCCTTAAACAAAAAAAGAGATGTACAAAATCAAAGCCTTATCTTGCATTTTTTAATCTTTCTAGTCTTCTTATTATTTCTTCATATCTAGCTCCCTTGTTTCTCTACATCTAATTAAATTCTTTTCATAGCTAGCTAAGCCACAAGTTGCTTAGTGAAGCATTAATTTGATAAGGATACTACCCAAGAAAAAATGAACACAACATGAAAATGATAATTGTACTATCAAGTATGATATGTTATTACATTCAGTACACCAGAAACAGACTCAACTACAGGCCCTATTGGATTACAATTCTATCAAATTCTTGACATGTTCACCAAAGTCTTCTATATTAGAACTATTCCTCTCTCCTTGCTCCATTTTCCTCTACTTTGGTGTAGTTCTTGGACTATTCCCATACACAATTTGGAATGGTGATCTAGCAGTACTCCTATTCAAAAAAATATTGTAAGAAAATTCCACTTGTGGTAGAATCAAATCCCATCCATTGGGCTTATCTCCTCTTAAAGACCTCAGATGAATTTGTAGACTTCTATTTGTCCATCAGCCTCTAGATAATTTGTAGAACTGAACTTCTATTTTGTCTTCAACTACTTCCAAAAATTCTGAGAAAATTTAGTATCTTTATCAGAAACAATAATTTTTGGGAGATCATGTAGTCTCACCGCCTCTCTGGAAAACAAATCTACAATATACACTGCATCATGAGTCTTGTGGCATGGAATGAAATGTGCCATCTTGGATAACCTATCAACCACCACAAATACTAAGTCATTATTCCTGTGTGTCCTTTGTGATCCGAGAAAAAAATTCATAGTTATGTCCTCCCAAGGCTTTGATGGAATAGGCAATGGTTGATAGATTCCATTATTTTGACTTACTCCTTTGGCTATCTGACATACTTGACTGCACAAACTTCTTCAAATCCTTTGACAATTGGGAAAAAAAATAATGTTTAATAACAATGAAAATGTTCTTATCATGACCAAAGTATCATGTCATCCCTCTACTATGTTTCTCCTTAATCAAGTTCTCCCTCATGGAGCTCCTTGGAATACACAATTGACTTCCCTTGAACAACATACCATCCTAGATCATATAGTCCAACCACCTAGTCATTTCTAGAGTAAAATTTTTTTTACAAACCTTCTAAGTACCTACAATACCAGGATCCTTAGGGTACAAATTCTTGAATTCATTAATAACAACTACTTTAACTTGTATTTCTATGAGCAACAAGTGTCTCCTACTTAATACATCTAGAACCCTATTAGACCTTCTAATTCAATGTTTCAATACAAATGAAAAGCTTGGCATGAACTCTACCCATTTCAAATGTCTCTGATTCAATTTACATTGGCTATTTAGGTACTGTAATTCCTAATGATCAGTATTCAAGACAAATTTTTTTGGCAACAAATAATGCCTCTACTTCTTTAAGGCTTAAACTATTGCATAGAACTCATGATTATAAACATAACACTTCTTCTTTCCATCATTCAATTTTTCACTCAAATAGGCAATAAGCTTACCTTCTTTACTCAACACAACCTCAATAGCACTAGCACTAGCATCACAATCCACCTATAACACTTTGCTAAAATTATAAAGTGCCAGCACAAGTTGTTTTGTCACCTTCATCTTCATGAACTCAAAACCCCTTGTAGCTCCTATAGTTCACTTGTAATTTTTTCTATCCCCTCTCTTTGTTTAACTTAGGGGCAAACATACTCTATAGATATTCCAAATGAACTTCTTGTAAAAACTAGCGAAACCATGGAATGACCTCACCTTAGTGGTAGACCTTGGAGTGGGCCATTCCAAGATGATCTTCACCTTCTTTAGGTCCATTTTGAGACCTTCAACTAATACAACAAACCCAAAATAGACTAACTCCTTTTTGACAAAGGTACACTTATTAAAATTAACCTATAATTTCACTTCCCTCAACCTTTCAAGGAAACTATGAATGTGTTACAAATATTCATTAAGAGACTTACTAACATTCAAAATATCATCCAAATAGACAATAACAAATTTTCCCAAAAAATTTCTTTAGTACCTCATTCATAAGCCACACGAAGGTTCTTGGCACATTGGTATGTCCAAAGGGCATGAATAACCAGTCATACAATTTCTCCTTGGTCTTGAATGTAGTCTTCCACTCATCTCCCTCCCTTATCTATATCTAGTGATAACCACTCTCGAGATCTATCTTTGTGATCAAGTACTAAGCTCCACTCAAGAAATTTGTAAGATCATCCATCCTTGGCAAAGAAAACTAATACTTGGTGAATATCTTATTTATAGCCCAAGAGTTTTTACAAATCCTCCACTCTCTATCCATGTTTGATGCTAGTACTGTAGGTACTACACATGGACTCAAGCTCTCTCGAATCAAAACTTTCCTTAATAACTCTTCAATTTGTATGTTCATTTTCTCAGTCTTAGTAGGATTCATGATATGAGCAGCTTTGTTAGGCAAACTAGCTCCAAGGAAAAAATATATTTGATGACTTATTTCCCTTACTAACATCAACCCTTTTGGTACATTATCAAATATGACATCTCCACACTCACTTAGGAGACATGAAACTTCAACTAGAATTTCACTACTACCTTCCTTATTATTTTTAGGAATTGAAGCATAATATATATGTTGATGTTTTGTGCTATCCCAAAAAATTATTCCATCAACAAGACATACCCTAGCACTACTACATACCTTTTCACCCTCCTTTATTAAGGGCTTCAACTTGTGAAAAACTCCATCCTTTGTCAGAGAATATGTATTTTCACCACCATCATGAATTGAACGCCTATCAAACTATCACGAACTTCTCAAAAATAAATGGCATACATCCTTCATGATGATGTGATAGAGAACCTCATCATGGTAACTCCCAATCTTGAACTTTATCAAACATTGTTTTCTAACCAGGATCTTATGATCATCCTACACCGAAGAAATTTGATATGCATGGGGGTGTTTCTCCCTCTTCAACTTTAGCTTTGAGACCATCTCCTCTGACACCAAATTGTAAATTCTCCTGCCACTAATAATCACATTACAATATTTACCCTCACACTTGCACTTAGTACAAAACAAACTCCTCCTTTATCTAGGTTTAGTCTGATTACTTAGCAAGACCATTTCATTAACCATAACTTCTCTGCTTTCTACATCCTCCAAATTTGATGATTTAGCATCATCATCTACATGAGGAACCTTTAAGTTACCATCATCTCTCCTATCCATCCTTCATTGGCATTGAGGGAGCTCATAGGTGCAATAATCTTCTTTGTTACAATGAAAATGTGTACCATGGAAGCCTTCTCTTCCAAAACCATGTCCATTTCCATTACCTTTTCCACTTTTCTCTCCAAAGTTTTGATCATAGGAGCAGTTTAAATCCTCATTCCTCTAGTTTTGGCTAGTACCCACATCTTCACTTTTCTTCCCATTCTCATTTTGGCCTCCAACTGACTTATTGCCACACCTTCCACCTTGGCTGAACCCTCTTTTCCTTCCATCAATTTTTTTTTTAGATTCTCCTCAACTCACAAGGAAAATGTTGTAATGGGCACCCCTGAATGTCCCAAAAACTAAACCAAATTGCTGAAAGGAATTATGTCAAACAGTTTGCATTCAACTTCTTAAAACCCCTAATAACTCTGGAAATCAAATGTTTATTTGTTTGTTGTGTTTCGTGCATGGAATTGGTATCATACAACATAAACAAGAAAGAAACTACAACAATATGCAAAGTGGAAATGAACTGCTACTAATAAAATGTTATTTTCAGAATTCATAAAACCAAATACATGGCAGATTTATCAACTCACTAATTACTTCAGCAATATTGTCATAATACTCCAGCCCATGCTTATGAACTTGCTGCTACAATACTTTGTCCTCCAATCAGTCCACTACCTTCATAATACCATTCCCTCCAAGCGGCATAAGCGTCGGACAAGTAGTGAAGAAGATATGAGCAAAATATCAAATCTGCCTGTAGCCGAAAATGCAACTAAACTGCCTGATAATGAAGCCAATAAGAAAGAATTCCAAAGGCCAAACCCCAAGGGAATGATGTCTAGAATGTTACAAGAGAGGATAGACGTCCTCAAATGCCAAGAACAAAGCTGCAACTCACACACCAATTTCTTCTCATATTCAACCTGTCTAATGAAGCTACAAATGCTTCCTTTTATTCTATTCTCACGGGTCTGTTCAACTCATATGGGCAATGTGGAATAAAGATGTGTAATATAAAACATATATTAAAATACCCCTTATGTCTCCCTTGGGTACACATCACCATAAAATAAATATTAAAGTAACACTTTAATATTTTACAATTAAATTAGATGTTACTTTAATAAAACTTCAGGCATTAAAATGTATTAGCAATCGGACTCCGAATAATGCGAGTGATAGCTCATCGGAAAGCTCTCATCGAGGAGTATCGAATCCAATCACCAAAATTGACCTGCATTGTGTCCTGCTAACTTACTAAAAATAGTAAGTATGCCTAAAACTGAGTAAATCAACTTCGTTTTGGCCCAAACTGGAAATGACTAGGCCAAAACACTCCAAGATCCCATTAAACCGTTTGTTAGCCCTCGGGACCATGTAGAACAAGGCTAACACACACACACTTGGTCAACTGCTAAAATGGGGACATTACAGTCTGCCCCCCTTGAAATTGCTTGTCCTCAAGCAATCTCAGTCCAGCCTGCTGAATAACCTGCTCACTCTCCCATGTAGAATCTTCCTCCGGCAGATCTTTCCATCTGACCAAATACTCCTTCACTATGCTATTTCTAAGCTTCCTCTCTCTGGTATCCAGAATAGCCTCAGGTACTAACACAAGCTTCCCCTCCTCATCCAAAGGGGGCAAAACTGCAGAAGGCACTACACTCTGACCAATGGCTTTCTTAAGCCTAGACACATGAAACACATTGTGCACTTGATTGCCCTCTGGAGCTCAAGCTCATAGGCGACTTTGCCCACTTTGTGAATCACCCTGTAGGGACCATAAAATCTAGGTTTCAACTTTTCAGCTCCGCTCTTCTTGAGCGATGACTGTCTATATGGTTGTAGCCTCAAGTAAATCATATCCCCTACCTCGAAACTGCGCTCTATTCGGTGCTGATCAGGATACAATTTCTGTTGATTCTGGGCCTATTGTATATTCTCTTTGAGCACTTTTAGGATGTCCTGACTATCCTGCAATAAGTTTTTGGCTTTGGGCACTCTACTGTCCCCCAAAACTAAATCCATGAAGCTAGGTGCTTCATAACCATAGAGTGCCATGAAAGGAGTCATCTTGATGGACATATGATAAGTGGTGTTATAACAATACTCTCCCATATGCAACCATCTGATCCAAGCCTTTTGTTGTGTAGTTACATAGTTCCTCAAATATCCTTCCACCCATTTATTCACAATCTCTGTTTGCCCATCTGTTTGCGAATGATAACTAGTGCTAGGTGTAAGATCTGTACTACACAACCTAAACAACTCTTGCCAAAAAACACTCATAAACTTACTATCCCGGTCGCTGACAATGAATCTGGGCAACCCATGTAACCTGAATATCTCTTTAAAGAAAAGATCTACCACCTGTGTTGTTGTGTAAGTGGACGGAATAGCAATGAAGTGAGAAAACTTCGTCAAGCGGTCCACCACCACATAGATGCAATCCCTTCCCTGCACTCATGGTAAACCAGTGATGAAGTCCATTGAAATACTTTCCCATTTCCTATCAGGAATGGGCAAGGGCTGTAATAAACTTGCAGGAAATGTGTGTTCTCCCTTATTCTGTTGACAAACCACACACTCCCTGACATACCTCTGAACATCATCCTTGAGGCCTTTCCATGAAAACCACTCTCAGATCTACCTGTAGGTCTTGAAGACCCCCGGATGTCCAGCTGTGGGTGCATCATGAAATGCCTTCAGTATCGCCTCTCTCAAATGTGATGACAGAATCAAATAAACCCTGTCTTAAACTCTGATCAATCCATCTATCACCTCATAGCGATCATCCTGTATGGTACCTGAAATCAATCCAGAAGCCCAAGCATCTCCGACATACTCTTCTATAATCTAATCTCTCCAATCTCCTAAAATCTCCACCAGAGCACATAAGTGAGGTCTCCGAGATAAGGCATCAACCACCACATTTTTCTTACCTTTGACAAACTCTATGTCAAAGTCATAAGCCTGCAATTTAGTCACCCATTTTTGTTGTCGGTCATTAAGATCACGCTGGCTCATGAAGTATTTAATACTGTTGTGATCAGTCTTGATCACAAAATGTCCACCTACCAAATATGATCAAAATTTGGCCAATGCATGCATTATGGCCAACATCTCCCAGTCATAGACATAATAACTTTTCTCAACTCATCAGAGCTTCCTACTCTCGAATGCAATGGGATGCTTCTCTTGCATCAATACTGCTCCAATCCCATCACCTGATGCATCACAATGAAGCTCAAAAGGCTTCGTGAAATCTGGTAGAGCTAGAACTAGACATGAAGACATTACCTGCTTGAAATGCTCAAAACACCTCTGTGCTACCCCTGTCCACACGAAGGCTCCTTTCCTGGTAAGATCTGTCAAGGGTGTAGCAATCTGTGAGAATCTTTTAACAAACCTCCTATAAAAACCACATAAACAAAAGAATCCCTTAAGCTGTGTAAGGTTTGTGGGAGTAGGCCATTCTACAATAGCTCTAATCTTTTCAGGATCAACCCGAATGCCATCGGCACTAATGATATGCCCCAGGTAAAGGAGCTCAGTCATGCCAAAATCACATTTAGATTCCTTGGCATACAATGACTCTCTCTCTAGAATAGATAACACCTCCTCTAGATGATGTAAGTGCTCCTCCCAGGTCTTACTGAAGACCAAGATGTCATCAAAGAAGATCAAGACAAATCTCCTCAGCTGCTTCCTGAATACCTAGTTCATACAACTTTGAAATGTAGCAGGTGCATTGGTTAGACCAAATGGCATAACCATGAACTCAAAGTGGCCATAGTGACATCGGAAGGCTATTTTCTCAATGTCCTTTGCTCTCATCCTGATCTGATGGTATCCAGATCGCAAATCAATTTTGGTGAAGAAGCATGCCCCATGCAACTCATCAATCAACTCATCAATCCTAGGAATGGGATACCTGTTTTTAATTGTTTTCTTATTTAGTGCCCTGTAATCGATGCACGTGCGCATCGTCCCATCCTTCTTCTTTACCAATACTACTGCTGAAGCAAAAGGGCTCTTACTGGGCCTGATATGCCCCATCTCCAACAAATCCTTAATCGCCTTCTCTATCTCATCCTTGTGTTTCTTAGGATGACGATAGGGAGTAATCATAACTGGTTTGGCTCCCTCCTCGAGCTCAATAACATGTTCCATCCCTCTGTCAGGAGGAACCCCATGAGGAATATTGCTAAATACTTTAGCGTGTCTATCAAGTATCTTTTGGACATCTAGTGGATGACTCTTTTCTTGTGGCTCTGGTGAAGTTGGCATAATGTGGCACTCTGCCGCCCACTCTATGTCATCATGACGAAAAAGTCTCTGCATTCTCCTCAAGGACACTACTCTGCAACCTCCATCTTAAAGCCCTCTAAGTACCACAGTTATGCCCTCATGCTGGAATCTCATCTCCAATTTTGCTAGATTGAGTGTGAACTCAACTAGTGAAGCCATCCATGTCATGCCAAGGATGACATCATAATCTCCCATGTCCACAACATAGAACTCATCCTCCAACTCGTAGCCATCTCCAAACCTGATGCGAAGATTAGATATCTTTCGAGTGCATAATAACTTATCACCGTTAGCCACCATGACTCTAAACCCATCATGCTCCTCTGTCTGTAACCCTCTCCTGGCTACCAACTGTGCATCTATGAAGTTATGTGTAGCCCCAATGTCAATAAGAGATATCACTTTCTGCCCCTGGATAGTACCCCTGACCTTAAATGTGATTGCCTTTTGGGCCCCTGTCAAGCGTGCCAACGATCTATCATCCTTAGGAATGTTGCTCTCCTCTATAGTGTTACCCTCATCTAAATCAGAGTGCTGATCCTCCCCTTCTGACTCTAACTCTTCTGCTGAAAAATACTCCATTTGATTTGCCTTAGCCTTGAGAGAACATTTATGAGATAAGTCCCAAGGCTCTCTACAATGGAAGCACAGCTTCTTCTTTCGAAGTTCATTCAAGGTTTCATTGTCTAGTCCTTTTGATCCTTCTTTGGGTTTGCTATACTCTTTCTGAAATGATTTCTTGTCTTTGTCCTTGCGGTAGGAAGAATCTGTTGAATGGTTTTTTCCTTTGTATACCGAAGGGCCTAAATCTCGTGCCTTTTTAGTTGCTTCAGCTAACATGAGTGGATCATGTCCCTTCACCCAACCTCATAATGGATCAGCAAGACCATCACAAAATAACACCACCAATCTCCTAGGAGAGATATCAGTAACAAGTACAGACAAGTGTTGAAAATCGACAATGTAAGCATCCACAAAACCTGATTGTTTTAACTGTGCTAGCTCTTTGAAATGTAACTCGGGATCCTTAGTGTCAAATCTCCCAATCAATGTTTCGGTGAATTCCTCATAGGATGTAATCTGATTATGCCCCAAAGTCACCATGCCATGATGCCACCATTCATGTGCAACGCCATCCAAGTGCATAGCCGCATACTTGATAGCCTCCTCCTTAGGCATAGGATTTAGTTGCAAGTATGTATCTACCTTCTGCACCCAAGCTCGTGCAATCATCTTCCCTAAAGCATCATAATAAGGTAAAGAAAGTTTTCCAACTTTCTTCCTCAGCTCAAAGTTTTGATTCCTCCCTCCTGCTTTAGGCATGTGTCTCATCCTCAAGTCCATATAATCTCTAAGAGAAATATCTACCTGAAACTCTAGTCCACTAGCCTCCCAGTCCCTCCTGAACTGATCCTGTAACTTGGTAATCTGCGGTTCGTTTACTAGTTGAACCGGATCTTTGGGTGGAAAAGTGGGTAGAAGAGGTCTCGAGCTCGCAGTCCGTGCTGGGCGTGCAACATGTCTAAAGTTATCAGCCTCATTCCCATTGTTGCCATGTCCATTATTACCATTAATGTTATTCTCAGGACCATTGTTGTTGCCTTGGCCTTCATCGTTATTGTTTCCCCTGTTGTTATTGTTTCTCTCGTTGTTATTGTTTTTATTGTTGGCATCACCTGGATTAATATTGACACCCATCTATCTAGCCATGAGCTGCAAAATCATGTCCATTCGCCTATTCTACTCCTGCTGCATACGCTGCCCCTGCTCTAATGTATCCAGTAACTGTCGAAACAATACCTCCCCCTGATCTGGACTAGCATTTCTGTCTTCGCCTAATCCTGTATTCCTGTCATCTCGATCACCCATATTATTGTCCTGATCACAGAATATCTCCTCTGTGTCTGTATGGTTGAATTCAATGTCCCCCTGCATGGATGTACTAGACTGTTTGCTTTGCAAGTCTGAAATCCTATTTTGTCTTCCTCTGGTATCGCGAAAATTATAAGACCCCTGTTGCATGCTCAAACATAAATGCTTAGCCTATGTTTTTTACTCACTTTTTCCCTCTATCCGGCTGTTCCAAATTCCCTATAAGACCTCCACAAGATGGCAGGACTTATAGCTCTGATACCACTGTAATGGGCACCCCTGAATGTCCCAAAAACTAAACCAAATTGCTGAAAGGAATTATGTCAAATAGTTTGCATTCAACTTCTTAAAACCCCTTATAACTCTGGAAATCAAATGTTTATTTGTTTGTTGTGTTTCGTGCATGGAATTGGTATCATACAACATAAACAAGAAAGAAACTACAACAATATGCAAAGTGGAAATGAACTGTTGCTAATAAAATGTTATTTTCAGAATTCATAAAACCAAATACATGGCAGATTTATCAACTCACTAATTACTTCAGCAATATTGTCATAATACTCCAGCCCATGCTTATGAACTTGTTGCTACAATACTTTGTCCTCCAATCAGTCCACTACCTTCATAATACCATTCCCTCCAAGCGGCATAAGCGTCGAACAAGTAGTGAAGAAGATATGAGCAAAATATCAAATCTGCCTGTAGCCGGAAATGCAACTAAATTGCTTGATAATGAAGCCAATAAGAAAGAATTCCAAAGGCCAAACCCCAAGGGAATGACATCTAGAATGTTACAAGAGAGGATAGACATCCTCAAATGCCAAGAACAAAGCTGCAACTCACACACCAATTTCTTCTCATATTCAACCTGTCTAATGAAGCTACAAATGCTTCCTTTTATTCTATTCCCATGGGTCCGTTCAACTCATATGGGCAATGTGTAATATAAAACATATATTAAAATACCCCTTATGTCTCCCTTGGGTACACATCACCATAAAATAAATATTAAAGTAACAGTTTAATATTTTACAATTAAATTAGACGTTACTTTAATAAAACTTCAGGCATTAAAATGTATTAGCAAACGGACTCCGAATAATGCGAGTGATAGCTCATCGGAAAGCTCTCACCGAGGAGTATCGAATCCAATCACCAAAATTGACCTGCACTGTGTCCTGCCGACTTACTAAAAATAGTAAGTATGCCTAAAACTGAGTAAATCAACTTCGTTTTGGCCCAAACTGGAAATGACTAGGCCAAAACACTCCAAGATCCCATTAAACCCTTCGTTAGCCCTTGGGACCATGTAGAACAAGGCTAACGCGCACACACTTGGTCAACTGCTAAAATGGGGACATTACAAATGTGCCTATCTCTTCAATGTTGGTCATTCTAACTAGACTAAGCTCCTCTTGAATGCTAGGTCTTAACCCATTAAGGTAACAAACAACCTTCTTGTTTTCTTCCACATGCCCCATATTAATAAGGACTTAGTAAAACTCTTCTTTTTATTCCTGGATATACTTCCTACTTTCTTTAACCCTTGCACAGTATTGAAAAAATCAAGCTCATAGTCTGCAGCAATAAATTACTTCTTTAGTTTGTCCACCATGCAATCCCATCTTGTGGTTTTATACTTCCCTCATTTATTCCCTTCTAACTAAATCTCATGCCACTAAATTTTTGCATGGCCTTGTAGTCTAGCCTTTGTAAACTTAACCCTATCAAGGTCCTCTATATCCTCATACTCAAAATATTCCTCTAGCTCATTGTAACAATCAACCAACTCAACTAGATTTAGATTTTCCAAAATCATTCTAACTTCAACTTTAGGTCTTTTGCATAGCTTATAAATGTCCTTAAAAATATTCTCCTCTTCCTAGTTTAGTATTTATCTTTCTTCTTCCACTTCTTGTACAACATTTTCTTCTTCCTCATTTTCCTCCTCACTTCCATCCCCTATGACAAGATTCATCCCTCTACAAGTCTCCTCTTGCAATGAGTTAACTTGTCTCTAAAGGGCTCTAACCTCAAGGGGAACACCTCCATCGCTTTCCCCATACTCTATCTATGGAGGCATCTTCTTACTATCTCATAACTCACAACCACACAATCTTAGTGCAAACTACCTCATAGTCGATGCTCTGTCTACACATTGATGAATTCCCACCCTAATACCACTTGATGAGGACACAACCAAAGACAAAATCAACACAATAGGCAAAGGAGAATTTTATTATCAAATATGTTATGCTATTAAATTTAATATAGAAAAATAGACTCAACTACATGCCCTATAGGCTTTCAATGCTATTAGATTTTGGAGAAAAACCCTTCTCACAATACCTTCTTCCAAGCTCCACAAAAACTACCTTTACAATGAAATAAATGACCTTAAGTAACTTGAATTGGATTTAGGGTTAGGAGTAAATTTTAGAATATAGCATTTGGCATCCACCTCGAAAGAAGAAGGTTCTATAAGACACGTCATAAGTCAGTGCAAAGTTAGAAGAATCCATAAATGTTAGTCCAACTTCAAGGAGGCTTAACTTTTAATTTGGGACTCCAATTGATGAAATTTTTATATTTTTAGAGGTCTCCAGAAACTCTATAGTCTTATGGACCATCTTTATGCATCACCCATCTTTGGGCCTCATACGAGGTCATTTAGTGCCTCAAATCTAACTTTGAAGCATTCTTAGGGGTCTCCAAGAAACTTAAAACTGTAGTAACTTTCAAACTATAAAGCCTTTTGACCTGATTCTTTCTTTGGAATGATTCAAATTACAAGTGCAACCATATCTCTAATGTACACCTTCAAACTCATCATAATTATGGCTCAAATACAAAATAACCTATTTTCTATACTAACACATATCTCGAGGTTCTAAAAAGCACTAACCTAGAAAACCAATAGTGAAACTATGAGAGTTGGAATCTTGATTCAGACCAGACATGTATATAGAAATACAAACACATTTAACATAAACTAACGATGAGCATATTTTTGGCTGATACAAGATTTCCCTTACACTACTAGATACTACTATATCATAATTACATTTTAAGACCATACTTAGAAGGACAAACAAAACCCCATGCAAAAGGTCATATAGAACCATGTGCTCTTGATGGAAGGAAAAAACATGTCTTAGTTTTTTTCTCCTAATTATGCAAGATGCCACATAGCAATTGAAACTACACCAACTAGATCAATACATTACACAAGGTAAGAACAATAGGAAAATAGGACCTCAAATATTGGTACAAAAATTGAGAAATATCCACCCTATGAATCCACACACTTGGAACAAGGATCAAGCATAGGTCCTTAATATGATGATAATTGTGCATAGCATGAAAATAAAAGCAATAATGACTACTTTGCAAAAAAAAAATTGGTATAAAAAAATGGAAATTTTTTAAGTTGATGCGAGATTTCTCAAAGACCCAAGATGCTCCTAAGTTAGACACCTAAGGTTAATAAAGAGCTGATGTCCACATCAAGCATGAATAATATTCTAATTCAAACTATAGATATCTTACTCATCTTGTGCAATTGATGAACTATCCTCAATTTTTTTATCTTGTAATTAAACTTGTAATTTCAAGTAGCAATTTCCCATGGCACTCTTACTTATCCAGTTGCTCAAGATCCTCTCAATGCTATCTATTTTCCTCTTAGGGTAGTCCAAGGTACTTTTCATTGTTTCATCTGATTCAAAATACTCAATGATATCTACAATGTTAAATATAGGAGAAATATACATGTCTTTTGATAATTCTAGTTTAAATTCATTTCCACTATCAAACCTCCTTATAATCTTACAAGGAAAAAACCTCTTAATTTTTAGCTTATTGTAGGTTTCAACTATAAATCTTTTTGTCTTCAAGTGCATCATCACCTTATCACCAACTTCAAAATATTTAGGCCTCTTCTTCTTATCAGCTCTCTATTTATATCCTAGATTACTTTCTTCTAGGTTCATTTTAACTTTCTTGTGTAGAGTTTTCATGAAATTTGCAAATTCTTCAACTCCAACACTTCTCTTCATCTCAAGATTTAGATTATTTAATTTATTAGTTTCTTAAGGAATCATTCTAGTAACTATCTCAAAAGGTGTCTTCTCAGTGCTTCTATTTACAAAAATTATTGTATGAAAACTCTGCTTGTCCCAAAATTAAATCTTCGTTAGTAGGATTATCTCCAACTAAACATCTCAATAGGTTACCAAAACTTATGTTCACAACTATAGTTTGTCCATGTGTTTGTGGATGAAAAGTAGAACTAAACTTCAACTCTGTATTTAGCTTCCTCCAATGTGTCCTCTAGAAGTAACCAATAAATTTAGTATCTATGTTTGAAACAATAAGTTTAGGCAACCTATACAATCTCACCACTTCTTTAAAGAATAAGTTAGCCACATGTAAAACATCAAATGTCTTCTTACAATGTACAAAATATGTTATCTTTGAAAACATGTCAACTACCACTAAAATAGAATCATCCCCTCTCTAGTTTCTAGGAAAATCAAGAACAAAATCCATGCTATTATCATCCCAAGTCTTATAAGGTATAGGAAATGGTGAATACAATCCCAAATTTTGACTAGTTCCCTTTATTGTTTGACAAATTCAA
Organism: Cupressus sempervirens; assembly: GCA_028749045.1. Taxonomy (NCBI): domain Eukaryota; kingdom Viridiplantae; phylum Streptophyta; class Pinopsida; order Cupressales; family Cupressaceae; genus Cupressus; species Cupressus sempervirens. The sequence goes on along the minus strand of CM053789.1, from coordinate 414,047,009 downwards.
CAACTTATTACCAATTTTTGTACATCTTTGTATATCTACGACCACAACTATATGTCTATAATCATCTTTGTTGTTTTATCAATCCCAAAATGTCCTATAAGTCCACCACTATGCTCATCTTTTATGATGTTCTCTCTCATAGATCTTTTAGGTATACACAACTGAAATCCCTCAAACAACATGTCTTCCTAAATGAGATAATCCCCAATCCACTTGTCCCTCACCACTTTTTCCTTATAATTTTTCCAAGGTCATGTAAAGTTGGGATCCTTTCATATAAATATTTCAAATCATTAAAAGCAAGTACCTCAATTCTCATTTATGTTAGGAAATTCCTTCTTATGTTCAAGGCATCAACAACTTTGTTTGACTGTCCACCCTTATGTTTCAACGAAAAATATTTTTTCGCAAAAGCTCAACCCACTTCATATGTCTTTGATTCAAGTTATTTTGACTTCTCAAATAATGCAAATCTCTATGGTTAGTATACAACACAAAATCCTTAGGGATAAGATAGTGTCTCAATTTCTTTAAAGCTTGAATAATAGAATATTTTTCTTGATCATAAACTGAATATTTTATCTTAGAATCATTCAACTTCTCACTAAAGAAAGCTATAGTTCTTCCTTCTTGACTCAAAACAGCCCCAAAAGGACTTCCACTAGCATCACATTCAACTTGAAAAACTATACTGAAATCAAGAAAAGATAGAGTAGGCAATTTTGCAATCTTCTTCTAATATTTTAGTTCAATGTTTCAAAACTCTTCTATGCTCCATGGATTCATTTGAAATCCTTTTTATCTCCTCTAATAGTTTCAATTATGTCATTTTCTGGACCCGCATTAGTGGGTTACACATTTTTGCCTAAATGACATTGAACTGTAAATTATTGAGAAAATTATCCTTTCAAATGAAAATTGTTGTTCAATGGTTAGGAATTTGAAGATGAAGTAAATTATATTTTTTTAGGATTTTCTATCTAGATTATAAATTTATTTATTTATTATATATATTTTAATTGATTTTATTGAATTATTTTTTCTCCCATGAAAGTTGGTATGTTGTCAAAAACCTTGTTTTGAAAAAGTGATGTTTCTTTTGACACACATAACATTTTTTTAAAAAATATATATCAATTTGATTCTTTTGAATTCAATTTTCTAACATCCATACCAAAACCGTTGAGGTGGTCTAATGCCTTTAACCTTAGTATTTCATATTTTATCGAATTTTAATGTTGACATACAATAATTTGGACACACGTGGATTTTGACGAATGCAATTTATTATATATTTATCTATTTTAAAACTTTCCTTTTTTGATTGAAAGAGGACTTAAATATGGAGACTATAGCTATTTTTCAAGAAAATTATTCTCTTAGTTACCATTTTTCTATGAGTGTCAACTATAGAGTTTTATTTTTTATAACAAACTTCTGTTCAATTGACATTAATAAATCTATACCTAAGAAATTTAAAATGTATCAAAGTAATAGTTATTAGAAAGCTCATTTAGAGAACTTCTATCATGCAAAATAACATGTCTTTAGTGCACTATCAGAACTTGGTAATTGAGCCTGAAAGCCATGAAAACACTAAAAAAAAAAAACATTTGGAGAAGACTTGTAACTAGCTTGTTTTGATAGAAACCAAGTTTCTATCGAAACTTTAAACTTTAATTTTGATAGAAACTTTAAACTTTACTTTCTATTGAAAATAAAAATGTGGGTTATGCATACAATTAATTTATCTTAGATAGTTTCGATCAAAACTTTTTTCATTCTCTATGGGTTTCAAAAATTTATAAAAATTATCATATAAACAATTTTTTTTTTTCAATTTTAAGATTCAATTCAAATCAAATAATTCACACAAGTTAATTGGTAGTGAGGAAATATTTTTCTACTTATCTGTTTCAAATTTTGGAAGAAGAATTTGTGACATTGGAAATAAAGATAAAAGAGAAAATAAATACACATGAAGAAGAACCCATGAACAAGAATATGAAAATTGTCAAAAAAAAACTTTAGCAGGATACTATAGTAGGCAAGGTACACATGTGCAATTTCTTTTTCAATGCATATTTATCTTTACTATACAATCATATTCTAAAGTTTTTGTATATAGTTAGAAGGGTTTATCCATTTAGGAATATGGTAAATATTAGCCTAGGGTTACTAATAACTTAATATTAAGGGTTTATTGAATTATGACTATTTAGGATTAGGTTTTATTTAATTTTGAATATTTAGGATTAGGGATTATGGCTTATTAAATTATGAAAATTTAGAGTTAAGGTTCATTATAATTATGGTCTTTGAAATTATGTATTTATTTAGAACGTAGTCAACTAGGAAAACCTACTAAGGTCGTAGAAGGTTCATTACAAGTAAAAATATTTACATACATGCATCTCTCACAAGTACAATCTCTCTCTAGATTTTTAGGTTGAGGAAAACTATACATCTTTTATTTTTAATTTTAGAGATATTTTTTCTTACAAAATTGCTTGATTTTATCGGTTATATTGTGCACATGTAGTAGTAGATAATGAATATGTAGGATATGAGGAAATTGAAGATGAAGCAATGGATATTGAAGAATGATCATCTGAAGGTTAGATAAAATTATATTTAATATATCACAAGTTTTTTATATACACATGTGTCCCCTAAAAGGAAGTTGTATCTAAGTCTTTATTTTATTTTTTCTTTTAGCTAGAGATCAAACAACAAATGCCAATGTTAACCTAGCTCAAAAATTGATGAGAAAAATTAATCATAAATCATTTAATTGAAATAGATGTCAAAAAATTGAGAGAATATTCTTGTCAACCTACACATACTATGAAGAGGAAATCAAATAAAAAGTCTAAAGAAATAATTGCACAATTTGAGAATCTTGATATAGTGCAGAAAACTCAACTATTATCAATTTCACTTCTTAATTATGAATTAAAAGGGTCATTGAAACCATTGAGTATAGATACAATTATTAAAAAGTGGAAGACTTCTAAACTACACAAAGATATTGTTGATAGTGTTAAGGAAGGGTTACATTCAATTCAAAAAAAAAAAAACATCTAGAGATAAATCCATTGCACTATGAAACAAATACAAATGTCTACACTATCATCTCATATTGGGTATAGTCAAAAGATGATATTACATTATCTAAAAAGGAAAAAAAATTTAGATGATAGTACATTAGAAGGAAATTGGGCACTAATGTATAGAGCTCCACAATCTGATAGGATTGTGGAAATAATCAAGAACTTATTTATTCAGTTTTGGATTGATAATACTCACCCTTCACCAAATAGAAGAGATATAACAAAGGAGAGGATTGGGCCTAAGGGGTATCTTCAACATAAAAAACACTGGTTGGATGTCACACAAAATGAATTGTATCTCTCATTTTGTAATTTAAATCCTAACACAAAGATTGGACAAACAATGTTTAAAAGATTAAAACCCTATTTTATGAAGATAAATAAATATTTTGATACCTATTGTTTTCAATAGCACATTGGATTTTATTTTTAATATCAAAGGTTCTAAAATATGGTAGAAGAAAGTGGTGGTTCTCAAAAAAAATTTCATTAATTATCGAGCCAATTTTTAAAATTAGTGATAACCCAACTGATCATGCAATAGGTGAAATAGATTGCATAAGAGGAACTTGTGAAACATATGGTAAATAGATTAAATTTTATTTAAGATATGAAGATACTAATATGGTGAGGATGATACAATGTAGGAGATATAAGTACATAAAGTTAGAAACAAAAGCTAGGAAAGAATCAACAAGGTTGGAATATGTAGAGGATGAGATACCTGCGGGGGAATTTATGTCAAAATTTTGTAAATTGATTCAATGATATATATCTCATGATTTTTTTTTCTAAGTGGAAAGAAAAGAAGTTTCAAACACTTAGAGAAAATTTATGGCACAGATTTTTTAATCTATTGTTTACTTTGCAAAGAATTACTCTTTCATTTCTCAAAAACAACTTCAAGTAGAATACTACTTTACAAAGCAGGTTACCATTGTGGTTCAAGTGTCCTATCGACATGCACAAATTAGTTTGAATGGTTTTGAAAGTACAATCAATCATGATTCATTAAAGAAGAGTACCACTTTTAAATTAGTGGTGACAAAGAACGCAACACACATTTTGTGAAAGATTATTTTAAGACTTTTTTGAATATTTCAAAAAAAAAGGCATAAAAATGGAAAAACATTTTGTATGGTTAGATGGATGTGGAAAAAAATTTAAATCAGCTAGACCATTTTATGCATTATGTATATATCATCGATACCTTAATATACCACACATTTGGAGTTTTTTTGAAAGTGGACATGGAAGGGTGAGAATGATGGTGTAGGAGCTTGTATCAAACATGTTTTTAGAGAGTATCAAATGGATTATAATGGATATCACATTATTAATGCTTATGATGTGGTTGAGCAGTTCAAAAAAAATTTTACGGTGCTAGGAAATATAGATAAAACATCATCAAAAGAGGATCGATACATAACATTCAGAGTATTTTCAGAGGTATCAGGTATAAATTATTTTGAATATTATAATTGAATCAAATTTATATTTAATATTTTAGGTGATGAATAAATTATTTACACAGATGTTTAAAAATCATTTTTTAGATGTATGTATGCACCTTACATTCAAGTGTCGATAGAAGCTCAATGCAAGCATACAAGAGGGTAGAGAAAATACAGTCTTTGCATTTAGTTATGAGTAAAAATAGTAATGTGTGGTCATTGTACACAAGAGAATACTCATGTTTTTGTCCTAATTGCATTGATGAAAACTATGATGGTTGCATTAATCAATAACATGGATATGTGGATGAATGGACTTTGTTGCCACTACATGTTATCAATACTAATGAGTTTGAGGATGAAAACTATGATGATATTCAATTGATTTCTAGTGATTATGACCATATTTCAAGATTGATCAAAGTTGTTATGTATGTATATACAAGTGTATGTGTTTCATAATTTTGGTTAATTTATTTAATATATATAATCTTGTATATGACACATGGAATTTATACATATATTTTTTGTAGGCAATATTTTTGTAGTCATGGAAGAATCTGAAAACATAGAAGGTGTTAGCTATTATTTATTGTGTTGCACCATACAAAGAGAGAAGCTAACATTGACTGAAATAAGTGATGGAGATATGTTTCCCATAGGTTATAATATAGTTCAATAATGTATATACATCTATGTTTGTTTATGAATGAAAATTTAATGACTTATTTGATTGAATTATATATGTGGATATGTGTACATATATTCAATAATTAGTTAATCTATGTGATATTTTTAAAATGTGTATGCAGGTTCTACTGTTGTATAGGGAAAATATTTGAAGCAAAGAAGATTACTTCAGAATGGGATTTATTTCATTGATTATCAACCTAACAATAAGCTATATCAGTATAGTGACCATGTTATTATCACTGGTCTAACTCTTTGTCTAGGCAAAGGACTTGGAATATGTAAGTGGAGGCTCGACATTGATGATCATGAAAAAATATTAAATATTATCCAACAATGAGCTAACCCAAATAATATGAGATAGAAACAACTTGTAACTTGAAACTATTGGAAATATAAGGTAGATTAGGTTACATAGATGGGAGGGGTGAATTAGGAAGAAGTAAAACATTATCTTACTTCACCAATTAACACTTTGTATATTATTCTGATCTAATTGCATGCATGGAAGTATGAAAGAAACAAAACATTCATAACACTTTTATACAATATATGGTGACCTAGAAATCTTCCAATTAGAAATTAAAACTAGGTTGGTGATTATACCCACAAGCTTTAGTACTATAGTATAATGTTAACTTGTCAAGGCTTAGAATTGACAACTTTTGTTTATCTCCCTTATTAGGAGCAATAAGGACTGTGAGGTCCACCTTGTTAAAGGATATACAAACATACAATGAAGTATGCACCTAGTTAAGAGATTTGACTGATGCACCAATCAGGATGAATCAATGGTTGATCTCTAATCTACAACTCTAAATTGGTAAATGAGATTCCTTATATTGCAATGATCACCTGGCTGTGATAGATAAATATCTAATGTCCCTTATGCATCTTTTAGCCTTCTTCAATTTGCACTCATATACTCCTTAATCTTATTTTCATGCATATTTTGATATATTACCATGCATTACATATATTTTAATCCAATTCATTACCTTCTAGAGTTGGCTACAATACCAAATTCATCATAATTCACAGAGTCGGCCCAACTGCTATAACTTAGGTTCTAAAGAAAAACTTGATGATGTTCTGATACATGAAAACACTATCAGTGCTCGATAAAATATGGCACTTGGTTGAAGTTAACGCTCGTTCCATACTGATCACTCTTCAAGTTGCCCAAACTTGGTTGCCATTGTGTGACTCAGTGAACACTGAGAAACTTGATATCTACTTAATTATTTGGTTGACACTGCATTACTTGGTCAACACTAGATTCATTGAGTTAACACTACAAGCTTGGTTAACACTATAAAGCTTGATTAACACTAGAGTCTCTATCACATCCACTAGATAACTTGCTAGACATTGCTATGTTTTTCATAAACTTCAAAACTATCTATTTAGCGCGGTAGCCACTAAGACACTTGGTTCAAACTATTGAATAAATGATAATCTTGGTAGCAACTATAAAGCTTGGTGTAAATGTAACCATTTGACTAAGTGTTGAGTCACTAATACACAAATTAAACTTTTTGTCAATAGAAACAACTTAAACATTTTGAAATTTGGTTGAACAATTTGAAATTTGAAATTTGGTTGAATTTGACCATTTAAATTTTTAATTTGGTTCAACTAATTATATATTACTTTCACTCTTTCATTTAACTTTTCAAGTTCAATTATGATTTGTAACTAATTAGGAATTTAATCATATCTAAATATCAGTTGCATAGAATAAAATTAACAACATATGTATACATCAATTTCATTAAATATATACTAGAACATTATAAAAGATAATCTAACTTGTAAAATAAATGTCTAGAGAATGTATATATGTAGGTCAATCATCAAACATGTCTATGAACCTAAACATAAACACATGTGTCAAACATTGTTCTTAAATCTACAATATATGTATCAATCATCGAACAAATAACAAAAACATGTATAAACTAGATCTCAAAAGTGTTGTCTAGGGTGGAGTCTGATCAGTCCCCAAGTGGGAGATTGTTAGTTTGTGGTGATTGATCAGAGAAGTATTGTACATACTTCATAATTCTTTCAAAAAAAGTTTCCACTCCTATTTTTTTGTGCTATATTTAGTTAGGCTTATTGTAACCCTAAAGCGGGATATATCATATAAGATAGCTTAGGGTTAGGTATCATGATAACGTGATGTATAATGAGATAGGTTGTTCTTGTGGTGGTATTGAGCTGTAAGGGTTTGTACTATAGTCACTGGATAATAAGAAAGGTTGGACGGCTATGTAGGCGGATGTTGCCTAGGTTTTGGGTGAACCATGTTAAATCTCTGTGTTATCGGTGTTCTTATGGTTTTCTTCTTTTGTTTTTACATTTAACTATTTTTTCTTAAATTGTTTCAGATTTGTCAATTCCTAACAAAAGGACAATATCAAATATAAATAGTGTGCATGTATACATATAGGTATCTATCTAGGATCTATGAATGCCTCTCTAGATGAAAGTCTAGATCAAATAGTCTATAATACAAAAAAACTATAGATCATCAAGTGTAGGACTATCATAGTGATGACACCTCATAGTGTGGCCTGAAGACTAACTATCAAGATGCTCACTAGTGTTGGTCTTAGATTGGTTTTGACAATTGAGTGTCAACACACTTGAATAATTTTCAAGTTGAAGCCGAAGAGACTATAGATGCCAAGCTACAGTATGTGCCAAGTCAGAAATCCAATAGGTGCTGAGTGAACTTTAGGTGTTGAGCAAGATACATGTGCCAAGTGATAATAGATGCTAAGTGACTTCAAGTGTTGAGAAATGAATAGATGTTGAGTGAGACATAATTACTATGTGTTTCGAGTGAGACAAAAATCATATATGTGTCAAGCATCAGCAATTAGTATGTATCAAGTAACACAAAATCAACATATGAGTTTATGCCTTCACAAACTTAGATGTAAACCATTTTTGGGATGAATCACAAAGGATTTTAAGAATAAGATTGAATTTTTTGCATTACCTATGTAATCAACATGTAGCCAATAAGAAAAATGGAAAATGCATGCAACCAATAGGAAAAGTATAAGGATTTGAGCAGGAAAATATGATCATGGATTCATACCTAACCCTAAGTCTTCAAAGCCTCTATAAGAAGGTAAAGACCCTAGGATTAAGATTTGTTGAATTGTAAAAGAGAGTGAATTGCATGATAGAGTGTTAGTAGGGGTGTCAAGACTTAGAGAACTAATCAACATTGCAAAATTCAGCTGGTAAGAATAGAGCATCAAAATTTTGCATAGATATTAGATTAGAGAGGATCAGAACTAAGTGAAAATATTAAGAGCCTAAATCAAAAATAAAGGATTGTAAGCCATCAGGTCATTTTATTCTAATACTCTCTAGTGATTGTATTAGGAAGGAAAATCATATGTTGATAGGTTAGCTTAATAGTTATGTTGTTTAACCTTTAACAAGGTGATAAATCCTTTGACAGTGTAACACTTCAAGTAAGTGTTTGTAAATCCTTTGAATAGCTCACTTTTAACAGAGTGTAAATCCTTAAATAGGGTAGGCCTCTCATAGGGAAAACCATTGGAAGTGGTCAAACAATATTGTTGTAGTGATAATTTGTGGGTGCCATCCTCACCCCATTTTTACCTTCTCATTTTGAAGGGTTTCTGGGTGACTAAAATTTGGTGTTATGTGTCTTGATGCATATCTTTACTTTATGTTTATTTGATATGTTTACATGCATGAAATTAATTTTAGTTATAATTTTTTATGGTTAAAGTGTGTTACTTCTAATTCACCCCCCCTCTCAAAAGTAATCTTCCTATTTGTACATTCCAACAATTGGTATTAGAGCTAAGTTGTCACAAGGAGAAGCCTTATAGTTTTGAGAAAAGATCTAAAGATGGAAGTCTACAGACTTGGGGAGGTCATAGAGAACCAATTGATTGACATACACCTTGCTCTACACAACTTCGAAGAATCTAGAGAAGAGTTGAGAAAATCCTTAAAGAGAAGAAGAGAAATTTCCATAGCTGAAAATGATACATAGTACATGGAGATTTACACCACAAAAGTGTTTGCCAATGGAGATACTCAAGAGTTTGATGTAGCAATAACAGATTTGATGGAGAAGAATAGAGCTCAAGTAGAAGAGATCGGGTCTCTCAAAATTGAGCAAGAGTCACAAGCAATGATGCTTTGTGAGATAACTGAATAGAAGAAAAGAGCTATTGAAGATAAGGCTATGAAGAAGAAAAGAGAAACCTTTCCAACAAACTAGAAGAAAATTCAATAGAGCTTGCAAGAGTATCCAGCATATAGCTAGACACCCTTAGCCAATTGATGAATGTTCATCATGAGCTAAATGTCAAGGAAAGTGAGATCTCCACATTGAAAATGAAAAATGAATAGCTATAGAATTACTTGAGAAGAGAAAAGGAGATAAGATATCAAGAATTTTGAACAACTACTAAAATCACCAAGATCTAGCAATGAAACATCAGGACTAGGATTGACCAACACTGAGGAAGGCTCGAGTCATCAAAGAGTGTAGATGAAAGAAGTGACAAAGGTAAGAACACTAAATCCACTTGTCATCTCTATGGTAGAAAGGGACATACCTCTAATGTATGTAGGAGTAAGAGGGCCAATCAGCATGACAAACCCAAGAACAAGGGTCACTATCACAAATGCAATAAGCAAGGACACCAGACACAAGATTGCAAGACCAAAACCATAAGGTCACCAAGATTTGATGGTCACTGCTACAATTGCAAGAAATATGGTCATAGAGCTTTTGGGTGTAGGTCAAATCCTATGTGGACATAAAATCAACCAGCGAAGATCAAAATCCATGGACACCACTACAATTGGGACTACAATACTTGATAGAACTATCACTATTGTCAGGAGTACGGGAACATTCCTCAGAACTGCATTAGAACACATTTCAGTGGCAAATATAATAGATGGTTGAGTCAAACCACATGGTTATTGAGAGGGGAGGGGTGAATTAATAACTTTAAAACTTTATCCTAACCAAATCTTAATTGCAATAATCTAGTAAACATTTAATTCATGAAATTAGATCTAACTGCATGCATGAGAAATTGAAATATAAACATTCATGACACATTAACACAATAATTTGATGACCTAGAAACCTTACAAATAGAAAGTAAAATTGGAATGGAAATGATACCCACAAAACTTCAATAGTATAGCGTAAAGTTGGCCTATTAAGGCTTACAATGATCAATTTTGATAATCTGCCTTGCTAGGAGCAATTAGGACTACTAAGTCCACCTTGTTAGAGGTTTTAAAATCATACAAAAAAGTATGCACTCGGTAAAGAGATTTGACAAAAGACTATTAAGTCTATCTTGTTAGAGAATTTTGAAGCTAATTCACCTACTAGGATGAAATAGTGGATCCCTAATTTACAACTAATTTTCTAATATAGACTCTTTGAAGTACGGATCACCTTCATGTGATAGATATGATTTTGCTTCTCCTCGATATAGCATTACAATATATTTCTCTACTTCTAATTCATATTTGAATGATTACATTCCATTCACAATGTCTCAATTCACACATACATATTCTTTCCCATTCCTTCTTTTTGATATGACACAGTAAATTACACACACACACACACACACACACACACACACACACACACACACACACACACACACACACACACACACACACACACACACACACACACACACACACACACACACACACACACACACACACACACACACACACACACACATCAATCTAATTTACAAAATTACAAAGTTGTCCAATATACAAGTTAACACCAATATTATAAAGTTGGCACAAACAAAGAAACTCAGGTTCTTAAGACTAACATGGTGAAGTTTTGATACACAACGTCCACTATCATAACTCGACATCAACATGTATTCAGTAGAAGTGGAAAGCTCAATCCATACTAATCATCTTAGAGTAGTTTCAAACTCAATCTACACTGGTGACTCGATAGATACTCTGTAACTTCTTAGAAACTAAGTTACTTCTTTACCATGACTTCACTCGGTAAAGACTAACTTCACTTCACATGAACTGATGGCTTGGTAGAAACTATGAAGATAACCACTAAACTACTTGGTAAAAACTTTGAGACTTCACACTACCTAGATTTACTTGATAACCACTATAATTCTCGGTAACCATACAAAATCAAATAAGTTTTGTCACTAATAACAAACTTGACTTAATGTCAAAAATCTCCCCCTTCGGCATTAGTGACAAAAATAGTTATCAACGAAAACTTATATACATTATGGTGTGATACTGGCTTGGTACTACCATATGGATTTTTTATATAGATTTTTCAAAAAATTTCTTTGTAAGTATATACTTTCTTGACATTTGCTAATGCAAGATTCTCCCCAATACAATATACATAATAAGTATATATACATGTTGTCTCTAATATATACTCTATTTCTCCATCATGTATATTTTTTTTACTGTTTCTCCCCCTTTTTGACAATAATGCCAAAAACATTTTATTCAAAACTTATTTACATAGATAGACTAATGTAAGAAAGAAACTTAGAATGTACCTTAACTATTAATGCTAGAATCTTATTCCAATTCTCTTGCAATACTTTGTCAACTATCTATCGAGCAATTTTCACTTTTACAAAAAGTTTTATCATGTGATTTGCAATTGAGTAGTTGTTGTCATGGATCAATGTTTTTCAGTAAACAATGTGCTTTTCCATTGTGTCCATGATGGGAAGGATCATATTCTAAATATCTATCAGTGAAGACCAGATCCTTGCTTCTTCTTTCAACAATTTTGCCTCCATATCTGACAAAAGTTTGATTTTCATATGATGTGTAGAGCTTGAACTATGGTCAAGTTGCAACTAATGTGCACTAGCCTTTAGATCATCATCAATCTTTGTCATTTTTCTCTTTATTTTCCTTGTGAACTTGGTAACATTGCATAATTTTCCAAAAAGTAATGTTACATTTGTGTAAGAGTTTTCAAGATTTGTCAAAACTAAGGAAAGCTCTACTTGCTGAATAGCAATTTGCTGAGCAATGTGCTAAAGCACCTTGTTATCAAATTTCTTTTCTACTTGCTCCATCAATTTTTCTTGACCTCTGGAATCCTCATTGAACTTCTAAACTACCTCTTCTAATTGAAACAATATATGTTGAGAAGTATCAACTTCAACACTTATCACCTCAATCAAGATATCCTTAGCACTTTCTACAATTTTATATTCTATGTCTCTTTCCTCTCTCAATTTATTTTGTTTTTCTTTCTTAAGGAGGAGTTGGCTAGCTAATTGCATTTGATCTGCAGTGGCATTATCAAAATATAACTTTGGAATCACAATCTCCTCATCTAGATCAATATCCTCCTCTACATCCTTTCCACTCAAAAGTCTCATACATGGTTGAGGCTTGGGTTTAACTAACTTTGTACATACTACCTTAGAATCAGGAATGGAAACAATACTAGAGATAGCAGGACTAGTAGTAAAAACTGATATAGTACCAATAGATAGAATACTAACTAGAATGCTAACTAAATCCAAAATTGATATACTTACAGATGTATCCAAAGCTGTAGAAAACAAAACTGTAGAATTCAAAATTGTAGAACTAAAAACTGTACTCACTGCTAAAGAACACAAAATTGTAGAATATGCTATTCTTACCGCTGATGCTAATTCAAGCATTGAAGAAGAGATAGGTTGTAGCTTGGTATATGAAGTCATAGACACTTCCATTGATGCACTGAGCTATGAGGGGGAAAGGAGTGATTGGACATTTGATGTATCTATTGTGATCACAATCAAATTTGTGGAAGCTGTCTTCAAACTTGATGTAGCTGCTGATTCTCTTAGAGAATGAGGAAGTGAGGCAATGACTTTTACTACTATCCTCATAGGAATAGTCTCCTCATCATCTTCTCTAACTTCATTAGTGGTTTCTTCTTTAGTTTCTTCACTGTCAAACTATATTAGGTTAGAGTTTATTCATTCTTCCTCATTACCACTATCATCATCCTCGACTTCTACTAGATAGTCACTTTGTTTATGCAAGAGATAAACATTCTTCCACATACCTATAGCATTCTTGACTACATGCTCTATATCTTTTAACAAAATTAAACAAGTATTGAATCTAAGAGTCATCTTTTCTTCATTTTTCTTCATAGACTCTTTTACCTTAGCATTGGTAATGCTTGGTAAAAACTGCCTCAGGGTTTGTTCCTAGATATCTTTTTTTACTTGGATGGCTAAGTCCCATCTTGGCTTCAATCTCTCTAATAGATCTTTATGGATCTGATAGGCTATCTAATCAGGGTAATACATCTATTTACCCATCCTGGTTAGCACCAATTCCTCAATCTGTTACTTCTTAGCCTCTGTCTTGGTCTCATACTTTAATGATTTGAAGTTGGTTAAGGCTGCACCTACTTCCATTTGCTTTAGTCTCTCCTAGAAGGTGGGAGGAGGCTTACTCAATAAAACTTTTTTACTGTTCTTTCTAGATCTCTTGGTTAATACTGTAGGGATGGCTTGGGTGGCTTGGTGATGATAACCTTGCCTTTCTTCTTCATTGGTTCTTCTTCCTTTTCAGAATCTTCTTCATCCTCTACATCATCATCATCATTTTCTAGTTTACCTTTGGCCAATAAAAGAGGTATGTTGGATTTGATTTTTTCTATTCTCCTCTTGCTTTTGTTGATGGCTTGTGGAATCTTGATTGCAAGCTCTATTCTTGCATTGGCCTTCACATATGTTCCAAAGTATGGTGCCTTTGGATTAGTAGGTTCATTTATTAAGGCTTTAATTATTTCTTTTGCTTCATCAATGTTCACCTCATAGGGAAGAGGTTTTACCCATACAACTCTTGGTATGACTGCCTAAATGTAGACTTTCTCACTGTCTACCATGAAACAAATATCATCCTTGTAGTCTTCAATCAATTTCCTAGGAATCCTGAATCTATTATTCATTTTCTCCTTGAAAAAATCAAAATAGTTATCCATTATGCTAAAAAAATTATCACCCATTTCTGCAATATACTCATTAATCTGATACAGAAGTGGCACATTCTTTCTCCATACGACTCTACCTTTAGAAGGGAAAAACTTTTGTACACAAAAAAATAGACATGTCAAAAATGAACTGAATTTGAAAGGATTGTTCTTGGATATCCTTATACTTTCCATGTTTTTGTTCAACTATTTCAATAACAAGTTTGCAAGATCATATGATAGATTGTTCTTTATGACCTTGAATGTCTAGTCTACTACTTCACATGACACATTGTTTAGATGACTCGAACTATAGATTTTGTGAGCTATCACATGTATGTGAAATTTTAGTTCTACATCTTCTACACTACTAATCTTCATCCCTCTGCCATCCCACTTGGCTAGGGTTTTCTTCACTAACTCCACCTAACCTAAGGTTTTAGTAGCTTTGACATTGGGTAGAAAAATATTAAAAATACTCTAAAAGGCTTCCCCAGCTTGAGATGTGTATAGTATATAAATTATGCCACCAATGTAGTATATTATATGTTAATAATAGTCTCAATCATCTTCAAGCTTGGTTTTCATGCGATAAATCATCTTCTTAGTGATCAAAACTAGTTACTCAAGCCATAACTGATTGTAGTGAACTTGGCTTAGGATGTATCTAATCCATTTGATTTGGAAACTTTAGGGCAAGTGGGGAATGTGAGTTAAACCCTTATATTCCAAGTGCTTATGCTTTGGTTTAAGAATACCATTCACACATAGTTCACCTAGGGAATTATCCATTTCTAGGGTTCCACATTCTTGAATTGAACACTTAAAATGAGTTCAGATATCGTTAATGAGTAGTAACTTTGGAATTTGTGATTGTGCTCCATTTGGATTGAGGATTTTTACAATTCCTAGTACAAGTTTGAAATCTAGCAATTTCCATTTGACTCCTTAGACCAACATTTCTAACATTTTCTTTTCCTTGCTACTACTGCTTGATGCTACCATGGTTTCTTGGTAGGTTATGAAAAACTTCAAAAATTCTACTACAAATTCTACTCGAAATTGCTTGAACACTTCTGCAATTTTCTTGATAGCAATAACACTTCAAGAGTTTGGTTAAAAAATGAATATGATTTCATGCCTTTTGATAATAATTTTTCCATTAATGCTCGGTACAAAAATAGTTGTGATTACATCATTATGCGTGATAGACTGTCATCAACTATCTATTTGGATTGCTCAATGAATACATCATAACTTGGTAACCAAACATTAGTTACTCCCAATCTTGCTCGATAGAGTCCATGACTTAACCTTACTTGGTGATAACTGATACTAATCTTCTATGATCCATTTGTAACTTGAATACTAATTTGGATCTTTGCTTTCTTTTCAATTTCAAAACTATTTAGATGTCATCATGATAATGCAGTTCCAATCCTTACTTAAGAACTTAGTTAGAAATGGTAGAGTCACCCATTTCTTGATTGACATGACCATCATTGCTTAGACTAGCTTCCTCGATGGATTTAGGAATCCATCGTTGCCTCATTTTCTTTCTAATGTTATCTACTTTTTCTTTTTTTACATCTTCAATTCTACCTGTATTCATGCAATTCTTAGCTAGATGACCAAGTATTGTACAATTTTAAAATCTTATGGTGATGTCTCTCTTCCTTGTATGATGTTTAACACAGTTCATGCCAGTGGGTCCATACTCTCCATAGTAATGACATCTACACCAGGTGTTATAGTCCCAACCAAATATTGCTTTCATGACTTTCTCTACTAGATTGAATGACTTGGTTCTACAATTCGATGCCTTGTGACCTTGTTTCTTGCATTTGTGACATTTGCCTTAAAATTTTGGTTTCTCTTTACATTCATTAGCCTTATGATCATGCTGATTGCAATTATAAAATTTACCATTGAATTTTTCTTTTCTATTACTCTAACATTTGTTTGATGTATGACCTATCTTACCATAGTGATTACAAGTGGGTCTTTGATTCCTTTGAATGCCTTTTTTGGAGGATTCACCTTCTTCTTTATATTCAATTCCTGCTTTACCTTTTTTTCTATAAAGATTCTACTCATTTTCTTGATTCAACTAATTCATGTCTACATGGGATTTCATCATTCTCTCATTGACTTGATTTTTAGTGTTTAGATCATTTTCCAATTTTTCACTAATTTTCCTTTTCAGATCTCAACTCACTTCTTATTCTTTCATTGATTTGTCTTTTTGAATTTAGATCATTCCTTAATCTTTCATCGATTTCTTCATTCGCATAGGAGATTTGATCTATAAGATCTTCATGCTGAAGGGATTGGTTTTGGATCTTATGGATTCTTTCATCCATTTCTTCTTTCATCTTGTTCCTTTGTTCCAAGATTTCACATAGCCTTACTAATTGAATTTCTTGTTCTCTTTTGAGCTTTCTTACTTCTTCTTGTAGGGAACCATTCTTCTCTAAGAGTTTTTTGACTGCATTGTTTGCTTCATCTGAACTACTTGAAGGAAAAAGATCTTCAATCTTCTCTTCAATGTACTGGTGATTATTCATTTGAATTGCAAGTTTCTTCCTTCTTTTCAAGGATTGGGCAAGTTGCTCCTTAGCTTTATTTGGAATCACTTCTAAGTTTCTTGGGTTGTTCTAGGGTTGGATGCCCTATTACTGTATGAATATTTCTTTTGGAGATCTTGACTAGTCTATCCTCCAACCACAAACTTTCATGTATTTTGTTAAGAAAAAATCTAATCCATTTGGTCTTAAATACTATGTGGAAATGTAGGGCATAGGTTAAGCCCTTCTTCTCAACAATTTGAAATTCTTCTTTTAAGACCCCATTTTCACATAATCTGTCGTATGCCTCCCTAATTTCCATATCACCTACAACACATATTTTACAATTGTAGCATCTCCTCACATCTTGCACCATTGCAACCTTAGGTGGGATAATAGATAGGGCTCTGATAGGGTCATTTTTGTATGCAACTTCTGGGATAGGTCAAAAATTAGATTTCTTAACCTCATTACTTACTAGCTGGACCTCAAATGGCTATTTGTCATGGTGTTTCCTAGAAGTTGAGGGAATTTCTATAATCTAGGGTTTCAACACAATGAAATAGTGAAACTACATAGCTTGGCACTAGTTAAATACCTTGAATTGATGAAATTGTGTGAAATCTATGTTGAAATCTACTCAAATGCTTGAATCTCTCTTTGAAGTCATTTTGTGCTTTTCTCTTTCTTTGCTCTTTGATCATGATAATGAAAAATGATTCAAAATGTGATCATATACCCTTATTTCATAGCATTTAATGCTTAGTGTGTTTATAGCTATCCACTCGGCTCCTAAACCAATTTTGTGTTACTTGGCTTCCATTGATTTCCAACCACTCGGTATGCACTAGAGTTCCTTTTACTCAACTTCAAAAAAAAATTTCTTTCGCTCGACTTCCACTACTAACATGGTTTCTACTAATTTTGGCAATCAACTTGGTAGATACTAAGATTTTACTTGGCATCCAAAGGCAACATTTCTTACTCGGCAACACTGTCAAAACTTTAATTTTACATCTCTATTTATGTGGATCTATCATTTTTTAGTATTGAATTATTGTGGGGCCTGATGTATGATAAAGCATTGAATATCTATCCCACACACCTTCTCTTGCTTAGTGAGATGAAGTGTGACCACTTGACCTTTTAGGTGAAGTGATCCCTCCATTGGATGTGCTGCCTCCATCTCTTCTCTTCCATGTCTTATTCATCTCTCCTCTAATGTGTTCAACATCAAATTTTGCTTTCCCTTTGTTGAACTCAGAGTTGGGTGCCTTTGACTTAGTTGGGAAACACTTGCTGATATGTCCTATCTTTAGAAAACTAAAGAAAGTGGTTTGACTCAACCACCTATTGATGTTGCCACTAAAGTGTGTTTTAATGCAGTTCTTAGGAATGTGTCCATACTTATGACAATAGTGACAACTTTGCCTAGTGTTATACTCCCAATTGTAGTTATGTCCACAAATTTTGATCTTTTTTGCTTAATTTGGTGTCCACATGGGCTTTGATCTACATTCAAAGGTTTCATGTCCATACTTCTTGAAATTGTAGTAGTGACCTTCAAATCTTGGCATCTCTATAGTTCTAGTCCTACAATCTTGTGCCCTGTGTCCTTGCTTGTTGCATTATGATAGTGACCCATGTTTTTAGGTTTGCCATGCTAATTGGCATTCTTGCTCCTGCATACATTAGAGGTATGTCCCTTTTTACTGTAGAAATGAAAAGTGGGTTTAGTGTTCTTACCTTTGTCACTTTTTTCTTCTGTAGTCTTAAATTACTCTCCTTCTTCAGTGCTAGTGTAACCTAGTCTTGAAGTGTCATTGCTAGATTTTGGTGATTTTAGAAGTTTTTCAAAGTGCTTGATGGATTCACTAGATTCATTGAAGCTCTTTGGATTCTCCTTCTCTCTTCTTAATTCATTCTGTAGTTGTTCACTTTGCATCTTTAGTGTGGACATCTCAATGTCCTTAACATTCAACTCATGATGAGAATTCAACATCTAGCTTAGGGTGTCTAGCTACATGTTGGAAATTCTTGCAAGCTCAATTGACTTTTCCTCCAGTCTATTGGCAATATTCCTCTTGTCATTTTCTGTCATAGCCTTATCTTCAATGGCTCTTTTCTTCTATTCAGTTATTTCACAAAGCATTATGGCTTGTGACTCTTGTTCAATCTTAAGAGATCTGATCTCTTCTACTTGTGCTCTATTCTTCTCCATCAAGTATGTTATTTCTGCATCAAAGTCCTTGGAATCTCCTCTAGCAAACACTTTTGAGGTGTTAATCTCCTTGTACTCTTTGTCATTTTCAGCTATGACAGTTTCTCTTCTCCTCTTTAGGGATTTTCTCAACTCTTCCCTGGTTTCTTCCAAAGAATGTAGAATGAGATGTATCTCAATCTCCCAGTTCTCTATGATCTTCACTAGTCTGTAGACTTCCATCTCTAGATCTTTTTCTCCAAGTTACAATGCTTCTCCTTGTGAGAACTCAACTTTGATGCCAATTTTTTGAATTCACAAGTGGGAAGATCACTTCTTGGGGGGTGGGGGGGTGGTGAATTAGAAGTAACAAACTTTAACCTCTTAAAATTTTAGCTGAAATTAATCACATTCATGTAAACATATCTAATAAACATGAAAGTAAAGACATGCATGAAAACACATAACACAAGATTTTAGTCACCCAAAAACCCTCCAAAATTAGAAGGTAAAACTAGGGTGGGGATGACACCCACTACTTATCACTGCAACAATATGTAACTGATTAGTGTTACAAAGATTTGAACATCATAGATGATCTTCCCTATGAGAGGCTTGCCCTATGAAAGGCTCAACACATTGTTAAATGTGCACCTATCGAAAGGATTTTACAAACATTCACTTGTAATGTCAGCTTGTTAAAGGATTTACAAATTGGCTATAAACCAACCTATTAGCATAGGATTTTCATTCTCCTAATACAATGGTTAGAATGTATAGTAGAATGTTTGACTTGATTACTTACAACCTTCTATTGCTGATTTTAGATCGATGCTCTATTCAATATGTTCTAATCCTTGCTGATCTGATATGTCTCTGTTCAATGCATTGATGCTCTATTCTACTCTAACTGATTTGTTAGTTGCCCTATTTCACTAAGTCATCCTTCTATTATTCACTCAATTCAACTCTCTGCTTGATCTTCTCAACTTTCTCTCAACCAACTAAATTAAGAGGCATTTTCCTTCTTTAAAAATGTTTCATGATTTAGGGTTTGTTATGAATCTATAGCTGAGATTCATTCATTTTTCCTCTTTATCTTTTGAATTATTTCATTGGTTGCATGCATAATACATAGGAGCTCTAAAAGACTCAATATTATCTTCTAGAACTAGAAATATGTCTCTTAGTTGGCATGCAACATGATCTATAATTGAGGTTGTGAAGGCACAAACTCATATGCCAATACTATGTCACTCAACACTTATTGTTTGTTAATAATCAGCACATACTGATTATTGGTACTCGACACATATAGTATTTTTGTCTTGCTTGACACCTATACTTTACTTGACAAATATAGTGACTCAGCACATGTAGTTCACTTAGCACTTATAGTCACTCATCACTTGATACTTGCTCGACATCTCAATTGCTTGGCAGCTATTAGATTCCTAGATTGGCACATATTGTAGCTTGGTATTTGTATTATACTTGACATCAACTTAGAGAATTTTTTATGTGTGTTGAAACTCAATTGTCAAAACCAATTTGAGACCAATAGGAAAACCCTAGTGGCAATGGTACCCACAAGATGATTCACTAAAAATTAGGATATTGTTAAGGATATTAACACTATAGGAGTCCATGAATTATATATAGTGTCTCAAGTCCTTGTTAGAGGACTAGACCTTGCTAGAAGCCACAACCCAATTAGGAGTTGCTTCAACCAACTTTCCTTACATGCAATTATACAATTTAGTTCTTCACAAGAATAGATATACATACAATAGTTTCTCACTATTGTAACTAGTACTTTCTTTGATCATACATTAGATATTGCATCATATAGTTTGAATAGCATCCCATCAATTTTAGATCTATCACAAATTTCACATAGATTAATTACTTATCTACACAAGATAAGATCTCTACTTATACTTTGCAAAATAGTAAATCTCTACTTAGTCGACGTTCATGTCTTCACACGCTTGACATAGTATAAAATAACTTATGGAATAATATCTAAAAAATTGGATTATTATGACTTCGTAATTATTTTGTTACTTAAATAATTCCTTAAGTCGTACAAATCAATTTTCTACTATTGTTTGTTTTGCTCTATCAAATACCCATACTGGTATTTTAATCATAACTCATGTTGTATTATCCATACACATCTATGCACTAGTAGATGTAATCATGACATTGTCATAAAGCTTTCCTCAACTATGCATAAGCTGATTCAAGTGCATCATCTATACACATCACATTTATCTCTATGTTGAATTGTCTAACACTTAGATAATTTTCTAACTCTAAATGCATAAATGAAATATTGAATACATATTTTTATAAATGACAACTATCAAAACATCTATCTGACCATATTGCCAACAACTTCTTACTAGGAAAATATACCTTCATCTTCTTCGCCAAAATATATTCTTTGCAAATAACATTAGTAGGATTAATAACCTTAGGAAGATCTATAACTTCATATGTTCTACTGATTTTTAAAATATTATCAAAGTTTATATGAAAAAATATCTTATACCATAGCCAAATGTTATCCACTTTAGCAACCGAAAAATTCATTTTAGAGGGGTTCAACTGAAATATAGTACATCTAGACCTAGTTCTAGATCTAATCATTTGACCACTCTTATCCTTGATAATGGAATTCTTTTCTATGAATTGCAATTGATACCCTTTGTCCACCAACTATCCAACACTCAACAAATTATGCTTCAATCCATCAATAAAATAAACATCGTCATTTTTAATTCTTCCATCTAAAGTAACAGATCCAATCCTTGTAATAGGACAAGTTACATTGTTACCAACTATAACAATACATCCATCATAATTCCTAAATTAAGAAACCTTACTCATATCACTAGTCATGTGATGTTAAAAACCACTATGTATTACCAAATCATATTTCTTTTCAACATGGGAAACTAGAGTCTTTTCTTCTCTAATTTCTCTATCAAGATCAACTTCCTTAATAGCTACAAATCCTAGCTCATCATTTCATTCTAGCCTTTTCCATCAGAATCATCTTCTTCATTAGCATAAAAATCATTCCTATTTCTCCTAGGCTTAAAATTTCCCTTATATTTTTTCTTTCTTTTAGGACATTTAGATGCATAATGACCAAAATCATTAAAATTCCAACGCTTAAAGATATTCTTATGATATTTTTCTCTTCTCACAAGAAGTGCTATTATTGGACTAACTACCAACATTACCCTTTAGGATTCATGACATGGCTTAATTACCTCATGTGTTCTATAAGTCTACTGATTGTATCAAGCATTGAAAGGTCAATCTTTTGGTGCAAAAACAACTCTAGCTTGTAACAAGTGGTATCAGAGGTTGGTCACAGGTTTGAATCTGCTCGAGTAATGCTATAGGAGAATTATTGGACTAACCACTAACATTCCCCTTTAGGATTCATGACATGGATTAACCACTTCCTATGCTCTATAAGTCTAGTGATTATATCAAGAATTGACAGGTCAATCTTTTGGTGCAACAACAACTCTATCATGTAATAGCTATAACTTCTTCAATCTTCTTTTCTTCATCAAATTTTGTTCTACTACTACTACAAAAATCTCCACATTTACATGTACTTCTAAATAGGCTTGGAAAAACATTCAAGACATTGAAAGTTGTCTCTACTCTTGTTAGTTCTCTAGACTATCTCATATCTACTTCTATTGCCTCCAATCTTCCAAGAAACATTTCCTTGGTAAAGTCCTTAGTGTGGGGTATTAGTAGTTGAATCATTTGAGAAAATTTCTTGAATGGTGGTGTCAAAGTGTTCAAGATCTTCTACAAAACCTCATATTCTTCCTTGGTTGAGCCATGTGACTTGAGTCCCACAACAATCTTTGGTATCCTAAAAATATAATTTCTTATAGATTCATCTGCCATCATTTTAGCATCTTGAAATGCACATATATAATTATGTAATCTTACTCTCATTGTATGTGTATCATCTTCAAAAATAGATTCTAATGCCTTCAAAATTTCATCATATGTTTGATGTGATTTCATCTAGCTATATTCATTCCTTGGAAGACATGATAGTAAAGCTTCTCTCACTTCATTGTATTCTTCAAGTTTTTCTTCTTTCATAATTATCTTCTCACTCCATTTCAAGAGCCAATAACCTAGACCCATGGATAATAGGTGAGTCTTCATCTTCTCCTTCCAAATTTCATAGTTGGCCCCATCAAATCTAGGACTATAATCCTTTATGAAAAGATTCTCCATTGACCTCCTAAAGTTGTTAAGCTTATCCTTCAAAGACCTAAAGCTCTGATACCAATTGTTGTAATATATAGTCCACCAATATCCAACTATTATCATAATTATCAACTTTAAACAAGCTTAACCACATGAGTAATATAAACTAAAACCAAAACAAGATAATTATGCATAATTAACACCAAATATGTTAACTAGGGAAACCCTTGATTAGGGAAAAAAACCTAGTGGGGATGGTACTCACAAGATAATGTACTGAAATAAATGTTATTTTTAGAGGATGGACCTTGTTAGGAGTCTATAAATACATTCAGTAAATATTAGTCCCTATTAGGAGACTTTGAATCAATGTTAAGAGATTCCAACCCTATTAGGAGTTGTGCCAACCTTGTTAGGAGTTGTGGAAGACAACTAAACCCACTGCCCAAATAGCTTCAAGGAAAGACTAGTATACCCACTATCCAAATGATCTCTATATTATTCTTTTTAGAGTAATAGAATTATACTATACTACTCCTTCCTCTTTCTCTATCTTATCAACTAAACTTCTAATTATTCTTCTAATCTTGTTACTAGATCACAAAGCTTGCATCCAATAATCCCTTGGGTCACTTACACACATTTACCAAGCACTCTACTTATTTTCACACTTTGCACTTCACACTATGATATCAAATGTTTACCTCATTTCAAAAAAGGAAAACATATTTCCTTTATACCATATCTTCAAAATAATTTATCAAGTAGGCCTTGAGCCTTTCCAAGTTAATTATAACAAGATAATTAATTAATTAACAATTATAATAGCACTTTTGATTCAAGGTATATACAAAATATTACATGTGTGATACTAGGGCTTGTATACTTGTTGATGTCACCAATAGACTACCATGTGTCACTAGTTGACCATGCATCTCCTTACTATATCTAAGATGAAATATATGATACAAACATCAAAAAATATTCTCTAAGCACTCTATCTCTAAACTACACTCAATAAATCAAGCACAACTTTCATAAATCTTCAACTTACATGCTGCACATCAAACCACATCATTAGGTACGTGTACTAATCAAAGGAGAGATTTCAATACAAGGTATTAAGTTTATTTTCAGTATTGATGTTGGTATTGGTTTTCAATCAATGCCAAATAGGGAGATTGTTGAATTATAGAAATAAGAGAGATTGTTGAAACCTATCATGGAACAATCATTATTTTGTCACTGATGTTAAACCTTCTACTTATTGGTAAGACAATTTCTTACTTTTTTTCTAAATTTTGTCATTGGATTGGTTTATGGAGATGATTTGAAAAGAAAGGATAACAAGAGTACCTAAAGAAAGGTTGAGTTACATGGTGTATAAAAGGAGCACTAAGACCAAGCAAGACTTTGAAGATATAGTATATTTTTTATCTACTTAAGGCTAGAATGAAAGAGTACTTGAGAAAAGAATTGAAGAAGACTAAGGAAAGAAGTTGTCTACTAAGCTTGACTAAGAAAATAGTGGAAACTAAGAAACTTAGTTTAGGCTAAATGGAAAAATAGTTATGACCAAGAATTTGGTATATGTCAAGCATCAGTAAAATGTATTAAGTGCTAAGCATTAGAAAATGGCAATATTCACCAAGTGAAACTTAGTGTATGTTAAGCAACCTAGTTTTGGCCGATTATCAAAAGACATTTCTTACCAAGCAAATAATATGTTATTTTTTAAGTGAGAGTAAAATAATTTTAATCAAAGATATGACAATTTTGAGCCAAGAAAGCTAATTTCTTGAATTGTGTGAAGTGTATTGATTATAAGTTTGATGAGCTAGTGACACAAAATTCAAGATAAATAATTTTGAGACATATTCAAAGAGGATTGTCAAAGAAGTTTGTAGAAGGAATAAAATGGAAATATGGTAAGATTTAATGAATATGATCTAACACTAAGATGGACAATTGTGGTTAAGAGAAAAAAGATCTAAATTCTCTATATAAGGAGATACAAGGCCATAAGAAAAGTGTGAATGAACAAGAGAAGAACTTTGAAAGTTTTTCTTTATGTGGTGGTCAAAGAAATGAGTCTATAGTTTGCATACTAAGAGAAAAGGCTTAAGGAGCTGAAGGCTTAAATGGTGAACAAGAAATTAGAGATAAATGGGATGAATGCCAGGTAGAATGGAGAACTAGATATGAGATCTATAATCTGCAAGTGAGTTGATTTATTATTAGATCAAGACATAATGTTACTTTCTAACATCTATATCAGTCTAGGTAAATCCTTTGGATTAAGGTTGGCCTAATAGTCATAAGTAAATATTTTAATAGGGTGACATTCTAATGGAATGTTCTAAAGTCCTCTAATAAGGCTAACTCCTAACATAGTGATTGAAATCCTTTAATCAAGGTTACACTTAATAGTATGCATTGTAACCTTTAACATGGTTGGCTCCTACAGGGCTCGCTTTATAATAGTGAAAATTGGTACTATGTTACTGGTGGTTTTCCAAAATTAGGTTCCCATATTAAATCCTTTTTTCAAATTGTATGATTAGATATTTTCTATTTCATATTTACATTTCTATAAAGTTCATTTGATCAAAGACAATATAATACTTAACATTTAAGATATTGGATGAATTAATGCATGCACATGTATTTGATGAATGCTTAAAAGTCTTATTTGTACATTTGGACCTTGGATAACTTATTAACCCCCCTCTTAGTTATTCTAAATGTTTCAACACTTCATTCATAAAGACTTGTTCAACATTTTATATTTTAATGTATGTTGTAAAGGATGTAAGATAAGAGATTACAGGTCTTGAATTTTTAACAAGTATTCCAACACTTCGCTTGGTGATTTTGCAAAGATCCTCTAGTTGCTTTAGGTTTTTTAAATGAAAGTTCATTTACTAAAGAGGTTGGGGAACTCATGTATATGAGATTAGTGATATTTTCCCTTTCATTTCTAGTTAGTTCATATGGAAAATATACATGATAATAGTGTTCATTTATCTTTGAATCAAGAGCTAGAATGCAATAATACAGTAATTGATAAAACACATTACCTAAACACTAGTTAGTTCATTATGATTTAATTTTGTTCTTATGTTTTCTTTATTTTTGGATTGACTATTTTCGATGATTTAAATAAGATTTAATAATAAATTAGATTAAATCACCTATGACACATATGATTTAGAGTAGAAACTACTTTAAAAATAAATAGATTATATTTTAATGTTTTTTCATTGGTAGATTTGAATTCCATAATATATTTATCGATATTTTAGAATTATATATTTTAGTGTTGATGTATAAAGTTATATATTTATCAATCTTTAAGAATTATATAATATTTTGTTGTTGTTGTATAAATTCATTTTGGATCAATTGTGTGTAAAAATGAATAGTCCATTTTCTATTAATTAAATATCATAGCTACATATTTACCAAAGAAAGGGTTGGGGTAACTTTGCAAGTGTTCAAAGGGCTAGAGACTAGAAACTTAGGTACTCATCAAAAAAACATATAACAAGCCCTTACATTGTAAGAGCACTACTAGCCAAGGGAGGAAGATTGTGATTATTAGAACCCCATACATCATCATGGTTTATTGCTGGCTTAGGAAGAGCCCAACTATTAGTAACATTATCATTTTTTTCTATTTTTCTTTTCTCCCTTCACCCAAGAAGGTAGCATCACATATTATAGCCATGAAAAAGACTATATCATATCCTTGGTGGAGGAGGGACAAGAAACAAAAGGAGAAACTAGAGGAGAAATTGGGGACCAACCAAAACCATTCTTCTAGGGAGGAGAGACTAAGTGTCAACAACCTCCAAAGCCACTAGTAGGAGAGAGGCAAGGAGGTTAGAACATGGGAGTCTGAGAGAAGCCAATAGAAGAGCTATGACTCCACTGATGACCAAAAGGAATTGTATTGTCTATAGAGGGTGAATCATGCAACACCTTATCCACCGTACATGGTACATTCCCCAAGTGAACCAAAATCTCTTGAAAGTGGGCTACCTCAATAGCCAACCTATTATTTTCTACTTGAATCTACATCATTATATTATTATATATGCAAGATTTAGATTACATAAAAATATTTATATTAAGAAAGTAATGAGCAAACAAGATATCATTTCTATTCTTCCAAAGAGTGAACCAAATCACCAATCTCAAAGCATGTTAATATGAGATGATTTGTAGAGGAGCTTGGGTGAATCTCCTAGCAAAATCATATTCCAAGAAGAGGCTTCAAGGAAGAAAGTATTGAGAAATCATGAATTGAGTGCCAATATTGTTGGGTACATCTACAAAACCATAAAATATGCAAAACAAAATTTGGGTTTCCAACTAAAAGGGAATTAATGGTTTGGGACACCTAAATGCTTGAGCTAAGGGCTTCAAGGCTTGAGCTATTGGCCCAAAGGAAACCCTTGAAGGAGGATGCACAAAAAAAAGTGTGCAATATTTAGTTGAGTGATTTCTTTTCAAATAGTGGTGAATATAATTCTCCAATTCTTTTGACAAGATTACAAATTCCAACATTGGTCAAGCACATCCACCATAGGTAGGTGAAGAAATAGTCATAGATAACATAGTTTGGGCTTGTAGTTGGTCATGGGAGTGGTAGGGTTCCATTTCAATTCCTTTCACAAGGAGATTATTTGATTAAATACCAAGCTTGTCCAATATATGTGGGGGCACTATAGAAACTAGAAGATCAAATGTTTGGTTATTGTTGGCCAAATTTTCCTTCCTGCCAAAATTACCACATTTGAATTTAGATGATAAACAACCACTTCCCATTTTAAAAATATATGAGTTCCATGGAAATATGAAACATGTTAAATAAGGAGGCTTATAATATTTCCATATCCTCTTAATTTTTCCATTTTGGCTGCCACAATTTTCTAGACCATTAGATCTTACACAGATCTATGACAAGCGGTTTCGTGCTTCCTCAAAGTAAATGACCTTTAAATAAAGTGGGGAAACAAATCACTACCATATGGTATATGGGTCCCATTCTTGTGTGACATAAATTAAGTAAGGTATTATATTGACATGTCAGTATGAGTTGGATTTTGGCTGTAGATTCTATTGATAGTCACTTTCCCGCATTCCTTTTTTTTGTCAATTTTCTAACAATGCGGCCAAACAACATTGTGACATATGGACTAGTGGGTCCATCCTTCTATGTGGACCACTAGGGTTAAAAAATAATGCCAATTGGATGTTAGGTCCTATTGAGGTGGATGTTGAGTAGTTCGTGGGCCCAAAAGTATTAATGGGGCAAGCACAATAATGAAAAAGATTTTTAATGATCACCAATCTTTTGTAGATCGATGATCAACATTTTCACAAATTTTGGAATTGTGAGGATTTTACACATTGTGGGAAAGTTCCTAAGGGACACGTCTTTGTAGGCCTGAATAGATAAACACTACAATTGATACTTGTAGATAGGTTAACATTCTTTGATAACCATTGTGATTAAGTTTGAGGGTGTTGTGGTTAGCTTAAATGATATGGTCAAATATGTGGAGACTTTGTGGGGTGGAAAAAATAAATAAGACTATTGGCCCATGTTACCCATCATGGTTGTAGGACTCAGTTGACCTATTGAATTTTTTGATTTGTAGGCCAAAAACAAAGGAAGATTGGGTTTTCTCATGGCATCTGACCTTTCTAATCGATCCCATCCACTCCAATTAATGGTGGGTTCTAAGTAATGCAATGAACACTCTTCCCACTGCCTAATAATCTATTCTAAGTAGTTTTGACATTGATTGGAATCATTTACATCACTATAGGGTTTGTTCTAGTTAGGGTTTCTAGAACCAAATCAAATCCACTATTTTTATTAGTTTGAATATTCTTTGAGCATGTAAGACAATGGTTGTAGAGTAACTCCAATTAGAAATATCTTAGTTATTCCTGAGCTATAAAGGAAAATTTTGTAATATTTGTAAGGGTTGATCTTTCTCTAATTCTCTAGTATTTCTCTATGCATATTACAGTAATTTCTCATGCCTTTAGGCCATTGTAACACTCTTTTGAGTCTCTTTTAGCCATTAACACACTATGCAAGGTGCTTTGCCTCTGGTTAATGTTTTTTTTCTATGTTCAACAATTTGTATGACTGTATCTACTTTCTGACATTTGTATGATATTAAGTGAAGTTTCTTCTTTTTTTCTATGTTCAACAATTTGTATGACTGTATCTACTTTCTGACATTTGTATGATATTAAGTGAAGTTTCTTCCTATAGCATCATTTTTTTGTCTGGTCTACATGTGGTTGTTGATTTAAAATAAGTTTGAATCTGTGTTCCTTGAGGTTATAACTTGTTAACTATGCATTTATGGAAAAGATAAGGTCAAGCACTCTATTTTGATGCATCACTTGTTGGGTTAGAATAGGTAGATTTTCTTTCATGAATTCCTTCTCCCTTTTTGTCTTTAAGAGTAGTTAGGTGCATCTTGATAGCAAAAGAAGTCAGCCATCTCTAGAGACTCAACCTTATAGTTCAAGTCACGTAGCTTGGAAGTTGTTTCCATGTTTCACAAGGTTATCCTTAGGTAAAAAATTTGGACATGCGTGCAAAATTTTGAGACAATAGTTTTTGGCATGCCTATTTGGACAAGGTTTAAGAAGATTTCAAGTCTACTGGTGTCAAAAGAGAATAATTTCAAGTTGATGATGAGGAAACAATGTTGCTCTCAGTATCCTAGGCCTTTAAGAGGCACATTTCCACAAAGTACTCAACCCACACCCTTCACATCTAGTTTCATGACCAAATTTGTTGTGGTTCATGCCCAAAGATGAAACAATGACATCTTCTAAAGTTGATTTTCTGTATCAAGAGCTCCCATTTTCAAACCTTAGAAGAAGAAAGATTAGATTGTCTCTATCACCAGTTAGGAGTACAAAAGAAATACATATCCTTGCAACATCAATCTCTACTCCTCCTCTTGTGAGATCTCAAACTAGAAAGCCATCAACTCATATTAATAGACTACTTGTTTATATGGATAGAGCTCATGCTTTTACCACTTTTAATGGTGGAAGTCTTCTTTTATTGTGCCAAATAAATGACATACTAGTAGCTGTAGTTAAAAGTAAACCTAATTTTACTAGTGAAATCTCTACCTCTCCTTTGGAACATTTTCAAGAGGTTGAAAATATCTACAATATCCATGGTATTATAGAAGATGATATTTTTGTTAGACTGTTAGATTCGTCTTTAAAATGGAAAGCCCTACAATGGTACAGGGGTCTATCACATGGTTCTATAATAGATTAGGATGGATTAGGAGTAGGACTATGTAAACATTTTGAGGACAAAAGTGACTATATGTCACTTTTAGAATAGCTAACTACTATAAAAAGATCCCCTCATGAATGTATGACTCATTTCATTATAGGTTTCAAAAATAATGGGACATAATACCTACTTTGGTGAAGCCTACCTCTGGTAATGCCCTCTTACATTAACTTGGAGCTTTTAATAATGATATTGCCACTACAATTTGAACCATGTGAGGAGATCTACATTACTTGATGCATATGAAATAGAAATAAGGGTAGGAAACATATTGATACAAGGAGGAAAGTTAGCTCCAAGGCCTCCTATGTCCTTCTTCCCTAATACCCCAAATTGCCAACTAGTAATGGCCACTATTCTCACAACTTCCACATCACAATCCCTTGTTCTAGTCCCTCAAGCTTCCATATATTTGAATGGAATGGATGAAATCAAGGACATGATACAATCTATGATGTTGAGCATAGATACAAGATTGAAAGGCAAAGAAAAGAGGTTGGAATATAGCTTCTCTATGATGAAAAAAGTGAGCAACAAAGTGGTGACTTTGGATAGGAAGAAAGTTCAAGGTAATAAGCCTCATTAGTTGCAATATTAAACTTTGAACAATGGTAGGCCTTCAAATTATAATTATGGGAACAATTCATTTAAGAAGAGTAGGTAGAATAGTCATGCCTCTACCTCAAATGAATATTAAAGTTGGGCCATAGCCCTTAAAACAATATGGCTTAAGATCAAGATTTTTGTCCCTCTTGCAACTACTCCTGTGCCTATTACATGTGTCAAAAGGCTGAATATTATTTGTCTTTGACCATCCAATATGCTATAGAATGGCAGCCATATAATGAGAACCAACCCAAAGATGCCTCATATATGCAAAGGTAGGTGATTGTTCCCTTATGAATCAAGAGGTGGAGGAACATTGTAATGTAAACTAGGACTTCTTTTCTCACAACACTAGGAGAACAATAAGAGCTATTGAAGATGCACAAGCAAAAAATGACCAACCTAATGCCCTCCAAGAACAAAAGTGCAGTAATTCTATAGGAGATGTATATGGCCCCTAGGTTGTTCCAACTCAACCCTCTACTCCTGCAGTTCCAAAGGCTTCAACCAAAGAACCTAATGTTTCATTCCATTTGGTAGAGTAGATAAACAAGAAAAATGCAAATATTCCATGTGGGATGTTGTTGCCACTATATCCATGCAAAAGAGGTCGTTACAATAGGAATTAGAAAGTATTGAACCAAAGGACCAACCACCTAGCATGAAAGGTGCCACAAGCTTGGTACAACTATCAAGGGAGGTAAAGATAAATAAAAAGGTTATACCTCCTATATTTTATGTTTCTCTAATTATAGGGGATAAAATAGTTCACAATTGCATGATTGATTAAGGGGTTAGTAGTCTAGTGATGCCTAAGTGTGTTGTTGATGCTTTAGAAATGAAATGTGAACCCATTGTTAGGGATGTATTATAGTTGGATGGTAGTACTATCAAGACTATAGGAGTCCTTAGGATCATGTAAATGACCCTATATGCACACCCTAGTTGTACTATGACTCAAGATATATTAGTTTATGAAGATATTCCACACTTTTCCATTTTTCTGTCAAGAGACTTTATTGCCCAAATAGGTTGTTACATATCTTCTGCTTGGTCATATATGTTTTTTAGAACAAGATATGGGACCAAGCCTTTAATCAAAGAAGATCCTCTAGCCCTCCATCATATTAAATATTACAACCCTAATCTCATTAATATGAATTTCACTATACTAGAAATAAATAAGAATGACATAGGGGATGGGCATGCAACTTCTCTAGCAAAGATACCTAATTTTCTCTTAGATGAATGGGCTAATGCATATCAATTTGATCCCATATTAGGAGCCCTTGAGATAGATTTTGGTACATATTCTGAGTCAGAAAAGGATTCTCTTTTCCCTAACCTTATGAAAACCAAAGAAGATATCATTGGGATATGGATTATGTATTTTGATGGATCAAGGAATAAGAATGGATTAGGGGAAAGTGTGATGTTGATTTCTCCAACACAAGTAAGGTACTTTTTCTCCTTTAGGCTCCAATTTAGTTGTACCAATAATGTGGCCAAGTATGAGTCCTTGATTCAAGGTCTTCTATTTGCTCAAAAAAGAGGAATTCAAAAATTGAGTGTATATGGAGATAGTGAGTTAGCAGTCAATCAAGTAAGAAACTAGAATATCACTAAGAATGGCTTGCTCAAGTCTTATAAATATAGAGTAATGGATTTTCTTGAAAGTTTCAATGCATTTAATATTAAGAGCATCGTTAGAAAAGGAAATAGACATACCGATAGGCTTGAAGTAGTACGTGCATCTCATGATGTGCCAGGGAATCTTGAGGAGGTGAAGGAATAACAAATCAAAGTGGTAGTTAGACCTGCTCTTCTTAACAACAACACTGTTAGCTTAAAGAATAAATTTGACAACTGAGTGTCAATACACTTAACAAAGATCAAGAGTAAGTGCCGACTAAGATAAGGTGCCGAGTGATAACAAGTGTCGAGTGCAACAGGTGCCGAGTGATAACAAGTGCCGAGTACAACAGGTGCCAAGTGATAACAAGTGTCGAGTACAACAGGTGCCGAGTGTTAACAAGTGCCGAGTAAAAAATGTTCCGAGTGATACAATTTTGTTCAAGTGTCAAGCTATCTAGGAAACAACATGTGTCGAGTAACAAAAATACTTCAGGAGCCGAGTAACTCAGTAGATCAACATAATAGTTTGAAATTGCACAAACTATGATGCAAACAGTTTTTGCAGCCGATAGAAGGTAAATCTCAAAGGATTTAATGATAAGATCGAATCTTTTATTTTTCCTATGTAATTTGCATGCACCCAATAAGAAAAATTCTAAAGGCATGCAACCAATCAGCAAAAGATAAGTATTGAGTGGGAAATTGAGAATCAATATGGATCATAGATCCAAATCAAACCCTAAGTCTTTGAAGTCTTTATAAGGAAGACAAAATTTCACTGTAAAAGAGAGATAAGACATATGAAAGGACATAGAAGGGTGCATAAGAAAATCTATTTTTAGAAGCAAGGGTTATCAGATCACAAAGGATCAAGATTAGGAGAAGGCGGAAAAGGAGCCTGTATTCAGCAATCAAGGATTGTAATCTATCAGGTTTATTGTATCTAATACTCTCTAGCAATTGTATTAGAATAAAATCCTATGGTGATAGGTTAGCTTTATAGCTATTTTGTAAGATCCTTTTGAATAGGTGATTAAAATCCTTTAACCGGGTGACACTTCATGTTAAGTGTTTGTAAATCCTCTAACCAGGTCACTATTAATACAGTGTAAAGCCTTTAACAGGGCAAACCATCAGAAGTGGTTGAACAATATTGCTGCAGTAAATTTTTATGGGTATCATCCCCAGCCCAATTTTACCTTCTTATTCCTAGAGGGTTTCTGGGTTACCAAAATTTTGGTGTTATGAGTTATTGATGCATGAGTTTTGTTACATGTTTATTTGATGTATTTACATGCATACAACTCACTTTAAGTTAAAAGTTTTATTGGCTAAAGTTTGATACTTATGATTCACCCAACCCCCCCCACCCCCCTCTCATAAGTACTCTTTCCATATTTGAATATTCCAACAATTGGTATCAGAGCTAGCCAGGTTCTCACAAGGAAAAGCCTAATAGCTTGGAGGGAAAGATCTAAAGATGGAAGCTTTCAAACTTGGAAAGATCATTGAAAATCAGGTGATAGATGTGCAACTTGCTCTGCATAGCTTGGAGGAATTCAGAAACAAATTGAGAAACTCATTAAAAAAGAGGAAGGATCTAGCCATAGCTGAAAATGATATACACTACAAGGAGATTGATACCACCAACATATTTTCCAGTGGAGACACTAAAGATTTTGATGCAGCAATAGTAGAACTAATGGAGAAAAATAAAATTCAAGCAGATGATATAAGAACTCTCAAGATGGAACATGAATCACAGGCTATAATGATATGTGAAATTACTTAACAAAAGAAAAGAGTAGTTGATGATAAGGTCATGATGGAAAATGACAAAAGGAATCTTGCAAACAAACTTGAAGAAAATTTTACTGAACTGACAAGGATCTGAAACATGCAGATGGATACACTTGCCCAAATGATGAACCTTCATCATGAACTCAATATAAAGGATATTGAGATCTCTACCTTGAAGATGCAAAATGAACAAATTCAGAATGAATTGAACAAAGAAAAAGAGGTAGCAGAGAATCTCAACAAATCAAGTGAAGCAATCAAGTATTTTGAACAGTTGCTGAAATCACCAAAATCTGCCCATGATACATCAGGACTAGGATACAATAGCACTGAAGTTGGAGAATGATCAAAGAGTGCTGAAAAAAGAAGTGATAAAGTTAAGAATTCAAAACCCACTTGTCATTTCTGTAATAAGAAGGGACATACAGCTAATGTGTGCAGGAGTAAAAGATTCAACCAATCAAACATACCCAAAAGTTTCTATCACAAGTGCAACATGCAAGGACATAAGACAAAAAATTGTGAATACAATGTCACAAGGACTCAAAGATTTGATGGACATTGTTATAATTGCAAAATGTATGGAAATAGAGCTTTTGAATGTAGATCAAAGTCTATGTGGACAGTAAATCAACCAGCAAAGACATCGAACCATGAATTTTGGGATTACAACACTAGGTATAGCTATCACTATTGTCAAGAATATGGACATATCCCACAGAACTGCATAAGAACACATTTTAGAGGGAACTACAAAAGATGGTTGAGTCAAACCACATGTTTTAGTTGCTTAAAAACTAGTCATGTCAGCAGGAATTGCCCAACAAGGTCAAAGGCATCAAGTTCTGAGTTCAGCAATGGAAAGGCAAAGGTAGATTTTGGACATATCAAAAGTGAAATGAATAAGACATGGAGGAAGAAAGATGAGTCTAGCACATCAAGTACAGAGATCACTTCACCCAATAGGTCAAGTGATCACACTTCATCAAATTAAGCAAAACAAGTGTGAGGGATTAATAAACCAAGTAACATCATAAATTAGTCCCAAGACATATAAGAACTGCAAAAATGAAATCAGCATAAACAAAGATGCTAAGTCAATATTGAGAAATTTTTGAAGATATGTCAAAGTTGCCTTCAAGAGCCAAGTTGATAACAATGACCGAGTTGATAGTTGATGCCAAGCTATGAAATATCAATAGGAGCCGAGTAAAGTAAAACACAATGGGAGTCGAGTCATGACAAAACCTTTCAAGTGCTGAGTAGACAGTTGGCAGCGTACTAAGCATTTATTACTCTATTTTGGAGGGTACATAATTTTGATTTTCGATCATTTTCCCACCATTCGAACAAGAAGCAAAGCCGAAAAAGAGCGAAGAAGATCAAGATCAGCTCAGAAGCCATTCATGAAGATTTCAACAGTGATTCAAGACAAATTTCATTTTAAGGTATTTTACTTAAGTGCCGAGCTACGTAGGACTTATAAAATTGTTTAAATTATAAACCCTAGTTTGGCAAACAATGGCATCTGGGTCAGGAACCACTAAGGGTATAGAGAGTCATGAAGTTCAGTTGGTCAACAAAAAAGTTAAACAACCTGAATTTAAGCCCATTCTAGAAGTAGCATACAAGAATGATCCTGCAGGTGCATTATCAGTTATTTCGAATAAAGTTGTTATGGTCCAAGATGTTCGCAGATGTTATAATTGCAAAATTGGTGCCATAGGAGACTTAGAAATTCATAATGCATATGATAAACTGTGTGAAAACAAAGTACTGAAAAATGAGTTTTCAATAATAGAAAGAAAAGGATTGACCAAAACCCTAGCATTTTTGACTATTTTCAAAATAGAATGGGTATGGATAGTTTTGAGTTGAATACATGATGGAGCTTTTTGGTTAGAGTCAGGGCCAATAAAATTCACCAAGAAAATTGTTCATAGGGTTACTGGTATTCCAACCCTAGAACGGCCAAAGACCCTACAAAGTGACAAAAGGGAAGTAATAGAGAAAAATACAAGTGCCAAATGGAACAATAGAGGAATGACTATAGACATAGTCACAGATCCCCTACTAGATTTTGCTGTGAGAATCATTTCACATAAATTCTATCAATCAAGCAGGTTGAACAGTGTACCTTGTATAGCAGTTGATGTTGCATACAAGATAATCAAAAGGGATCAACTTATGATTTGGCAGAGCTCATGTTTCAACAGATTAATGAAAATCTAGGAGCTATAAGGAAGAGCAAGGGAGCTCAATGCAAATTTGGATCAGTTTTGATGTGCATGTTTTTCTATCCGATGAAAGAATTTCCTTCTATGGGTAAAGTAAAATGGAATCCAGATAAAACAATTGTTGAACAAATTAATGGATACATTGAACAGATGGGTGAAAATTTTGATGCCCAAATGATTGGTTATTTTGAGGACTTCAAAAAGACCATGAAACAAAGAATGAGAATTCTAGTCTCATTGACTAAGAAATATGAAAAAGATATTTGTTTTCTTCTCGATATAGATTATACTTACATACAAGCAGTTATACCTAGAATAAGATGGCTTAGGACACTAGGTTATGAACTTGATGTTGATCAAGCCTTTGCAGCAATAACAACTCTACTTGCAGAAGAAGCTGATAAAAGTGCAAAAAATTTTGGAACCTATGATGTTGTCAAATCAAAGGTGATAACAGATTTGAAGGCTACTTCAGCAGTAAAGAAGAAAGAGAAAATGGTGAGACAAATCAAAAGAAAATTTGGCGTGGAAGAAGAAGAAGGAACAATAGGAGAAGAGGGAGAAGACATTGAAGAAGAAGGAGATAAACTTCAAAGGTCAGGAGAAGACAAAGAGGAAAGTGCTGAGGTAGAAGAAGCCAAGGAAGCACCAATTAAGAGAAAGACCACAACTCCTTCTGCTACTAAATCTAAGGAGAGGAAAGTATCTGCCCCTGCACCAAAGAGACCGAACATAAGGGCTGCAACACAAAAAGCCCAAGACGAGGCAAAAGGAAAGAAGAGAGACTCAAAGAAGACTACTGCTGAGTCAAAGAAAAGGAAATTTATTCACCAGCCTTAAACAGATGAGGAGAAAACAGAGTCAGAGGACAATAGTCAATTTCAAGTGGTAAGACACAAACCCTAGACTGCTGTTGATAAATTATGTTCAAAAATTAGAAATAATGATTCAAAAGGTCTAAAGAACCTGAATTTTTCTAAGCTCACCAAAGAAGAGCAAAATAAATTAGAGGAATCTGTGTATGCTATGATGGCTGAGTATAAGCACACACCTCTAGAATTAGATGAATCTATGCCAAGAGAATTGTATAAAATTGTAGAGGATAAATGGCATTTTTGTTTACAAATGGAAAAAGAAATAAGGGAGTCAACATTAGCAAGATTATTGCCTAATTTGACTAAAGATCAAATAATAAATTTTGTAAAAAGGCATAATAACATATTCACTCCCAAGTATAGAGCATTCAGCATATTGCAGAATAAAATTGAGGAGGTAGTTACTAAATCCACAAGATTGTGGAAAATAGTTTACAAGAAAATTGAAGATGTATATAATGAAGAATATAAGACAGAGGCAATTGCCAACACAAAGGAAAAGAAAGTATCAGAAACCAAAGAAAAAAGAGAAGAAACTAGTGGAGAAGAGTAAAGAAGAAAAGGAAGAAGAGGCACATAATGAGGAGAAAGAGGAAGAGAAAGATACAGTTGAGCCACAAGATCAAAGTATGCAAGACATACAGGTATCTCCTCCTAGTCCTCCTCATGCCACCATCACACCTGTAGATATCATAAAAATAAAGGATGTTACAGATACTTCAAATCTAAACATCAATCCATTAACTGTAGAGGATTTGGAAATCCTTGACCAATCATCACTAGTAGCAAAATTAAGTTCAAATCATGTATTGGTCAGTGTTGATGAATTACAAAATCCAGAAGTCAAGGTAAAAGAACAAGTGCCACCTTTGACCAAAAAAACTACTGGTATTCTATTCCTTCCACCACCACCTCCACCAAGTATAGTCACTGATACACTCCAAGTGCCGAGTACAGCAGCAGGGGAAATAAAAGAAACATCTAAACAACCAACAAGTTCAACCTCACCTAGCATTCATAAAAGGGATATTCAAGTTGAAGAAAAAGATGAGACAAAGAAGAAGGAGGAGACTGCAATACAAACATTGGTTGCATTACCAAAATTTGGTACTCCAACACAAACTTTTCAGCAGCCGAGCACAGATGGATTACAGTTGCAAATCAGGACACCATGCTCGAGCTCATCAAAGGCAATCAGGAAACTTCACTATGGAGTTCCTGAGCTTGATGAAGAAATAAAGATCCCATATTATGAATCTAGCACTCTTATTGAAGAAAAGATTAATGAAATTCAGAGTGCATTAGACAAAAGAAGGAGACAAGAAGCACTAAGAAAGGAATACAAGCATAAGCTTACATTGAATGAAATTAAAGACATATTCATGGAAGCTTTTTGCTTACAATCTCCAGATGAGTCAAGACCAATTATGGAACAACTATCTAATATAGTTGACCAGGTGACTAATGAAGACTAGGAAACAAATGCCAAATTACTTGAATGGTCAGAAAAGAAGTTCCAAGGTAAAGTAAATAGTAAAATATCCGGTGATATAGCACTGTCACAAGAAGAACTGGCAAAGAAAGTTATAATAGTTAAAATTGCCAGAAAATACTGAGCTTGGAAAACAATCTAAAAATTTCTAGCATGCAACTCCCCACAGATCCAGCTCAGAGTGAGAAGCATTTTGTCCAATCGCTTCACACACAAAGAGAGTTAGTTGTTTTAGCAGTAGAGGAGGCAACCACAAAAGCCAAATTGATACAAATTCAATCATCAATAACTCCTCATTTGGAACTACTTCACAAGGAGCAGATAAATGCAGAGACAGTCCTCATGAAAGACCCCAATCTTTCTTCATCTGATGGACTTGTACACCTAGCAGCAGAGATTTCCATCCAGCATAAGACAGTAGATGTCGCATTAGCAAATTGGGATGCAGCTCTGAAGGTACTCCTTGAAGTAAATAGCACATTTTTGGCCAAGTATGGCATTTCATTGTAAAGACCCTTGACATAAGTGTCAAAAAGGGGGAGAATAAGTAATAAGAATAAGAGTTAAGTATAGGAATGAAATGATAAGTATGATAAAAGGGTGAGATAGAAAATTTTGGGGGAGATAGCAAATTTTGCGAAAAAATTTTGAATTAAGGATAAATTATCGAGTCACATGGATCTTAATTAAGTGTTTTTGCCACTCATGTCAAAGGGGGAGATTGTTAGCTTAAAGAATAAATTTGATAGCTGAGTGTCAATACACTTAACAAAGATCAAGAGTAAGTTTTGAGTATGATAAGGTGCCGAGTGATAACAAGTGCCGAGTGCAACAAGTGTCAAGTGATAACAAGTGCCGAGTACAACAGGTGCTAAGTGATAACAAGTGCCAAGTACAACAGGTGCCAAGTGTTAACAAGTGCCAAGTACAACATGTACCAAGTGATACAATTTTGTTCAAGTGCCAAGCTATCCAGGAAACAACATGTGCTGAGTATCAAAAATACTTCAGGAGCCGAGTAACTCAGTAGA
This sequence comes from Cupressus sempervirens, assembly GCA_028749045.1. Classification (NCBI taxonomy): domain Eukaryota; kingdom Viridiplantae; phylum Streptophyta; class Pinopsida; order Cupressales; family Cupressaceae; genus Cupressus; species Cupressus sempervirens. The sequence goes on along the minus strand of CM053789.1, from coordinate 414,006,649 downwards.
TTAGCATAAAAGTTTCAAATTGCACAAACTATGATGCAAACAGTTTTTGTAGTCGATAGAAGGTAAATCTCGAAGGATTTAATGATAACATCGAATCTTTTATTTTTCCTATGTAATTTGCATGCAGCCAATAAGAAAAATGCTAAAGGCATGCAACCAATCAGCAAAAGATAAGTATTGAGCAAGAAATTGAGAATCAATATGGATCGTAGATCCAAATCAAACCCTAAGTCTTTGAAGTCTTTATAAGGAAGAGGAAATTTCACTGTAAAAGAGAGATAAGACATATGAAAGGACATACAAGGGTGCATAAGAAAATCTATTTTTAGAAGCAAGGGTTATCAGATCACAAAGGATCAAGTTCGGGAGAAGGCGAAAAAGGAGCCTGTATTCAGCAATCAAGGATTGTAATCTATCAGGTTTATTGTATCTAATACTCTCTAGCAATTGTATTAGAATAAAATCCTATGGTGATAGGTTAGCTTTACAGCTATTTTGTAAGATCCTTTTGAATAGGTGATTAAAATCCTTTAACCGGGTGACACTTCATGTTAAGTGTTTGTAAATCCTCTAACCAGGTCACTATTAATACAGTGTAAAGCCTTTAACAGGGTAGGCCTTTAATAGGGAAAACCATTAGAAGTGGTTGAACAATATTGCTGCAGTAAATTTTTATGGGTATCATCCCCACCCCAGTTTTACCTTCTTATTCCTAGAGGGTTTCTGGGTTACCAAAATTTCGGTGTTATGAGTTATTGATGCATGAGTTTTGTTACATGTTTATTTGATGTATTTACATGCATACAACTCACTTTCAGTTAAAATTTTTATTGGCTAAAATTTGATACTTATGATTCACCCCCCCTCTCATAAGTACTCTTTCCATATTTGAATATTCCAACAAACACCAATTGGCAAGTTTTTGAATTTGATGCAAAAATTGTAAGTTTCTTGTAGAATGAGGTAGAATTCTCAGAGAGAAACTAATGCAGGTTATGTGATCAATATGGAGATCAAATCATCAATACTAGTTCCAAAAAATTACCTAAAGGTCTCATTAACCTAGAATTTTTGACCCTGATGACCAAGAAAGGGGTAGACTCATGAACCTAGCTGCTGACAAGGATGATTATACACCAATTGTAGTTGTCGATGGAAAGACCTTAAACATGGGGAAGGTATGGTTTGGAACTAAGCAAGGAAATCTCATTCATTTATGTTAAGGATTTAATGACATATTTACTTAGAAATATGATGATTTAAAGGGTTTTGACCCAAGTTTTCTTCAACATACCATATATTTAGTGGGAAATGTCAAACCAATAAGATAGAAGCAAAGGCCAATGAATCTTAAAATTGATCTATTAATTAGAAAAGGGCTATCCAAGTTGATTGAGGCTAATATAATTTTCCCTATCAAGCACTCATAGTGGGTAGCAAACCTTGTTCTTGTTAGGAAGACGAATGGAGAAATTAGATTATGTGTGGAATTTATGGATCTTAGCCAACCTTCTATTAAAAATCACCATCCCCTTCCTTCCATGGAGTAGATATTGTCCAAGGTTAGTGGTTCAGAGAGGTTCTCATTTTTTGATGGATTCTCTAGTTACAATCAAGTACTAGTCAAAGAGTTTGATAGATACAAGGATGCATTCACCACCAAGTGGGGCACCTATGCTTATAGTAAACTTCATTTTGGGATAACAAATGTAGGTGCCAAATTTCAAAAGGAAATGGAGATAGCCTTCAAAAAAATGATTGAAAGGTTTCTATTGGTTTACCTTGATGATATCACAGTGTATTCAAGAGATATAGCAGATTATTTCATCATCTTAGACAAGTTGTCATAAGGTGTAGAGAGTTTAGGGTATCCCTTAACTAAAGAAAGTGTGTCTTCACCACTAATCAAGCTATCCCTAATTTAGCTACCATGATGAAACCTCTTACAACTATGCTTAAGAAGAATATGGTATTTTTATGGACCAAGAAAGGGAAGTTAAGTTTTGAAGAGATCAAAGTAGCCATTTCCTTAGCCCCTACTCTTATCAACCTGAGTTTTGAGAAGGATTTTATCATTTATGCCTTAGATGGTGAATTGAGTATTTTTGTTGTCTTGAATCAAGTGAATGATAAGAATGAGGAGCAACACATTTCCTTTGTTAGTGAAGGACTTAAGGAACATGAAGACACATATAGTTTTGTAGAGCTGCAAACCCTTGTAGTCATTAGAGCTTTGAAGAAATTTAGACACCTTTAGTCTCATAACACGATCCATTTGTTAGGACCTTATGCTAGTGTGAAGGACTTTCTTTTGAGTAAAGATATTAGTGAAAATAGAGCTAGTTGGATTACTAAGGTAATGGAATATGATTTCAACATCCATATTACTATGTTGGTAAGAGGGAGGGGATTGTACAAATAGATGATCTTGTCTTAGGAGTCAGATGATGAAGTTTCCATGATATTGATAGAACAACAAGAAGCAAGAAATTGTAATCCAAAGAATTGGATGAATGAAATGATGACCTTCTTATCAGGAAGTGGATATCCTCAAGGATTGGATAGAACTAAAAGGAGATAGTACAGGTTGAAGTCAATTCCTTATGCCATATTTGATGGTATCCTTTTCAAGAGGGACTTCAATGGAGCCTTATTGAGATGCATTGATACAAACCAAGTTGAAAGAGTAATCAAAGAGCTTCATGATGATCCTAATGGTGGCCACTTTTCAACAAGGACAACTATAATGAAGATCATCAGGGCTGGTTACTACTAGCCATCTTTGTTCCATGATTCTCATAAGTATGAGAGGAAGTGTGAAAAGTGTGCCTTCTTCTCTAGTAAGAAAAGGCTTGCAACTCTTCCTCTTCATCACATTTAGGTGGACTGACATTTTTCTCAATGGGGATTGGATTTTATAGGCCCTATCAATCATCCTTCTAGATCTAGTCACAAATGGATTTTAGCTACTATAGATTACTTTACTAGATGGATAGAAGCAATAACATTAATAGATGCCACATAATCTTTAGTTGTTAAATTCCTTGATGGAGTTGCGACTAGGATTATGAATAGGAAAATAGAGGAAAATAGGTGGTTTTGGCATCAAAAGTTGAAGACAACATTATGGGCTAATAAGATAACACCTAAGAGGGTGATTGGAAATTCACCCTTTGTGTTGGTACATGGTAGGGAAGCAAGGGTTCCAATTTCATTAGAATCCCCATCCCTAGAATTGGGTCATCAGTTGGAGTTAATGGAAAGTCATACCATGACATTAAAAATGGAAGAGCTAATGGAATTGGAAGAGAAAAGGAAATAGGCCATACATACCCTGGAAACACATCAGCAATAGGTGAAAAAGAGATTTGATAGGAAGCCTAGGGTCAAAATCTTCAAAGAAGGTGATCTAGTACTAAAATGAAATGTAAACAAGGTAAAACCAGGGAGGCACTCAAAATTTGATACTCTATTGAGTGGTCTCTATGTGGTTATTAGTTACAAATAGGCTAATGCTTTTCAATTAAGCAGGCCTAATGGTGAAATTCTACCTATTCTAGTTAATGGAATATATCTTAAGTCCAACTTTTAACAAAAAGATGAGTAATTCATGTATATAATTAGGTAAGTTTCATTTCTTTTTTCTTTTTTTCCAATATGTGGATGAGCACATGTGTTTTGTAGAGGTTGTAAAGGATTTTGGTTCTTGGCTACAATTGTTGAGAGGAACTTTTGAGGTTACATGGGTATATTTTCTATGATTTTAGGGTTTTTCTAGGTAGATTCTCACATTTTCTATGACTTTGTTTCCCAATGAATGTGTAGGCTATTGATCTATGCATAGCTAGTGTGCACCCCCCCTAAGTCACCAAAATTGTTGGCCAAATTTGTCTTCCTGCCAAAATCACCACATTTGAATTCAAATGATAGACAACCACTTCCCATTTTAAAAATATATGAGTGCCATGGAAATACAAAATAAATTAAATAAGTAGCCTTATAATATTTCCATATCCTCTTAAGTTTTCATTTTGGGCTCCCACAATTTTCTAGACCATCAGATCTTGCAAATATCTACAATAGGTGCTTTCCTTCTTCCTCAAAGTGAACAACCTTTACATAAAGTGGGAAAGTGCCTTGCTACCATGTAGCATATGGGTCCAATTTATTGTGGACCATAGATGAAGTAAGGTATTATGCTGACATGCTAGTATGACTTGAAGTATGTATAGAGATTCTATTGACAATCACTTTCTCGCATTCTGTCTTTTGTCAGATTTTCTGACAATGCAAAAAAGTGATGTTGTGACATATGGACTAGTGAGTCCATCCTTTTGTGTGGGCTGCCAGGGTTAAAATGTAGTGCTAGTTGGATGCAAGGTAGTGCTGAGGTGAATGCTTAGTAGTCCATGAGCCCAAAGGTATTAACTAGGTAGGCACAATAATGACAAAGATTTTCAATGATTGTCGATCTTTTGTAGATTGACGATCAATACTTTCCCACATTATGGAATTGCAAAAATTTTAGACATTACAAGAAAGCATTTGAGTGAAACATTTCTTTGCAGGCCCAAGGGGATAAACATTATAGTTAAAATTAGTGATCAAATTAACATTCTTTGATAACTGTCATAGTTAAGTTTGAGGGTAGTGTGGTTAGCTTAAATGATATGGTCAAATGCATAGAGACTTTTTGGGTTGGTAAAAAGAAATAAGACTATTGGCCCATGTGGTCCATTTTTTTTCCAAGAATCAGTTGACCTATTGACCTTGCTAATTTTAAGGGTAGAAATAAAGGAAAATTAGGTTTCCTCGCATGATCTAATCTTTCTAATTGATCCCAACAACTCCAATTAATGTTGGGTTCTAAACAATGCAATGAACACTTTTTCCACTATTTGATCATCCATTTAGGGAGTTTTGGCATTGATTGGCACCATTTACATCACTTCAAGGTTTTTTCTAGTTAGGGTTTCCTTGATTTTCATGCCTCTACAAGTGTACCAAATCAAATCCACTATTTGCATCATCTTGATTATTCTCTGAGCATTTAAGATAGTGGTTGTGTAGTAACTCTAGTTAGAAATATCCTAGTTATGCCTGAGCTATATAGGAAAATTAATCTTTGTAAGGATTGATCTCTCTTTGATTCTCTAGTATTTCTTTATGCATATTACTATATTTTCTCATGCATCTGCATCATTGTAATCCTCTTTCAAGCCTCTTTTAGCCATTAACACATTGTGCAAGGTTCTTTGCCACTAGTTAATGTTTTTGTCTATGTTCTACAATTTGTATGATTCTATCTACTTTTTGACATTTGAATGATACTAAGTTTTTTCCTATAGCATTATGTCATTTTTTGATCTACATGTGGTTGTTGAATTAAGAAAAGTCTAAATTTGTGTTCTTTGAGGTTATGACTAGTTAAATGTGAATTTATGGGCAAAGATAAGGTCAAACACTCTATTTTGGTGCATCACCCCTTAGCTTAGAGTAGGTAGATTTATTTCATGCATTCCTTCTCCCTTTTCCTCTCCAAGAGTAGTTAGTTGCATCCTGATAGCAAATAAATACAACCTTCTTTAGAGACTCAAACTCATAGTTCAAGTCCCACAACATGGAGGTTTTTTCCATGTTTTACAAGGTTGTCCCTAGTTCAAAAAATTGGATAAGGGTGCAAAATTTTGTGACAAGAGTCATCAAGAAAGGTTAAGTAGAGTTGTGCCTGTATATCTTCCCAAAAGAAGAATCTCATGGTGACTCTATAGAAAAAATCTTTGGGATTCTTGATGCCACATTTGAAAAAATCCAACACACTATCTTCTTTGACTTTGGCCTAAGTGTTCAAGAGAGATTTATTTGAAGTGTTGAACCTATCTTAGAACAATAATTATTTTTTCAATGATGTCAAACCTTCTACTAGCTGGTTAGACAATTTCTTTTGGGTCTAAATGTTATTATTATTTTGATTGATGAAGAGGACTTGAAAAGAAAAGATAACAAAAGCACCTATAGAAATGTTGAGGTATATTATATATCAAAAGAGCACTAAGACCATGTAAGACATGTATGATATGATGTATTTTTTATCTACTGAAGGCTAAAACTAATGGTTACTTAAGCTAATAAAAGAAAAGTTGTTTTCATAAAAAGGGTCTGCTAAGCTTGGCCGAACATATAGTGTAAGCCGAGAAAATTCACTAGGTGGCGAGCATCAAAAAAATCTATATGTGTTGAGCATTAGTAAAATACTATAAGTGTCGAGCATCATTAAAATAATAGTAGTGGACTAGAAAGTAAGACTTAGTAGATATCAAGCAACTCAATGTTGTTTGAGCTTCAGAAGACTATCATTATCGAGTGAACAATGTGGATGTTGAGTGATAGTAAAATATGTTCAATCAAAGATTTGATGAATCTGAGTTGACAAAGTTGATTTCTTAAATTATGTAAAACATGTAGAAGATAAACTTGATGAGATGGAGGCACAAAATTCAAGATAATCCATTTTGTGTAAAATTCAAAGAGGGTTGGAGAGGAATTTTCTAGAAGGGGATTTCTCTTTATAAGAGGATACGAAGCTAGATGTAACAAGTTGTCAAGAAACTAAAAGTGTTGCATCATATGGTGGATGAATAGAAGAGTCTATAATTGGCATGTAAAGTAAGAAAGCTTAAGAGCATAAATGCTTGAAGGGTAAAGAAGCTAGTAGAGATGAAATAGATGAATGCCACGATAAATGGAGGACCGAACATAGATTTGTAATCTATAAGTTAGTTGTATTTGTCTATCAGATCGAGTCCTTTTGTTACTTTCTAATCAATATATGAGTCTGGATAAATCCTTTGGATTAAGTTTGACCTAAGAGTCAGTTGTAAATTCTTTAACTGGGTGATATTCTAATGGAATGTTTTAAATTCCTCTAACAAGGCTGACTCTTAAGAAAGTGATTAAAATCATTTAACTAGTTCACATTTAATAGTGTGTGTTGTAACTTTAGCGTGGTTGGCCTTTCATAGGGCATCACTTCAAGAGAGTTAAAATTAGTAGCATGTTACTAGTGGTTTTTCTCAAATTGGGTTTCTACGTAAAATCCTTGTGTCAAAATGTGTGAATGAGTCTGTGGTGTTTTATGGTTACATTTCTTCAAAGTTATTTTGACCTGAGACATCAATATGCAAATGTTTACGATATTGGATTATCTAATGGATGCATGCAAGATATGGGTATATGGATATTAATTTGTTAAGTGCTGAAATTTTTTATTTGTACATTTGGACCTTATATAACTGATTCACCCCACTCTTACTTCTTCTAATCATTCCAACAATTGATATTGGAGCTTGGTGATTGTAAAGAAATAGTTTGAAGGTACTAAAAGCTAAAAATCAAGATGTATAGAAAGGAGATGCCCAAGATCAATAGAGACAACCTTCCTATATGATAAATCTTGATGAAGCTACACCAAGGAGAAATTGGAGATTATGCACAATCTATCATTACTACTAAGCATGTTGATCCAGCTAGAGCCTCTAGTGTTGATGATATAAAAAAGAAGAAAGAACATAATCATGCAATGTTAGAGATTGCATCTTTTCTAAGCTACTCAGAGTTTGATGATAGCAAAGGATGTAATGTCATAAAGAAGATGTGGATTGCTATACAAACAATTTATCAAGGAGATACTAATGTCTTGAGAGCGAAAGTTGAAAGTTTAAGAGGAAAGTTTGATAAAATGAGAATGTAAGAAGGTGAAACTATAGTCTAATATTTTAAAAGCATCAAGGAAATTGTTAATACATTCAAAGGAGAAAATTGAGTCAATTGATGATGAGATTGTGATAAGAAAACTATTGAGAACCCTACTTCCTATCTAAGCTATTAAAGTCTCTACAAATCAAGAACTAAGGGGTGACCTTGGTAGCAATCTAGTTCTTGAAGGTTTGGTTGGTAGACTCATTACTTTTGAACTTTCTAATTTTGACAAAATTTCAAATTTGAGAGTATTGATTCTTCTTTCAAGGCTAAATTAACATTGAAAGAACCTAAAGATAAGAAGAATAAAAATGTTAATCATGTTTATAATGATAGTGATAAAGATGAAGATGATGTAGAAGAGCTTGAAGCATTGTTGGCTAGGAGATTTCATAGAGGCAAAGGAAAATACAAAGGTAATTTATTTATCATGTGTTTCAATTATAATGAGGATGGTCATATTGTTGCAAGGTGTCCAAAGAAAAAGAACAACAGAAGTGGAGACAAATATAGAGGTAAAAGAGATGAGAACAAAAAAGACTATACAAAATAAGAAAAGAAATCCTACTACATTGTTGAAGATGAATCAAATGATGGATTTGATGACCATGATGATGAAGTTGTACATTTTTCTACGAAGAATGACTCTATTGAAGATGAAACATCTGCATTAGTATCTTATGTGAGCATGACTAACATATGGATCATTGATAGTGAATGTTCACATCACATGGCTTGAGACAAAAGTAAACTCATTACTGTGAGGCCTCGCCCTGACCCATCGTAGCATAGCGATGCATTACTATTATTTTTTGATATTTATGACTCGAGATGTCGAGACATTATCTAATGCTTAGAAAATATTTTTATTATTTCATGTTGTGTGATGTTATTTTCTGATATATTTGATGATTTTCATTTAATGTTTCATGTATATGTATGTTGATGAAATCAGTAAATGTAGGATCGAGACTTTGATTTAAGAGATTTTAAATGATTAAGAATTAAGTAGGATAAGGAAACCCTTATTGATGTATGTTTTAATTTATGTGAATTTTTGAATACGTATACATTATGTACATGTGATTTTACAGGACTACTGATATGTGAAATGAGTGTGTAGATATTTAGCCGAGAAACCCTACGGAAGAACATAACTGATCTCCATGTGCTAAATTTGAAAACTTTGTTGTTCGTAATTCATGTATTGTATTGTGAGATGTATGTATGCATCTTCTTTGTTCAGTGAATGTTAATGTTCATAATTATGTTCTTTCAGTGTCGCTTGACACTCGTAATATGTTTGTGTGCTTCGGGGTGCAGTTTAGGGTTAATTGTTTAACCTTTGGACCAAGTTGGTTTAAGTTAGAGTAGTGAGTTGGACCTATTTTATTCCTAAATTTTATTTGACTCTAACTCCTTTCCTTAGGCTTGTAAACATGTTATTATTCTAACCAAAGGGTATGGGTATTGGTTAGGGGTCTTTTTCAACCCCTAAGCCCCTTTTTTTGACTTTTGAGGTCACTCAAAAAGTCCCTTTTTGCCTCTGTGCGAAAATTGACCATGGCTATCTTGAGTTACCTCACCTCATCTCAACTTAGGGTTTAACCATAGTGTAGGTTGAGTTAGGAGTTTCTAGAGTTGCTAGTGGGTGGAAATAGTTATTGCTCCTTTTGGGTGGTTGAGTTGGAGGCTTATTTAGAGGCCTTCCTTGGACTAGTTGGTTGTTACCCAATCTCTACATTTAGAGAAGATTTCTTGAAGCTTGAAGGAAGGAAAGGGATACTCTACTCAAACTTGTTCATTGCCATTACCTCTTTGTGAAGGTAGGAAATTCTCATCTCCCTTATTCAGTTTTTATGTTTGGTTTCATGTTCATGTTACCTTGTTGTTGTTTCACTGTTGTATTGTTGTGGGTATGTGGGAAGATTTGCAAACCATGTCATTTTGGTTGTTTTCTTTTCTTGATTATGTTTTCAATTTTCAATTTTCCTTTTTATGGGGTTGTTTTGGCATTACTCACCTTTGGATAGGGAAGAAGTGGCCATGTGGGGGTAGGGCTTTAGTTGGACCTCAATGGTGCAGAGTCTCCTTTCATGGTGAGAGGAGGGAAAAAGGGTAGGGTGTATGGGCCCCTACCGGTCACCACATACCTTGTTGATATTGTGAAATCTTGAGCATGGAAGGGAAAGAATATCCTTGTTGAATTGGCCCCGAAAGGGCATTTGAGGAACAAAGAAAGTTCCTAATTTTTAACCCCGAAAGAGTTATGTTAAGGTATGGTGATTGACATCTCCCATTGGAAAAAAACCCACCTTATCCCCCCCCCTAGTAAGGTCCTATGGATGGATCTAGTGTGTTAAACCGGATGGGTGTATGTTGAATTGTGTCTTTGTGATTGTGTTGAATTGCCTTGGGTCAGCCTTGTTTCCCCTTGTGGTTCCATGAAGAATTGAAGTTGAAGGGATAAAGTATTGTGTAGAAGCTTGAAGAAATCATCATTGTATTGTGAATTTGATGTAATTATATGTATATTTATATTGTGAATGATTGGCAACGAAATCAAGTTTTCTTACTGGTTCTTTCCCAATGGAGTCTTGAACCAGGCTGCCTAATAAATAAATAAATAAATAAAGATTATGGAAGTTCCTTGCAATGCTCTTTGTGATTTCATAATTTGTCTTATATTGTGAAGGAATAATTGATAGATAAATGTTCTTGATTAATGATCATTCAAATTTCAATTGTGGTAATGAAAGAAATAGCATAGGATATAATAAAGTCTTAAAGATTGTTGTATAAGAATTATGATGTAATCAACACAAATTCAACAATGTGGTTTCTTCGGTATATATCAATTTTTGTCAAAATTCACAAATGGATTCACGCAAGTTGTAATAGAATTATTTACCACCTTTGTAAATCATGCATATGATATCTTACTTTGCATCAAATTCTCCATTCTCATATGGAATCAATGGAATTAAGAAGTTGTAATCTTTGTATTCAAATTGAAGGAAATTTAGAACTCATGGTATGCACTGGATATTTATGCATGGAACATGCAATTCAAATTTAAAGGCTAAGAGATTTCCTCATGCATACTCTTGCATTAACATGATAGTTTAATAGATTAATGAAACTATGGATCACTTTGAGACCTAGTTTAATAATAAAATCTTGATCTCAAACATATGCATCTTGGTTCAAAATAATTTGTTTCAAAAGAGAATAGACACTTCCAGGAGAAAATTTGCTCACTGGAAAATGTATGGAAGAAAAGACTTAATGAATTTGGAGCAACAGACAATATTCTCTGAGTGATCCTTTAATTCAAATTTTTCCTTTCAAATAAAACAATAATAAATAAAATAATTACTATCTTCTAAAGAAATAAAAACTTAAAGTATAACTAAATATCCTCACTCACCAACAAAACTTTATGATATCAATTCTTACCCATCTCCCTGGGAAAACGTCACTTAAACTTGCTTAAATAAAGGTCTTTTTTGCAAAGTCAACTGTCATCATGATTGATGACATCACCGACACCCTTGTCCCATCTCCTCTCCAACTGGGTGCTTGCTTGTGTGAAGGCATTAAAGTATGTTTTTGTTTAAATATAATTTATCAAATCGTCCCCCTGCTCTCTCCTTGGTCTGCGCCTTATTTTGACTAGCCCAGCATCATGTGCTGCCCACGCAAGGACAGGGCCCAGTTTGCCATGCGCAGGCCTTGGGCAGCACATGCGCAGGCCTACGGGGTGTAGGGGGGGGTAGGGTTAGGATAGGGGTTATAGGTAGTTTTTATTAAGTTTGTTATTAATTTATTTTAAGTAAGTTTTAGATTTAGCATTAGTTAGTATGTTAGTTTAGATATATGTTATTTATTTTGGTTTGTTTATTGTTAATTAATTTAGTTATAAAGTTTATTTTTTAGATTTTATATTAGTTAGATGTTAGATTATTTTGTTTTGTCTTTTGTTAATAGTGTAAATTTTAAAATTGTTATTACTTTGAATTAGTTAAATTTAATGTAATTAGTCAGTTTTATCATTAATGTTAATTTAATCTAAGTATAGTTAATAGTGTCTTGTTTTAATTGTTAAATTGTTTTAGTCAATCCTAATTAAATAAAGTATAGAAGGGTCGATTGCCTTTTTGAAATAAGTTTAAATGGGGAATTTATTTAATTAATTTTTGTTTCATTTACATTGTTAATTATGTAAATCTCGCATATCATTATAATAACGAAAGTTTCAAAACCTTAACGATGCAACCATCCTCATGTTTATAATCTTAAGACGTAATGTAGAGAACCAGTACTTAAAGTGTTATCTCAATCTTTTCATCATAAAACCCTTTAAGGAATAAATTTTTAAAAAAAATTGTGTGCGTTTTTGCCCTGAAGTTTGGGCATGACATTTTGGTATCAGAGCCCGTGTTTCAAAACTAGGAACCTTAACGAGTGTGCTTTCAAAACTTAACTCAAACTTTTAATTGTGTAGATGCCACCTGTTACTCATAACTGGGGAGGCAGAGGTCATAGGACTAGGGGTGGTAGAGTGAGACAGGAGGGTGGACCACCACCACCTCCACCACCACCTCCACCCCCACCACCACCAAACCCGAACCAGGACATTATAGATGCACTTCAGACTTTGATCGATGTAGTTCAGCAGAGAGTGGTACCCGTAGTTCAGCCAGTTCAGCAGAATCTAGTAGTGGAAGCAGAGGGACCCAGAGGAGGCGGGCCCAGAGTTAGAGAGAGGACTAGGAGTCCCCCAGCGAGACAGTTAGAGGGTCAGGGTGAACACGAGGAAGAGTCCATACACCAGAGAGGACCCCTTTTTGACAGACCTCCTAGACATTTAGGAGATGACATCAGGGAATTGATTCGACTCGGACCACCATTGTTTACTGGTACCACTGAGGGTTCAGTAGCAAAGGCATGGTTGCAGAGCTTACAATGGTGCTTTGGGTTACGCCCTTATGGGAGTAATCTAAAAGCATGCCTAGCAGTTCATCAATTGAGAGGGGATGCCTCCAACTGATGGCATCAGGAGGAGATTATTGGTGGAGTGAGGATGGACACCCTCACATGGAAATCTTTCCTAGAAAGATTTCAAGAGAGGTACTTGTCAGAGAATTTTCGGCAGAAACAGATAGAGGAGTTCCATTCTCTTTGTCAGAGAGGCCTTATAGTGGCTCAATATGAGAGCAGGTTTCTTGAGCTCCTTCCTTATGTTGAATACATGAAGGACGAGAAACTATGAGTGCATCGCTTTGTCATGGGCCTGAATTTCTCTCTTCAGGGCCCAGTTAGGATGGCCTTCCCTACCACCTTCAGACGGGCAATGGAGATAGCACTAGTTGCAAAAGGATACTCGAGGTAGGCAGGAGTCATGGGATTGGTCTCAGAACAGAAAATCCTCCCATTAGAAACCCCCTTGGAAAGGGAATTAGAATTATACAGCAGGGTCCTCTGGGGGCCAGCAGTCTCAGCAGCCAAAACCCCATCAGCAGCAGTAGAAACCTTCTCAGGGTTATCAGGGCTCTAAGCCCAAGCAGTGGCAGTCACAGGGTCCTAGGTAGAATAAAAAAGTACAGGCCCCACAGTTACAGTCAGTGAAGACTTAGCAGTCTTCTAGGGGAGGATTCAGCAGATCTAGTAGGTCAGGAGGCCCACAGCAGTCTGGGTCATAGGGTGCATGATCTTATACTCACGGACCATGCTACACTTGTGGTGGCATGGGTCATATAGCTAGGGAGTGTCTGCAGGGACATGCATCTAGTGGTCAGAGCAGGGCTTTTTTAGAGCCGACAGTTGGTGACATGGGTAGATCCAATAGAGTTTTTGCAGCGGTTGACAACCGCCAGTCTGAACATCAGGCCACAGTTATCGAGGCTACAGGTATTATGCAGGGCCATATGGTTGCAATTTTATTTGATTCCGAGGCTATTGACTCTTTTATATCTCCATTTGTGGTGGAGCGTTGCGGGCTAGTGGCAGTTAGACAGGATGTTAGTTGGGAGGTAGAGTTAGCCTCAAGAGCCAGAGTGTCAGTTAGTTCCATGGTGCAGACTTGACAGATGTAGATTGGAGTCATGTCCACTAGGACTGATCTACGCATTACCCCTCTAGGTTCTTATGATGTTGTCCTTGGCATGGATTGGCTTTATGCCCACAGTGCCAAGATGGATTGTCGATAGAAGAGGGTGGAATGTGTGGATGACGATGGTATCTCTAGGGAGATCTTCGGAGTGAAGAGGCCAGTGTCCCTTCGTATGATTTCTGCTATGCATCTTAGATGGCGCATGCGAAAGGGTTGTCATCTGTTTGCTATCACTATTAGTGATCGAGAGGAAGATTCTAAAAGGGAGCCATCCCTTGATGATTTTCCAATCCTTCAGGAGTTTACAGATGTGTTTCCTTCAGAGCTTCCTGGTATGCCTCCACTGCGGGCAGTGGATTTTCACATAGACCTAGTGCCAGGAGCTGAGCCAGTTTTGAGAGCACCATACAGGATGACTACTCATGAGCTTAGTGAGCTAAAGGCTCAGTTGGAGGAACTCTTGGAGAAGGGGCATATTTGACCTAGTGTGTCACCTTGGGGTGCACCGGTGATCTTCGTCAAGAAGAAGGATGGATCACTTAGGTTGTGTATCGATTATTAGCAATTGAACAAAGTGACCATCAAGAATCGATACCTTCTTCCATGAATTGATGATCTCTTTGATCAGTTGTAGGGTGCCTGAGTATTTTCAAAGATTGACCTAAAGTTGGGTTACCATCAGTTGAGGATTGTGGATAGTGATATCCCCAAAACAACTTTTCGTACTCGGTATGGCCACTATGAGTTCACCGTGGTACCTTTTGGCCTTACAAATGTTCCAGCTATATTCATGAGCCTCATGAATGGAGTATTCCATACTTTTTTGGATAATTTTGTGGTTGTGTTTCTTGATGACATTCTGATTTATTCTCATGATGAGAGAGAGCATGAAGAGCACCTGAGATAGGTATTGCATAGGCTGAGAGAGAATCAGTTGTTTGGCAGCTTGTCGAAGTGTGCATTCTTTAGACCCGAGATACATTATTTGGGTCATGTCATATCGGGTGATGGTGTCTCAGTAGACCCATCAAAGATTAGGGCTATCATGGATTGGCCAGCACCCACCAGTGTTACTGAAGTGAGGAGCTTTATGGGGCTAGCAGGTTATTACCGACGCTTCATTTCAGGATTCTCTAGGTTGGCACACCCCATCACTTCTCTTTAGAGGAAGGGGAAGAAATATGAGTGGACAGAGAAGTGTGGAAGATATTTTGAAGAACTCAAGAGAGCCCTCACGAGTGCACCGATTCTTGCAGTACCAGATCCTGTTGCAAATTTTGTGGTGTGCACCGATGCATCTTTAGATGGTTTAGGAGCAGTCCTTATGTAGGAAGGACGACCTATTTCCTTTGAGTCTAGGAAGTTGAAGACTCATGAACTCAATTATCCTACTCATGACCTAGAACTAGCAGTAGTGGTTCATACCTTGGTGAGATGGTGACATTTCCTTTTGGGTCATAGATTCGAGCTTCATTCTGATCACCAGAGCTTACAATACATATTTTCTCAGCCGAACCTTAATGCTAGGAAAAGAAGGTGGATGGAGTTCCTGTGTGAGTATGATTTTGATGTTCATTACATAAAGGGAAAGGAGAATGTGGTTGCAGATGCCTTAAGTAGAAGGCGCCATGAACTTTCATCTGTGACTACTTGCACTGACTTGAGAGAGTGGATCTTGCAGCACTTACCAGCTGATGAGCTTTATGCAGAAGTAAGTTAGTTAGTACATTCTTAGAGACCCTTGGTAGGGAAGTTTGCAGAGTATTCTTTGGAGTCCGATGGACTTTTGCAGCATAGGGGACATATGTATGTGCCTACCATTGGGGGTTTGCGCAAGCTCATTGTACTTGAGGCTCACAAAGCACCTTATGCAGCGCACCTTGGTGTTAAGAAGTTACATGCAGATTTGAGGCAGTTGTATCATTGGCCAGACATGAGAGTGCAGATTGCTAGCATCATTGCGAGATGCCTCGAGTGCCAGAGGGTGAAGGCGGAGCACCGTCATCCTGACGGGCTTCTCCAGCCGCATGAGATTGCAGTGTGGAAATGGGATACAATATCTATGGATTTTATTGTTGGTCTTCTTATGTCATCTCGTTGCCATGATGCCATTTTGGTGATAGTTGACACATTGACCAAGGTTGCCCATTTTTCACCCGTGCGTACTACATTCACAGCACGAGACATAGCTCAGGTGTTCTTGTGAGGCATTGTTAGACTTCATGGTGTTCCCCGTAAGATCATATCTGACAGAGACTCTTTGTTCACTTCTTCATTTTGGAGAGAGTTGCAGTCGGCTTTGGGCACTAGGCTCAATTTTAGTGCAGCATACCATCCTCAGACCGATGGCCAGACCGAGCGAGTGCATCAGGTTTTGGAGGACATGCTACGTATGTACATGATGGACCATCAGGTCAAATGGGAGGAATACCTTCATCTTGTCGAGTTTGCCTATAATAATGGACATCATTCTTCCATAGGTATGCCGCCATATGAGGCTTTGTATGGGAGACCATGTAGGACACCCTTGAGTTGGGATAGGATCGAGGATCGAGTATCTATTGGGCCCCAATTAGTAAAGGAGATAGAGCAGCAGGTGACCCTGATTAGACAATGCCTAAGAGAGGCACAGGATAGGCAGAAGAAGTATGCAGATGTGAAGAGGATAGATCGAGAGTATCAGGTTGGTGATAGAGTGTTCTTGAGGGTACGAGCTCACAAGAGTCTGATTCGATTCGGAAAGGGCTCTAAGTTGGCACCCCGATTTGTTGGGCCGTTCGAGATCCTTGAGAAGATAGGACCTGTTGCATACTGTTTAGCTTTGCCACCTAGCCTGTCATACATCCACGATGTGTTTCATATTTTAGTACTTAGAGGATACATTTATGATGAGTCTCATATTATAGATTGGGATGCTTTACAGGTAGAGTCAGATGGATAGCTAGCACTGGAGCCTATCCGCATTATTGCCTGATGGACCCTAGCACTTTGAGGCTGAGAGCTGGACCAGGTTAGGGTCCAATGGGATTGTTATGATGAGGTCACGGCTTCATGGGAGGATGCAGCGCAGATGTGATCTTAGTACTGTACCTTTTTTATGAACTCCAGGAGGAAGTTCATGCCTAGTGGGGGAGGATGTGAGGCCTCGCCCCAACCCATCGTAGCATAGCGATGCATTACTATTATTTTTTGATATTCACGACTCGAGATGTCAAGACATTATCTGATGCTTAGAACATATTTTTATTATTTCATGTTGTGTGATGTTATTTTTTGATATATTTGATGATTTTCATTTAATGTTTCATGTATATGTATGTTGATGAAATCAGTAAATGTAGGATCGAGACTTTGATTTAAGAGATTTTAAATGATTAAGAATTAAGTAGGATAAGGAAACCCTTATTGATGTATGTTTTAATTTATGTGAATTTTTGAATACGTATACATTATGTACATGTGATTTTATGGGACTACTGATGTGTGAAATGAGTGTGCAGATATTTAGCCGAGAAACCCTACGGAAGAACAGAACTGATCTCCATGTGCTAAATTTGAAAACTTTGTTGTTCGTAATTCACGTATTGTATTGTGAGATGTATGTATGCATCTTCTTTGTTTAGTGAATGTTAATGTTCATAATTATGTTCTTTCAGTGTCGCTTGACACTCGTAATATGTTTTTCTGCTTCGGGGTGCGGTTTAGGGTTAATTGTTTAACCTTTGGACCAAGTTGGTTTAAGTTAGTGTCAGTTTTCTATTAGGTTCTTAATCAAGGTTAATCATCCCTTAATCTAGATTAGTGCTTATTTGCAAGTTAGAGTAGTGAGTTGGACCTATTTTATTCCTAAATTTTATTTGACTCTAACTACTTTCCTTAGGCTTGTAAACATGTTATTATTTTAACCAAAGGTTATGGGTATGGGTTAGGGGTCTTTTCCAACCCCTAAGCCCCTTTTTTTGACTTTTGAGGTCACTCAAAAAGTCCCTTTTTGCCTTTGTGCAAAAATTGACCATGGCTATCTTGAGTTACCTCACCTCATCTCCACTTAGGGTTTAACAATAGTGTAGGTCAAGTTAGGAGTTTCTAGAGTTGCTAGTGGGTGGAAATAGTTATTGCTCCTTTTGGGTGGTTGAGTTGGAGGATTATTTAGAGGCCTTCCTTGGACTAGTTGGCTGTTACCCAATCTCTACATTTAGAGAAGATTTCTTGAAGCTTGAAGGAAGGAAAGGGATACTCTACTCAAACTTGTTCATTGCCATTACCTCTTTGTGAAGGTAGGAAATTCTCATCTCCCTTATTCAGTTTTTATGTTTGGTTTCATGTTCATGTTACCTTGTTGTTGTTTCACTGTTGTATGGTTGTGGGTATGTGGGAAGATTTGAAAACCATGTCATTTTGGTTGTTTTCCTTTCTTGATTATGTTTTCAATTTTGAGTTTTTCTTTTTATGGGGTTGTTTTGGCATTACTCACCCTTGGATAGGGAAGAAGTGGCCATGTGGGGGTAGGGCTTTAGTTGGACCTCAATGGTGTAGAGTCTCCTTTCATGGTGAGAGGAGGGAAAAAGGGTAGGGTGTATGGGCCCCTACCGGTCACCACATACCTATTTGATATTGTGAAATCTTGAGCATGGAAGGGAAAGAATATCCTTGTTGAATTGGCCCCGAAAGGGCATTTGAGGAACAAAGAAAGTTCCTAATTTTTAACCCCGAAAGGGTTATGTTAAGGTATGGTGATTGACATCTCCCATTGGAAAAAAACCCACCTTCTCCCCCCCCTAATAAGGTCCTATGGATGGATCTAGTGTGTTAAACCGGATGGGTGTATGTTGAATTGCCTTGGGTCAGCCTTGTTTCCCCTTATGGTTCCATGAAGAATTGAAGTTGAAGGGATAAAGTATTGTGTAGATGCTTGAAGAAATCATCATTGTATTGTGAATTTGATGTAATTATATGTATATTTATATTGTGAATGATTGGCAACGAAATTGGGTTTTCTTACTGGTTCTTTCCCGATGGAGTCTTGAACCAGGCTACATAATAAATAAATAAATAAATAAATAAAGATTATGGAAGTTCCTTGCAATGCTCTTTGTGATTTCATAATTTGGCTTATATTGTGAAGGAATAATTGATAGATAAATGTTCTTGATTAATGATCATTCAAATTTCAATGGTGGTAATGAAAGAAATAGCATTGGATATGATAAAGTCTTATAGATTGCTGTATAAGAATTATGATGTAATCAACACAAATTCAACAATGTGGTTTCTTCGGTATATATCAATTTTTGTCAAAATTCACAAATGGATTCACGCAAGTTGTAATAGAATTATTTACCACCTTTGTAAATCATGCATATGATATCTTACTTTGCATCAAATTCTCCATTCTCATATGGAATCAATGGAATTAAGAAGTTGTAATCTTTGTATTCAAATTGAAGGAAATTTAGAACTCATGGTATGCACTGGATATTTATGCATGGAACATGCAATTCAAATTTAAAGGCTAAGATATTTCCTCATGCATACTCTTGCATTAACATGATAGTTTAATAGATTAATGAAACTATGGATCACTTTGAGACCTAGCTTAATAATAAAATCTTGATCTCAAACATATGCATCTTGGTTCAAAATAATTTGTTTCAAAAGAGAATAGACACTTCCAGGAGCAAATTTGCTCACTGGAAAATGTATGGAAGAAAAGACTTAATGAATTTGGAGCAACAGAGAATATTCTCTGAGTGATCCTTTAATTCAAATTTTTCCTTTCAAATAAGACAATAATAAATAAAATAATTACTATCTTCTAAAGAAATAAAAACTTAAAGTATAACTAAATATCCTAACCCACCAACAAAACTTTATGATATCAATTCTTACCCATCTCCCTGGGAAAACGTCACTTAAACTTGCTTAAATAAAGGTCTTTGTTGCAAAGTCAGTTGTCATCATGATTGATGAAATCACCGACACCCTTGTCCCATCTCCTCTCCAACTGGGTGCTTGCTTGTGTGAAGGCATTAAAGTTTGTTTTCGTTTAAATAAAATTTATCAAATCGTCCCCCTGCTCTCTCCTTGGTCTATGCCTTATTTTGACCAGGCCAACGTCATGTGCCGCCCACGTAAGGACAGGGCCTGGTCTGCCATGCGCAAGCCTACGGGGTGTGGGGGGGGCAGGGTTAGGATAGGGGTTATAGGTAGTTTTTATTAAGTTTTTTATTAATTTATTTTAAGTAAGTTTTAGATTTAGCATTAGTTAGTATGTTAGTTTAGATATATGTTATTTATTTTGGTTTGTTTATTGTTAATTAATTTAGTTATAAAGTTTATTTTTAAGATTTTATATTAGTTAGATGTTAGATTATTTTGTTTTGTCTTTTGTTAATAGTGTAAATTTTAAAATTGTTATTACTTTGAATTAGTTAAATTTAATGTAATTAGTCAGTTTTGTCATTAATGTTAATTTAATCTAAGTATAGTTAATAGTGTCTTGTTTTAATTGTTAAATCATTTTAGTCAGTCCTAATTAAATAAAGTATAGAAGGGTCGATTGCCTTTTTTAAATAAGTTTAAATGGGGAATTTATTTAATTAATTTTCCTTTCATTTACATTGTTAATTATGTAAATCTCGCATATCATTATAATAACAGAAGTTTCAAAACCTTAACGATGCAACCGTCCTCATGTTTATAATCTTAACACGTAATGTAGAGAACCAATAATTAAAGTGTTATCTCAATCTTTTCATCAGAAAACCCTTTAAGGAATAAATTTAAAAAAAAAAATTGTGTGCGTTTTTGCCCTGAAGTTTGGGCATGACAATTACTCTTGAATATTAGAATGGAAATAGTGTTATATTTGGTAATGATGCATCCTATCTAATAAAAGGAAAAGGATCAATAAGATTGACATAAGAGATCATGTGTGACAATTGTTACTATGTAGAAGGACTTAACTATAACTTGTTGAGTGTGTCACAATTGAATAGTTCAGGTTGTAAAGTTTAATTTGATAATAAAAAGTCTAAGAGATATGATAGTGACGAAAAAATAATTTGGAAATGGTGATCAGAATAGAGATATTATGTTTTATCTTGATATGAATGATGTTACATGTCTTGTTGTACAAGTTGATGATGTGTGGTTATGAAACAATAGGCTATGCTATGTTAATTTTGATAACTTAGTTAGTATCATTAACATGAAAAGAGATAGAGGTTTTCTAAAACTAAAGAAACCTGATAATATGATTTGTAAACAATGTTAGTTAGGCAAAATGATAAAATCTAGTTTTAAAAGTAGGACTCATACCTCAAAATAAATTATAGAATTAGTCATACTGATTTACTAATTTATGTGGACCAATTGATGTACAAAGCTACAAAGGTGACAAGTGAATTATCTTATTTGTTGATGATTATAAAAGAATGGTGATAGTTATCTTTTGAAACAAAAATATGATGCTTTTGAAATGTTTAAGTGGTACTTGTAAAGAGTTGAAAATGAGACTGGTAGAATATTGAAATGTCTGAGATGTGATAGAAGTGGAGTTTTGACATCACATGTGTTTGAGATATTCTCTAATGATAGATAAATCAAGAGGAAAACTTTTGCACCTAACACCCCTCTAAAAAATGGGATTGTTGAAAGGAGGAATAGATTAGTAATGGAACTTACTAGAACATTGATGATGTATAAGAATATTGCTTTGAAATACTAGAGAGAAGTTGTAAGTACATTTGTCTATACCTTGAATGGAGTACAAGTCAAGAAAGGTGTAAATTCCACACCTTTTGAACTATGATATGGATAGTACCCATTATAAAATATTTTAAAGCTTGTAAGTGTTTAAATACTAACACTAAGAAAGTTATGGAAAGTGCAAATGTAAAATTTGATGAATATATAGAGGTACATGAAGTTGAACCTAAGAAGGATCCTAAAGATTAGAAAACCTTTGTGTACTACTATAAAGACATTAATGTTGATGAAGCTGAGAACAAAATTTTAAATCAACAACAACAAGTATCACTAACTGCCCAGTCACATACAATGGATGTTGAGTTGCATTTAGGACCTGAGCTATCTTTAGGAACTAACTTGCAATCAAAATATGAGGTACATTCTAATACTAAGATCAGTTTATACAAGAGGAATGTCAAGTTACCTGATAGAGAAGTGCATAGTGATTCTAAGATTGAACTAAATGAAATTTCAATTGCTAAAGAAAGAATAATAGTGCCAAGACTATCAAAGTATGTAAGAAGATATTACCCTACTAAACAAGTCATTGGAAATAAAGAAGATAGACCAATGACTAGGAATAGGTTAAGAAATAAAACATTTTTGTTAAGCATGCATGAACCTAAATTATTGAAGGATGCATTGGAGAATGAAGACTAGAATCAAGCCATGAAAGAACAAATTGATTGGATTGAGAAGGACAAAACTTGGACATTAGTGCCTAGACCAGAGAACAACAACATTACTATAACCAAGTGGGTATTTAGAAATAAATTGGATGTGAGTGGTGAAGTGAGAAGGAATAAGGCAAGATTTGTTTGCAAAGGATATGCACAAGAAGAGGGAATTTAC
Source organism: Cupressus sempervirens (assembly GCA_028749045.1). NCBI lineage: Eukaryota > Viridiplantae > Streptophyta > Pinopsida > Cupressales > Cupressaceae > Cupressus > Cupressus sempervirens. The sequence continues at coordinate 413,984,172 of CM053789.1, read as the reverse complement.
TATGGAGAGACATTTGACTCTACTACAAGATTGGAAGGAGTGAGAAATTTACTTGCTTACTCTACATAAAAGGGTTTGAAAGTTTATCAAAATGAACGTGAAGTCACTATTTCTGAATTACATATTAGAAGAAGAGGTTTACATTAAACAACCCAAGGAATTTTTTTGATCCAAATAAAAGGAACATGGTATGTAGATTAGACAAAGCTTTATATGGTTTAAAGAAAGCTCCAAAAGCATGGCATGAAATACTTTACAATTATCTTGTGAAGATTGATTTTGAGAAGACTGATGAAAGCAAAAAACTTATACATGAAGACTTAAGGAGGTAAACAAATTTTACTGGCTCATATTTGAAGGAGCAAATGTATTGTGTAAAATATATGCAAATGAAATGAAGAAAGAGTTTGAGATGTCTATGTTTGGTGAGATAAATTTTTTTGTTGAATTACAACTATATCAGATGAAGTATAGTATTTAACTTAATCCAAGTATGTAAAAGAAATCTTGAATTTTTTTGGTATGGAGGATTCCAAACCCATTAGTACTTCTATGGTCATAGGACATAAACTATCAAAGATTGATGATTCTACTAAAGTGAATCAAACATTGTACACGTCTATGATTAGTGAGTTACAATATGTAGTGCATAGCATACCTAATATTGCACTATCTATTGAGATTTATGCAAGATTTTCTACAAATAGTAAGGAGAATCATTTGGCAGTTGTTAAAATAATTATGAGATATCTGAAAAGAAAAAAAGATTATGGTTTGTACTAAAAGAAGAATGATAAGTTTCAACTAAGATCCTCTACAAATGCTAATTGGGACAGAAATATTGATGACAGAAAAAGAACAAGTGGTGGAGCATTTTTCTTCGGAAAAAGATTAGTCTCATGGACTAGTAAGAAACATAATTCTATACCTATTTCTATATCTCAATCTACTATTGAAGTTAAATATGTGGTTGTTATAGTGAATTGTACAAATGTGGTATGGTTCAAATAGATACTCAAAAGAATAAAGGAAGAAATTAATGAATCTATGGTAATTTATTGTGACAATAAAAGTAATATAAACATAGCTAAGGTGATTGTGATGCATAAAAAGGAAAAATGCATTGCAATAAAGTATGATTACTTGAGAGAGATGGTTCAACAGAAGAAAGTGAGAATGGAATATGTGAATACAAAAGAATAGATAGTTCATATATCCAAAATTTTTTTACCTAAGTATGCACATGAATATCTTAGAGGTAAGCTAGGGGTGATACCCCTATCCAAGGCTACTTAAGAAGAAAGAGTAGCACCCTACATCAACTAAATTGAATTTTGCACTTTAACATTTGATGTAGTAGATTTTACAATAAGAGTTACTTAAAGTAATGAAAGAGTTGAATCACTAGGTTTATAGTCACATTTAAGGTGATAGAGGGAGAACTTGAATTGATTATATCTACATGAATAGATGACAAGAATTTTTCATTGTTGTCAAAGAGGGAGATAAAAAATGAGATAGATTCTTAAAGGAGATAGATACTAAGAAAATAGAAAGACGAAGATATAAGAAAAAGAGGTAGAGATAATGAGTGATGTACTAGGATCCTAAATTAGGAATTGAGGAAGATATCAAAAAGATCATATTTGAAAGAGACACACATTGATAGAGGGAGAAATTTCAAAGGTACTAATTTTCTTTTTGGTATTATTGTTGGTATTAATTTTCCATCAATACCAAAGAGGGTGATTGTTGAAAAGAGATTATTTTGAATTGTGGAACCTATCAACTATCATTATTTTGTTAATGATGTGAAACCTACTATTTTGTAGTTAGACAATCATTTTTATTTTATTTTAAAAAATGCTATCATGTGTTTGATTAATGGAGATAATTTCAAAAGAACAGATAACAAGAGCACCTAGAGTAAGGTTGAACTATATGATGTATAAAAGGACAAGCAAGACAAAGTAAGACATGGATGGAATGATGCATTGTTTATCTAATTAAGGTTAAAATGAATGGTTACTTAAGCTAAGAAAATAAGAAGTGTTTACACAAAAGGTGTCTACTAATCCTAGCTAAGCATATCATGTAAGCTAAGAAAATTTAGTGCTAGCTGAGCATAAATCAATAGGTGTTGAGCATTACCGAAATCTACAATTATTAAACAATAGTTAAATACTATAAGTGTGGAGCATCAGTAAAATAATAGTAGTAGTTGGCAAAGGAAGACTTAGTAGATGCTAAGAAACTCAATGCTGGATGAGCATTAGAAGGTTGTTATTGTTGATTAAATAGTGTAGATGTCAAGTGATAGTAAAATATATTAAATCAAAGATTTGATGAATCAGACCTAACAAATTTGATTTCTTGGATTATGTGAAGCATGTTGAAGATAAGCTTGATAAGATGGAAGCACAAAATTTAAGGTAATCCATTTTGAGGCATAATGGAAGAGGATTAGAGAGGAAGTTTCAAGAAGGGAATAAAATGAAAAGTGGGTAGATTCATTAAATCCTTCCTCACCCTAAAATGGATGATTGTGGTTAAACCAAAAAAAACCCTAATTTCTCTTTATAAGAGGATACCAAGCTAGAAGTAACAAATTTTTGTCAAGGAGGTAAAGGTGGTGTTTCATATGGTGGGTGAATAGAAGAGTCCACAATTGACATGAAAAGAAAGAAGGCTTAAGAGGATAAATTCTTGAAGGGTGAACAAGTTGTTAGAGACAAAGAGGATAAATGCCAAGCAGAATGGACAATTGAACTACAGATCTATAATCTTCAAGTGAGTTGTATTTTTTATTAGATCAAGTCCTATTGTTACTTTCTAATCATTGTATTAGTCTGGATAAGTCCTTTGGATTATGGTTGATCTAACATTCATTTGTAAATCCTTTAACCAAGTGACATTCTAATGAAATTCTCTAAATTCCTCTGACAAGGCTCACTCTTAACAAGGTGATTGAAATCCCTTAACAATGTCACATTTAATAGTGTGTATTGTAACCTTTGACATGGTTGGCCTTTCATAGGGCATCACTTTAGAAGAGTGAAAATTAGTAGTATGTTACAAGTGGTTTTTCTTAAATTTGGTTTCGACATAAAATCGTTGTGTCAAAATGTGTGAATGAGTTTGTGGTGTTTATGTTAACATTCCTATAAAGTTATTTTGACCTAGGACAACAATATGCAAATTCTTAAGGTATTGGATGATCTAATGGATGTATGCAAGATATGGGTATAGGGATGTGAATTTGTTAAGTGCTGAATTTTTTTTATTTGTACATTTGGTCCTTGGATAACTAATCCACCCCCTTCTTAGTTATTCTAATCATTCCAACACAAAGATATTTCTTCAATAGTAAACAAGGGAGACCACAACAAATTATGTTAGTTCATAGAGAGATACCATCTCTAAACGCATCTCTAGCTCAAAAAAACCAAGCATTGATGGCTTCCAAGGCCTTCAAAATTCTCTTAGAAATGAACATTTCCCAGATTTTAATAGGTTGTAAAGAACCTAGAATGGTTTGAAAACCAATCTCCTTTTTAGAATCTTAATTGAGTGCACAAATGACCCACTAAGCACAAGAGAAAAACCCTACTTTTGGGTAGACAGAAATCCTAGGCCACCTAAATCCTTAGGTAAATAATAGAAGTCCCAAGCCACCCCATGAAAGCTATGATGAAAAGCATCTATAGCATAAAGAAAATCATGCAATAAATTCCAAAGATTAAGGTAGGAGGCCTTTGAAGGTTCCCAATAGGAGGAATAGTAAACATGACTCATAGTCAGCACATTGGAGAAAATCTAAATTTTACCCACTAAGGAAAAAGGTTTGTTAATCTAGTATTATAATTTCTTCTCAATCATGGCTAGGACAATGTTCCAAAAATTGATGGGGGAGGATTGAAAGGCAAAGGGTATGACAATAAGGTGAAAAATTTATCTATGTTGAATCCATTTCCATAGATACTAATCAAGACAAGGTGAACCATGAAAGAATGATCACCTATAACAAAGAGTTTTGTGCCAATGAATAGACAAGCCAAAGGTGAAATAGAATGTGTCTAGGCACTGCAAGGTATTTGAATTTTTTTTCCCCTTCTCAATAAGAGTGAGAAAGGAATCATCAAAAAAGTTATTTTAAACCATTTTCTCATAGGAATTTCGGAGATCAATGCCATGTACCCGACCAATAGAAATTGCATTAGCTAGTAGGTATCTAAACCACTTAGCGACCAACACATAGTAGAAGGTGCAAGAAGATACCCTTGGAAAATAGCTATGAACAGCCCAAAGCACTAAAATTTTCACCCATTAATGGTGATGTGCATAGAGGAATCCACAAAAAGCATTTGGATTGATTGCAAGAAGACCGGGCCAAACCCCAATGCCTAGAACATAGCCAGAATGAAAGGTCACTCAATGCGATCGTAAGGTTTGGAAAAATCAATTTTTAGGAACATGGCCTATTTTTTAATTTGACAAGCCCATTCCATGCCCTCCCAAATTTCAATCATATTATCTAGAGTATATCTAGACTTAATGAAGAATGTATTCTTAGAAAGAACAATTTATTGCTAAAGATGTCCAAACTTAAGGGGAGGGCTTTGGTAATGATTTTGTAGGAGATATTCAATAGAGTGATGGGCCACCAGTTAAAATATCCTCTAGGTCACCAAATTTAGCTATGAACTTTATAGTTTCTTTGTTAACTATGCTCCCCAATGTTTGAGAATGAAAAGCTTCAAGATAGATATTTTTCAAGTTGAGGCCAATGGCATCCTGAAAGGTCTTACGAAATGTATAGGGGAAGCCATCACACCCAAAGTATTTATCATCTTCTATAGAAAACACAACCTCTTTATGATCACTAAGTGTAAACATTTTCATAGAAAAACACATGTTGCTCCAACATGCAAGGCTATTGGGGATGATAGAAATGTAAGAATGTAATGCTTACTCTTGTGTAGTGGAATTATCCTATGTAATGAAAACTTTATGATAATGGTGTACAAAATTTTGAAGAATATTAAGAAGCTCACACAAATATTTTTGAACTTCCTTGATTCTCTAAATGACAATAGAAGAATGATGAGCTTGTAGAACTTGAAAAAAATCCTTGGAAGCCTGATCACCAAACTCCAACTAGTGAAGGTGATCCCTAATCTTAGCTTCCCAAGTCTCATAACTATGTACAACTTTCTTCTGATAGTTGAGGTTGGCTAGTTAGATTTACAGATCTATATCAAAGAAGTTTATGGCCATAGATTCTAAAATGGTACAAAGATCTTTAATGGTAACCTCATAGGATCTATAGTGGTACTTTTCTAGCTATCTATCATAAATGCAAATAAACTTTGTAGTATAGGTTATAAAATCATTAAACCAAAGATGAGTGTAGGGATCAATTTCTACATTTCAGATGTACAAGATTTGGGTAGAGGTGAGTAGGAGCCAAAAGAGAGGTGTTGAAAAAAAGATGTCTTTTAAAAATATGTGATTGAGTTTTTTTTCTAGATAATGAAAAAGTAGATGGAATAATGGTCTAACAAAGTCACATCTAATAGGGGAGTGATAGGTAATTATCTATCTTCATAGAAAGAGAAGAATGATTGCACCATGATAATGACATGATATAGCCCTTTTAAAACTCTATCAAAGCTAGCTCAAAAATTAGATCAAGCCTACAAAACCCCACTAAGATGGCATAAGTTAGCATTGGGATAGAAAAGGCTAATTTATTTCCCATTTAATACTAGGCTTCTCTTTCACCAATGGTCCATCAAAAAGACAATATTTGTTTTTTTTTTAAAGCTATCTTAACCATGTTAAAATCCAACATAAAAACTAGGTGACAAGTGGTAGATGATCTATCATGTAGGGCCATAGTTGAGAGTGTTCCATTGCATCACTGGGAGCATAAATGTTAACAATACCAAAGGAATGATTCTAAAAAGACAACAAAATACACACTAGTCTTTGAATGAGATCTAATCTATGTATAATCTCGAAATTATGTATAGTTATAATTTGTTTCTTATTTAATCATTCTTATTCCATACAATCCATCATTATGCCTAGTTATAACTACCTCTGTATGCAGAGGTGAAAATTTGATTGCTAAAGAGAAGACATGCATTTTTTGTTATAGATGTTTATCAAGTATAATTCTAGTTAAAAACATGCTTTCCTCCTCCTTAAAAGTTTTTAAACTTGCAAACTAGGTGGATATAATTTGCCTACCTAATATAGTTACACATCTAGATTGATTAAAAAAAATGTCACATCGAAACACAATTTTAGACTAAATTTTCTATGTCAGAAAAAATACTCAAATATACATTGCAAATAGTATTATTTGTAAGATTTTCATTAAGCATGAATTTTTTCCAATTACATGTCTAGTGTCAAACAAAACTTAACCAATTTTTTAAACTTTGCATTAAGAAATTCTCATTGATCTTTGGTAGGAACTTAGCTGCCCTACAACCCTTTTTATGATATGTGTTCAAGTTCATGAAAGAAAAATGTTTCTTTTGTGTTTTTCTTTATTTAATTTTTGTCCAATGTTTAAATCTTCAAATCAGCATTAGATTTTCTAGCATGTTTATCATGTTAACAATGTTGTTCATGTGATTTGCTATTGTTGAAAAATTTTAACCATTGCAAAAAATTGATATCTAAGATAATACATCTAATAAAGTTTACAATGTCAATATTTCTTTCTCCATACTATGGTTGCAAGATTACAAAAAATAATTTACTGCATATCAAGCATTAATAATGTGTATTGATATTACTAAAGATGACATATATATAGATCTCTTACATGCATGAACCAAGAAACATAATCAATATGCATATGTTTCATTAGAGGCCTAAATATCATATGTACTATTACTCTACACCAATCAAGATAGACATATAATACTAAACAAAATAGTGTATACCATATTCAGATTACCACCATTAGGATTTTACATATTCTTATATAATCAAGTCAATCTCTACACCACCTAATCAATGCATAGCAAGATTCAAACTATACTAAAATTCATCAATTAACATATATAACTCACATTTAAATTATAAAATTTCACTGTGCATTACATAAAGAACTATCATATGAAGTCTAATCATATAATAAAGCAATAAGGGAAATAGAATAGTAACTTGCATAAAATATTGAAGATAAAAACCTATGTTACATTAGTTCTAGATGTAAAACATATAACATATTTAGTGAAAAATTAAATAGCAATTCAACAAGAAAATAATACATCAAGTTATACAATAAAAAAAAACATACAAATATTTAAATTATACATCTACTAAAGATAAATTGATATGAATCAGTTTTTTAATTATGATTAAAAATTACACTATAATATTATTTCCCAAACTAAACTATGAAATAGAAAATAATGACAATAATAGTATTTATGTTACAACAAAATTCACCTTCATCATCAAAAAGAATAGTGATTATATCTTCTTATTTTGTATCAAATCGAAGAGTGTCACAAATCACTATTATAATATTTAATGCTATAAATTATATTATTCTCTTTCCATTTATTTGAAAGATCTATATTTTTATCATTTTCTAAATATGGTCTTCAAATAATTTCCTCATTTTTCTTTGATTCTATAATTTCCAAAATCAATACAATAACTAAATTAGTATTATACAAAAAAATAAGTAATAATGTAGCTTATCTCATTCCATTTGATAATTGTTAAAGTAAACATACAGAAGTGTACGATATTTTAATTTGGGAAGATTTTATATAATCTAATATTCACAGATGTTCATTCGCTCTTGAAGTATGCGAACTCCTATATACCTGTAAATATATCACATTGAATTTTTTTTAAGTATTATCTTTTATTAATGAAAGAAAAAATATAAAATATAAAATATGAAAGAAACGCATACCTTCCAAGCATCATAGTAGTGGCTTGTGGATTGGTCCCAGGACTATCCTTAAAAATTGAATTGTCCACAACCCTTAGATTATCAAGACCTTTCACACGAAATGTTTTGTCGATCACATAATCAAGTTCACACCCTCCATGGTAATGCCAAAATGTCATTGCACTATCTTTGCAATATTTTTCCAAAGCGTCATCTTGTAATTCCTCTTGTGGAAATTTTGATATGAAATGAAGCATTTTTGAGTTTCCATTACCACTAAATCTAAAATCTTGAATAGAGTTTGTCATGGTAAGATTTGAGAGTACCTTTATTGCAAGAATACATTTTTGCAAATCAAAAGGATGAGAAAAGTGGTTATATTTTACATAAGGGTTATCTTGGGGATTTTTACTTCTTAGTCGAAGTTCACCTCTTGATATTGGAAAAGACACCTTGCTAAAAATGCCTCCTATATATTGATTTTCAATGTTACTTTTTGGTTGCCAAAAGCTAGCAGCCTCAATGATAACCTGGGAATTATCTATTATAGCCACTACTTGTATTTGTTCAAATCCAAGTGGTTCAGGAGACTCTAAAATAATGTTTATGTGTGGTGGATCTTGAATCCTTTTTCCTACTAAATTTAGGTCTAATAATACACTAATATTCAATTGATTAAGTTGTTCTGAGGGTCCAATTCCACTTAATAAGAGAAGTTGGGGGCTACCTAAGCTTCCTGCACACAAAACTACTTCACTCCATTGGGATAACTGATTGACAAATACTTGATATATGCGGTCATCATTGCTAGTTATAACCTCAACACCATTAGGCTTCAACATTCCTGCAACATTTTTTGATATAGAAAATGCAATTAAAACTATAACTAAAATATTTTAATAATATGAATTTCATTAAACTATTAAAACTATAAATAAAAATTATGAAAAAGACAAGAGAAATTTATAAATATGAAAAGAATATTTTGAAAATTAAATTTAGTGTATACAAGATGTTATAAAACAAAACTAATCAATAAAAATAATGTCTTCATCCATGAGAATTAAATTGATTTATCTATATCATTATTGTTCGCCATTATAATAATATGTAATTCCAATAAGACAAGCAAAGTACCCCTAAGAAATTTTATATGAAACTAATATTATGAAATTAAAATATAACAATTTTCAACTATAAACATATATTTACACCAATCGGGACTCTACAATGTTAACAAGGAGTAACAAGTCATGACTATGTGCATGTAAGAATCTTGAGTTTAATAGTTATATACATGTTGAATGATTAATATTATCTACAAATATAATAGTAAATATATTATATAATTTTATTCCTTATTAAATATTTTTTATTATAATAAAATTAAATTGAAAATGAATATGATGCATACATAAAATAGTCAAAATTGTATACTAAATTTGGGGATAACATTTTTGTCCATATAATATTTTTTTAACAAATTGTATTAATTTTATGAAAATTATACCACATGTCCATGATAAAACATGAAAAATCTTAATTGAAATTTTAATCTCACTAAAGTGAGTTTTATACATGTTTAAATGTTTTTGATATTTAATGTTAATTGAATGTTAGCATGGGTTAGGTTTCTAATGTTTTTGAAATGCCTTTGGGTTGTTAGTGTTAAATGGTATCCACCTTAGTTTCTCTACTTGTATTATAAAAAATATGGTTAGAAAAAAATGTATTATGAAATGTTAGAATACTAAAGAGCCACTTATATTCTCCTAAAAGTGAATTACATGATTTTACATCTTATAAATTATGGTAAATTTATTTTTACTTTCTCCAAAGAAATTTTCTTTGTCTTCTTTGTGTATATATGCACGTTATTTTTTTTATAATTTTTTTTTATTTAAGGTAAATAAGGTTTTTAAGGGGGTTCAAAATATTTTACAATATTTTTTTTTTTTATAGTAACACTAGAAAGGGGTGTTTTTCGAGATCCTTCAAAATGCAAGAAACCATTAGGTCTTTTAGAACCCCTTTATAAATTGAGTATGATCTTTATGGTTAGAATGACTATAATTCTTTTGGGAAGAGCCTTTCTTTTAGAAAGTAAAATTACTTCCATCTTAACTAGCCTCTAAAATATTTGCATTATATCATTGTTGGGTAAAAGTATAAATCTGTGTCACCCTTTTACAAAGCAAAAGGCTAACAAAAGTTTTCAACTTATTCAAATCGATAGTTTTCATCTCCCGCCAATTTTTTGAAATAAAACTTTTCCAACCAAAAGAAAAATTATAGATTTTCGAAGAAGATTCTCTCCTCTAGAATGTCATATAATTTTTTTAAAAATTGATATTATTTAAGATTTTTTCTTTCTCAATATCAACATCTTCTCGAGTATTAAAATATGTAGTTGTAGAATTTTTTAATTACCATATATTATATCTATTTAAAACAATATGAACTCTATATAAGAATATTCTTGACTTTAAGCTCTATAAAATGGTATTTATATATTATTAAAAAAATATCATAATAAATAGTAAGAGTTATTGAAATGTTAGTTTTCTGAAATAATAGTATTTTTTTAGTAATTGGATACTAACTAGTACAAAACATGCATTTAATAGATATTTCCAATTGGAAAAGTGTGAGACCATATATAACATAGCTAGAATAATTTTATCAAAGATCATATGTTTGAAAAAAAATGCTTTTTACATAGAAATACTCAAATTCAGTTGTTCTAATAAGTCATCCCGAAAGGTGACACAACTTTGTACTTTTACCCTATTGCTATCAAAAGTATCTCCTTCACCATTACATCATTTGTTTACAAGTTGATGTTTTAAGGTTCTTGACTTTATTATTGATAACCTTGATCCATCAAAAACTATCTAGCATCGAAGAGTGGCACACTGTAACTACAAAATCCATTTCCATGTGCATAACAAGGATAGTATCATACAATTTATTAATCCTATCTTCATATTTTAGGAATTCAATGATATCTCTATTTACTTCTCAAAGATAAATATCATCTTTGAAAGAGCTAAAATATATAATGACTTAACTTATCGACTCGGATTTGATACATTCAAATACATATAGACTTGATACCGAATTGGTACTGAATTATGTCACAATGATATGTGAACAATTTTATATAAGCTCATTTTACCTTACAAAAACTACTTACAAGAATAAGTTATGAGCAACTATATATCTAACTTATTTATTTATTTAAACTAAACTTAGAAACTAACCTAATTAATGCAATAAATCTAACATTCTCTCTTATTAGAAACTAAGCTAAATAATGTAATAAGTCCAACATTCCCCCCTTATTACATTAATCCAATAAAAGTAAAATCATTCCCCAATATTATTCCTCTAGAAACTTTGATGAAGCACCTTCACCAATCTTTGAAAGTAGATTTTGTCTCTCTAACTTTATATTACAAATCTTAATCCTAAAGTTGCCCTCATATCTCAACTTTAGACTAGAAAGCTTGAAGTTGTCCTCATAATAAGATTGTTTCCATCTCCCTTACACAATGAGACATGGTTCCTCTAAAATTTTACATCTCCATGGAATGTGCCTAACGTCTCATTTGGTGTTGCACATGAGATGCCTTTCCTCTGAAATTTGACATCTCTTCTAAGTGTCTCTAATTCCATTCTTCAAATCTTGCCCCCCCCTCCCCCCCCCCCCCCCCCCCCCCCCCGCCTCCCCCCCATCACATAGCCAAGCCCTATCTTTTCTTCAAAAACACAAACCTATTAAGTCCCAGCTTCTCTTTAGGGATGAATCTATCAAGCCTTGGCTTTATAGGGACACAAATCTGTCAAGCCCTGGCTTTATAGGGACACAAATAGTTTCTTCCCATGCAATAATCATCTCTAAGGGAGAAGCTAGCTTGAGATAATAAGAATCCTCTAACCTCCTATTTTATTCACAAAAAATGAGGTCTAGTTATCTAAAATCCATTAAAATAACTCCTCTCCCCATTGATCAACCCACTCTAATACCAAATGAAAGAGATAAAATATAAAATGACTTAATTTATTGACTCAAATTTGATACATTCAGATACATACAGACTTGATACCGAATTGATATTGAATTATTTCATGTTGATATGTGAACAACTTTATATAACCTTATTTTCCCTTAAAAAAACTACTTACAGGAATAACTTTTGAGAAACTATGTATCTAACTTATTTATTTATTTGAACTAAACTTAGCAACTAACCTATTTAATGTACAATAAATCCAAAAATTCCCCCCTTATTACATTTATCCAATAGATATAACATTATTTCTTATTAGAAACTAACCTAATTAATGTAATAAGTTCAACAATCTTATGGTTATCCTTCTTACTCATCTTAATTCTATCCCCAACTTCTATCTTATCCAAGTTCACCTTGTCAAGTCCTCTATTTTTTGATGAATAATATTAGTTTCAGAAACCAATTATAGAGTCTTAGCTACTTTGACCAACCATCCTTGGACAACACAATAATATCTTATATTTTGACATCATTATACCCTAAAAAAATCCTCCTCATTATAATAATGGTTATCCCTTGTTCTTTAACCAATGCCTAATCTTCTTGAGCATGTTGCAAATAGAAGTTGATTTTGAGGACTTAACTTTATATATTTTAACTTCCTCCTAGTCATCTTCTTCAACACTGACCTTCCCCATAGCCTATCCCTCAAGAGAATATTTTCCTCCCCTTTGACTTCAAAATTATCCTTATATCTACTTTTATCAAATGCATTAGCAGTTTGTCCTCTTTTTAGTCAAAGAATCCACCTCATGCCAAGTGAAGTACCTATTAGACCACTCCTAATAGGGCCTCTTTGTGGTGGGTTACATGGGAAAGGAGAGATCATCATCATCAAAAAAGAACTTAATTTTCATTTACAAATGATTTGTCCTTGGAGTCTATAGATATGTTAGTACAATGGGCATTAATGAACTTTAATTGAATTGCTTGCAAAAAAAAAACATGTTAGGGTTATCTAGGAGAGAAATGGATTTAGCATGTTTCATAATAAGTATAATTAAGTAATCCTGAATTATAGGGAGATTTATAGTTTAGTCCATTCCTTGATTCAATAAGTAGAATAAAAGGAAATATTATGTTATGATAGTAGTAGTTCAAAAGAATGAAATGGTAGTTAAAAGCACTAGTATTTAATGCTTAAATGTAAAATACATCATAACCATTTTGAAAAACTTTGTTTAACAAGATTTCATGGTATATTTTTGTAGCACAAATTAGTGATTCTTTAAAGATTTTCATGCTACCTTTTTGAAATGAAAAAAATTATTAATAGAAAAATCTAAGGTTTCACATAAGATTTTCTTGCCCTTAGTAGAAATACTTATGATTTGGCTTATTAGTTCATAGGTAACATCTCATTCATGTGAGTGACATGGACATGTTGTTTTTCTCTCTGTCCAAAAACTCTCTAATAGTTTGATTTTTTAATGCCCCAAGGACTCTACAAATATTGAATCTCACTTCCATTTATCACACGTGGATGGCTTACAACAACTTCTATCACTACATGTCTTGTTCAAAATAATCAATAGGATAAGCTCTAAATTATTGAGAACAAAAATATCATAAAAGACACTTTAATCATTTCGCATGTATCCATCTTCACTTCTATGATCTCCTAAAATGAGAAAATTTCACAACCACACACTTTACAGAGGGTTTCAAGAAAGAATACAATGGGGTTTTCAAAAGTTTCATCAAATTCCTTAGAATTATATGCTTCTTTTATGCACATAGAACCATCAAAGACATTTGTGCCTCTCTGTATCTTTTTACAGGATGTTCTCCTACATATATGAGTTGAACTCATCAATGAGGAAATATCAGTTTGCAAATGGGATATTATCATATCCAAACTCTAATCCACTATGGAACGGTATTAGAAGGTAAAGTCCACCACTATAACTGAGAGGTGGAGTGAGTTACTTATGAAACTATTAGAACAATTATGAATCTTATTAATTGTTAACCATATGAGAAATAGAATCAGCAACCATAACAAGATACTCATACACAATAACACAAGATATATTATCTAGGGAAACCATTCATTGGAGGGAAAACTCCTGTGGGAATGATACACACAAAGTGATGTACTAACATAAATATTCCCTATTAGAGGATGGACCTTGTTAGAAGTTAATAAAATTATTCTATACATATCAATCCACGTTAGGAGATTCCACCCTTGTTAGGAGTTGTCCCAACCATGTTAGGAGTTATCCCAACCTTGTTAGGAGCTGTATAAGTTAGATGGGCCCACTATTAAAATAGCTTTAGGGGAAAGATCACTAAACTAAATTTCCAATTGATCTCTATATAATTCCTTGTAGAATAATTGAAATGAACTTTAGTTTTACTTCCTCTTCCTTTGCCTTGTCAACCAAACTTTTGCTCCTTCTAATCTTCATACCAAATCACAAACTTCCCATCAAATAATCCCTTGAATCGCTTATTTGAATTTACCAAATACTTTGATCTTGTTTGAACAATCCACTTGCATGATACACTTCCAAACAAGGATAATATTCTTCCTTTATAACATGGGTATGTGCAAGATCATGTTCAACCAAACTGTGCTCTTAAGTGGCAATTAAAAATTAAAAAATTAGGGTTATGTCAACTTGACGTACAATTTTCTACTTATTATTAACTTTATATCAAAAAGTTGAGAGAAAAGAATCTCTAGTAAATTGAACCTAGTTTCTAAACTAGTAGGACTTATCTCAAAAAAAAAAATTTAAATTGGTCAAAGTTTTAAAATTTAATGCAATATTACAAAAACTTTAGAATAAAAATAAGAAGTAGATGCATATCTAATCACCTTAATCAAAATCAAATGATAATATTTTTTAATAAGAATCTAGATATAAGTAGTAGACTCATGCCTGGATGTGACACATATTTTTGGGTATTTTTATTCTAAATAAATAACAAATAATTAATTATTGACTTTAGTATTTTTGGAATAAAAAAGCTCTCTTGTTTGACCACCTTAACTAATTCAAAACTTTGTAAAATTCTATTTTTCATTTTTTTCCTTATAGTAGAAGAAACATAGAATGTGATTCATCTTTTGGATTTAAAAAATGTTATACCATTTGAAAGTTATAGTTGTTTTTTAAGTAGTGTGTCAGTATGCACTTTATACGTAACTCCATTAAAAAATAAGTTATAATTACTTAATAAACTCATAATTTGAAAAACCTTACATTTATGGAAATATAAGAATATTTTTAAGAAACCCTTTTCATTTCATTAAATTTTGGTGAAAAAAAGTTGTCAGCTACATGTTTGAAGTAAAAATCACATAAAAATAGGCCAAAAGCACATTTTTAGGATGTTTTTAAAGTTTACCATATAAGTTCTATATCAAAAGATTTAGTAGACCTTATAAAGATATTAATTGTTTTCATTTAGTATCAGGGTGGGTGGGAAAAATGTTGGAATATATTTGAAATGGTTTGAGATATTTTAGAACTGCAAAATTTTTAGATCACCACTTTTTGGCACACCATGATCGTACACATACCCACATGTCCTCAGAAAAATTCCTTTAGTCAGCCTTTAGGCTTTCCCAATTAATTATATTTAGGCCACATTAAGATAATTGATAATATTATAATTACACAAAAGTGTGACCTCACAGCCTTTACAATCTCTCACACGTGTGATTCTAGAACTTGCACACTCACTAATGTCATCATCAAACAATCATTTACCATTGTTTCATTTTGCATATCATGATTTTATCTCAGTAAAGAGATACAATTCAAACATTAGAAAATTCTTATCAAGTACGCTATCTACATAAAACTCTTTGTAAATCAAGCATATCTTCTATATATCTTCGACTCTCCATATGAACACTTAACCACATCATAAGGATATAGTGTATACCATGTCCTTAACCATGCTTGACTTGACCATCAATTCTTTATTCATAGAATGCCAAACTATATATCTCCTACTCTACCAATCTTCATAGAAATTCTACTATGTTGGCATCAACGGCGAACATAGTCATGAATACAACATGTCAATCATGGTAACAATCCCCACATGCTTTGGAAATTCTTAAGATACTCCCCCAAAGGAATACCATCAACATTCATGCAAACAATTATTTTAGACAAGGCCTTTAAGACTCATGATGAAAACAAGAATAAAGATCTCAAAACTCCCTTCAATCCAAACAATTTGACATAGAAATTAAAATAGGTTTAACATTTCTAGCCAAGAGAAAAATATAGTAGAATTAAACCACAAAACATAAATTGAAGGTTTCCATCGAATTAAATTTGTATGTGGATGAAATCTAAATGTTGTGGGGTTGAATGAGATTTTCAATATTCATTATAGTAATGATTTTTAGACGATAGGTTATTTATGGGAGCTTTGCTCCCAGAAGCTAAATCTTAACTAGAAATTTTGTTAAAACTTGTCAATTTTAAAATTTTTTAATTGTTTTTCCTCTCATACAATTTCTAATTAGAACATCTTTAAGAAATACTACACTTCAATTTTATTCTCCCCCAATAAATTTCACTTTCTTTATTCTTAGCTTTATTGCTCACCATAACTACAACTTTCTAGTTTTAGTTTAATACATTTCGTTGGGTATATGCATTAAATTTTAATAGGTTTTCTCACTTAAAAAAAACCTTATATTCTTTAGAATTTTGTATTTTCAATCAGTAGAAAAAGATATTATTTGTCATTGTCTTGTTTAACATAATTGAATGCAAAATTTGTAACATTGTGTGAAAAAGTAGAAATTTGTAAAAATGTTTTAATATTATTTATTGGTTTATTCAAATTCTCGTAATATTTAAACTTCCTAATAACACTTTAATTATAAAAAATATTGTTTTTATAAATTTTATATTTAATTTTAATTAATTATTTTCATAACTATTATTTCTAATTATAAAATAATAATTTTTATTACAAATCCAAAAAACACAAAGTTTTCAATTGTGAGTGTCTATATTTAAAAATTAATATTAAATTTTATAGTGATTGTTAAATTAGTTTCTTTCTTCAAATATTTGTTGTGATTAATTGCATTTTTGTGATTAATTACTTGAATGCATTTTAAAAATTTCATAATAAGGTAAATTTTTAAAAAGTGTAGTTATTTAAAAAATAAGATATACAACAATTTTAGGTGATGTTTAGGAAATCAACATTGACTATTTTCTAAAAATGTGAAATTGATGTTATGTTACAAATCAACAATTCTTTTGGCTAACTTGTTACTTGCCCAAAAGCATGCGACTATTAATTGCATTGTTATTTTTAAGAACCATTACTTCAGGCACAAAATTACTACTCCCTACATCTATGAAAGGGACATATGTTTTCACCTTCTTATTTCCAATTAATGTGTGCCTCTACAGTTGTTCATTTCCTTAAAAAAAACTTGATTTAAATGATGGTTCTTATCAATTTTTTATTTATTTTTGATGAATAGTCCCTTCCTTATATTAAATATAAAAAAAAAGTTACATATTCACAAAAAAAGGGGCTAGGGGAAATAGGATCACCCCACAAGTTCAAACGGCCACAAGCAAAAAATAAATTAATCATCAAAAAACTTTTAGAAAACATCAAAAAACAAAGAAATCCTCAAGCTACCAATACAACGCCAGCTGAGGGAGGAGTATCCTTATCATCAAAGCCTCACTCGATGGTGGGGTGAGTAGATGGCTCAGGTGGAGCCCATCCATCATCAGCAACAACATCATTATCTTCATCTTGCTCTCGCTTAGGTCTAGGATGAGAAATGGCTAAGTGCAGTTGGGGAAACACCAACTTGGGGTTTGAGTGCATAGAAGGCCAACCAGAAGCAGAAGCAACAGGAGGAGCCATTGGGAACCACCCCAAACTAGACCTCTAGGGAGGTGAGGTAGACCGGTGTCGACCATCAAATCCTCCGGGAGAGTGACATTGACCAAAAGCACCACTACTAGGAGAGAAATGCAACTGAGAGTGAGGTGTGTTTGAGTGGCAAACATAACTGCTATGTCCTCAATGATGACTTTGATGAGTATGGTTGTCAGAAACCAAATCTAGTAGAACACGAGCTAACATACAAGGGGGTTTTCCCTAATGAGCCAAAAGCTTCTATAAGTGAGCCACCTCCAAAGCCACTTTATCTGTTTGTATTTGAGTCTACAACATGACATTGTTATAAATACATGCTTTAGCAAACACAACTACATTAATGTCAAATGTGTTGTTAGTATAAATAACTATATTGCAATTTTTTCAAATGGTAAATAAGATTTTCAATATGAAAACATGTCATATCTAGGCATACTTGAAAGATATTTGAGTATAATAGCCCAAAGCAACCTTATGCCAACAAAAAAATTTTGGGCAGAAGGGGCAAAAAATATAATGGATCCATTCCCAATAACACTAAGCCCATCTATAAAACCAAAAATGTGCAAAAAAGTCTCAGGTTGACCACAAAAAAGGGCAATGGGGGTCAGGAACTCCCATGTGCCACAACTGGGGACCCTAAGGCAAGCCCTGGAAAAGAATACACTAAGTGAAATGTGCAATTTTGGGTTTAGTAATGGTTTTCCACACAATGGAGAACCTATTACTCCAAGTACAATGAGAAGATTGCAATTTCCATTGTTGCTTGAGAACCGCAACCATGGGTAGGTGAGGAACCAGCGACTGGCAGCCCAACCTAGGCTTAAAGCTAGTTATTGGGGTGTCTGGATACCACTTCTAGTCATTCCACCAAGGGCAAGAGGACTAAATGGAAACCTTATGTAACAAATATGGAGGTACCACAAAAACTAGAAGATCTAAATCATGTTGCTCTAGTAGAGTGAGCTAGAATTGCACTTTCATGTCCTCCCACACTCGTAAGCTCATAGTAACTTTGGAAAAAAACTCTTTAGGGGTCCTTATGCCATGTTTAAAAAAAATGCAAAGCACTAGCCCCATGCACCTTTGATGCAAGAGCATCTAGGCTTTCCTTGTTATCCTTTCATTATATTCATTTTGCAAGTTGGTGCATAGCAATTTGTTCATGTGCCTTGCAACTCCTTCAGATGCCTAGCAATTCCTTCATGTGCCTAGTTACTATATCAATTCCTTCATGTGCCTAGCAATTCCATAATGTGCCGAGTTACTATAGCAATTTCTTCATGTGCCAATTTACCCAGCGTATGATGAGTGTCAGCATTTGGACATGATTTTTGTGAGCATACTTGCAAGATTTATTTCAATCACGACATTTGTGTTAAGATCTTTTCTTGGGATGTGTCTAGACCATTGTTGGGTTGGCCTTCTTCTTATATAATGTTCTAGAATAATTTGTAGACATTTTGGCAAGTATATATAAAGTGTTTAGGCTTAGAGTTAGGTAAGTTTTTGGGAAGAGGAATTTTGGAGAGTAGAACTGAAAGTGCAAATTTGTAGTTGGATCTTTGAATGTGAATGTATTTGTAATTGGCCATAACCTACAAGGCATTATAGCTAGGCATGTATGAAGATGTTTTGATGAATCAATAAAAGTATTTAACTCTTCTTCCTCCTTTGGTTATTTTTCCTTATGTTTTCTTCCATTATGTTAACTCTTGTAGGGTGGTTTGGATAGCTGGGTGAGCCTTTGACCCTATTTATACACTATTTTCTTATGTCAGTTGGTATCAGAGCTTGGGGTTCATCCTTGTAGAGATTGTTTCATGTAGAACCCTGATTCAGATTTGTTTGTAGGGTTGCAAATCTTCTGATTCAACCTATAACTTGAAGAGGGTTATTATCTTGTAGGAATTTGATTTGTAAAGATGGTTCATGGTAGAGAATATTATGTTGATAATGCTATATTCGATCAATCGAGACAAATTGCAGCCAGATTAGATGTTATGGAGATAGCCTAGAGGAGAGGAGCACATCTTGATGATGTAAATGATGATGAAGTAGGAACACCAAACCATAATCTAGAACCTGAAGAATACCAAGATGAGGAAATATTGTTGTGAGTGTTTTCTAGGGAGAATTAAAAGCCTGTAGTAGAAGTTGTTTCTTATGATGGAAAATTGGATACCAATATTGTGTTGGATTGCATCTCTAATATAGTGAAGTTATTTGAGTATGAAAACACTCTTGATAATAGAAAGGTGAAGATTGCGATCACTAGGTTGAAAGGTCATGCATTACTATGGTGGGAGCACTTGCAAACTAATAGACAAAGGAGAGGCAAGGAGAAGATCAGAATTTCGGTGAAGATGGTGAACAAGGTAAATAACAAATTCCTCCCTATTAATTACCAAGTTAGCTTGTTGAGAAAGATGCAAAGTTTGAAGAAAAAAGACATGACTATGAAATAATATACTGAGGAATTTGATAGTTTGGACATCAAATTTGGACATGTGGATGATGATGTTGAGAAAATTACAAGGTACATTAATGGATTGAGATCTAGAATACAAGATGAAATAAGTTTTGTGAAGTTGGAAGTGTAGAAGAAGCATATCAATATGCCTTAAAAGTTGAGGAGATCTTGAAAAAGAAGCATGAACAAAGACAAAGGGGTAGAGGTAGTAGATTCTAGAGAGGTAGAGGTAGATCTTATGGTGAAAGTGGCATATCTAAAAAATTTATGTAGGATAAAAGGAAATTTGAATGGAAGAATGATGACAAAGGAAAGACCAAATGGAAAAGTGGTAATTTTTATTGAGGAGGCACCAATTCTTACTGAGAAAGAGGTAATTCTTATTCTAGAGGTGGATTTCATTGTAATTATTTTAGATGTGGTAAAGAGGGACATAGATCTTTTGAATGTATATGATCTAAAAGTGGGCAAGGTAATAAAAATTCTATAATTGAAGGAGATGATGAGGGTTCACAAAGTGGATTTAAGGCTAGAGAAAATCTTATGGTGAGAGGAACCTTATGTAATAAGGGAAGTGATGATAAATATTTTTTAAGAAGAAGTCTTTTCAAGATAAGATGTACTATGGCTGGAAAATGCCGCAAAGTGATCATTGACAGTGGATGTTCTACAAATTTGGCATCAAAAGAGCTAGTTACCAAGTTGTAGTTGTAGAGGTTGAAACATCCTAAACCTTATCATGTTTCATGGATCAAAGATGAGCATAAGATATTGGCAAGTGAAAAATGCCTTGTGAAGTTCAAAATTAGACATTACGTTGATGAATTTTTGTGTGATATTATGCCCATTGATTGTTGTCATATTTTGTTCAGTAGACCTTCACAATATCATAGATATTTGTACATGATGGAAGATTGAATCAATATACTCTTTGGTTAAATGGGAAGAAACAAACATTGCTGCATTTGATTGAAAGTCCAGATGAGGTCAATTGTACTACAATGAAAGTTTGCATGGTTAATGGAAAGAAAATTGAAAAGGAAGTAAAGAAGAATCAAGTTTTTTTGGCTATAGTTTCTAGAGGACCAAGTGTTGGTAGTAATGACGGAGAAGTAGAAGCTAGTAATGACTAAGTGACAACACATAGTGATAGCCAAGTACTAGTAGAAATTATAGAATTTTTGAATGAGTATAAAAACATTACTACTGATGATATTCTTGATGGTTTACCTCTAGTAAGAAGTATAATTCATTGTATGGATCTGATTCCTGGAGCTAGTTTTTCAAACAAAATACCATATAGATTGACACCTACAAAGAATGAAGAACTTAATAGAGAAGTGCATGAGTTGTTGTAGAAAGGTTTGATTAAAGAAAGTTTGATTCCATGTGTTGTACCTCTTGTATTAGCACCTAAGAAGAATGGAGAATCAAGAATGTATACTGATTCTAGAGCTATTAACAAAATAATAGTGAAATATGGGTTTCCTATGCCGAGGATGGATGACATAATGGATTGTTTGAGTAGAGAAAAGTATTTTACCAAGATCTATTTGAAGAGTGGCTATAATTAGATTAAAATTAGAGAAGGTGATGAATGGAAGACTACTTTCAAGACAAAGATGGTTTGTATGAATGGTTGGTGATGCCTTTTGGTTTGACTAATGCACCTAGTACTTTCATGAGGTTGATAAATGAAGTTCAAAAAAGATTATTGGGTAAGTTTGTGATTGTTTATTTGGAAGATGGTCTGATATTTAGTAAGACTAAAGAAAAACATATTGAGCATATTAGACAAGTATTGCAAAGGTTGAAAGAGGAAAAGTTGTTGATTAATCTGAATGAATGTTCTTTTATGCAAGAGGAGATTGTGCATTTGGGATTTGTGATTTCAGATAATGGATTGAAGATGGATCCTAAGAAGGGTAAAGAAATTTTGGAATGGCTTACACTTGAGATTGTGGGTGAGGTAAGATTATTTCATGGTTTGGCTAGTTTTTATAGAAAGTTTATAAAGAATTTTAGTTCTGCTTCTAATGCTATGACTGAGATGATGAGAGGAGATAAAATGGAATTCAAGTGGACACATGGAGCTGATCAAAGTTTTGAGACTTTGAAACTAAAAGGTTGTTGAATTACCTATATTGACTTTTTTTGATTTCAACAAAGTATTTCAAGTTGAATGTGATGCAAGTGGTAATGCAATAGAGGCTATATTAAGTCAAGAAGGTAAACATGTTGCTTTCTTTAGTGAGAAGTTGAATGATACTAAAAGCAAGTATTTTGTGTATGATCAAGAGTTTTATGCTATTGTTCAAGGATTGAAGAAATGGAGACATTATTTGATTCCTAAGGAGTTTGTGTTGTATACTAACATAAAGCTTTACAATACTTGGAAGGTCAACATAAATTAAATTAGAGACATATGAAGTGGGTTGAGTGCTTCCAAAGTTTCACATTTTTTATCAAACATAAGTGTAGTTACTAATAGAGTTGCTGATGCATTGAGTAGAAGACATTCTTTGTTGACTGAAATGAAGGTTGAAGTTCTTGGTTTTGATAAAATGAAATAGTTGTATGATGTTGATCCTAATTTTTCTAAGGTGTGGAGAGAGTGCAGAGCACAAAATCTGATAGATCACGTAAGTAAGTATGATGAGTATTTCATTCAAGAAGGTATGTTGTTCAAAGGCATTCAGTTGTGTATTCTTAGAAGTTCTATGAGGTTGAATGTGATTAAGGAAAAGTATAGTGATGGATTGGATGGACATTTTGGAATTGATAAGACATGGAGATTGCTAAAAGATAAGTATTATTGGCCACAAATGTATAAGGATGTTTTAAAATTTGTAAAAAGTTGTGGAGTTTGTCAAATTGAAAAAGGGATGAGTCAAAATACTAGTTTGTATACACCTATTACTGTTCTTCAAAAAACTTGGAGTGACATCAGTATGGATTTTTTTCTTAGATTACCTAAGAGGGTGAAGGGGTGTGATTCCATAATTGTTGTAGTGGAAAGATTTTCTAAGAAGGCTCATTTCATACCATGTAAGAAGACATCAAATGTTGAGCATGTTGCTGAACTTTTCTTCAAAGAGATTGTGAGATTGCATGGATTACCAAGACGTATTATTTCTGACAGAGATAGTAAGTTTTTTGGATATTTTTGGAAGACTTTGTGGAAGAAGATGGGTAATGAGTTGAAGTTTAGTTCTACATTTCATCTATAGACAGATGGATAGAAAGAGGTTGTGAATAGAAGCTTGGGTAATTTGCTGAGATATTTAGTTGGGAATAAGGCAAGTAATTGAGAAATGGTATTGGCACAAGCTAAATTTGCATATAACAATTCTGTGAATAGGATTATAGGAAAAACACCTCTTGAGATTGTTATTGGAATGCAGCCCAAAAGTATATCAAATCTAGGAAATGTTGCTGGTGAAGAAAAGAGAAACACTACAGGAGAAGAATTTTCTAATTTTATGGAGTCTTTGCATAAGGAATTGAACTTGAGGTTGGAGCAAAGTAATCATAAGTATAAGGAGAATGTTGATCAATCTAGAAGATACCATTATTTCCAAGTTGGTGATGAGGTGATGGTTCATCCAAAGAAAGCAAGATTCCCAGTTGGAACATACAGTAAGCTGAAGATGAAGAAATTTGGATCTTCTAAGATCTTGAAGGAGTTTGATAGTGGTAATGCTTATGAAGTTGAGTTACTTGATGACATGGATATATCTCCTATATTCAATATTACTAATTTTTATAAGTATCATGAGTTAGAGGATGAAGTTGTTGTATCAGATGATTATCCTAAGAAGCAGATTGAAGAAGTTGAATAGATATTGGATCAAAGAGTTGGCAAGAGCACAAGAGGAAAAGATTACTATGAATATTTGGTGAAGTGGAAGAATATACCTATTGAAGATGCTTCATGGATTTCTCAATTTGAGTTGGATTCAACTCAGATTGTGGCATCTCAATGATTCAAGGGAATCATTTCTTTCAACCCCGACTCTCTGATGGAGGAGCATCGAGGGTTTCCCTGTTATCCTGCTCATTTTGTTCATTTTGCAAGTTGGTGCCTAGAAACTCCTTCATGTGCCTAGAAATTCCTTTATGTGCCTTGCAATTCCTTTATATGCCTAGTTATTGTAGCAATTTCTTCATGTGCCAAGTTACTATGGCAATTCCTTCATGTGCTGAGTTACCCAATGTATGTTGAGTGTTAGCATTTGGACATGATTTTTGCCAGTTGACTTGCAAGATTTATTTCGATCGTGACATTTATGTTAAGATATTTTCTTAGGATGTGTCTAGACCATGGTTGGGTTGGCCTTCCTCTTATGTACTATTCTAAAATAATCTATAAGCCATTTTGGCAAATATATATAGAGTGTTTACGTTTAGAGTTGGGCAAGTTTTTGGAAAGAGGAATTCTTGAGAGTAAAACTAAAAGTGTGAATTCGTAGTTGGATCTTTGAATGTGAATGTATTTGTAATTGGTCGTAACCCAAAAGGCCTTACAACTAGGCATGTATGAAGATGTTTAAATGAATCACTCTTATTCCTCCTTTGGTTGTTGTTCCTTGTGTTTGCTTCCATTGTGCTAACTCTTGTAGGGTGGTTTGGATAGCTGGGTGATCCTTTAGCCCTAGTTATTCATCCTTTACCTGCATAAACCTTAGCTAGGGGAACACCTTGGATAGAAAATAATAGTGACCACCAGAGATTGTACTAGTTCATGGAGATCCCATCTCTAAATCCATTGCCAACCTAGTGAAGTTAGGGCTTAACTACTTCCCAAGCTTTCCAAATACTCTTGGTAATAAAAGTACCCTAAATTTGGATAGGTTTAGTGGTGACAAGAAGGGTCTAAAACCCAATCCCCTTCTAGGCTTGCCAATGAAATGGAAGGTCTACAGAAATGCAATGTCATAACAAAATCTTCCAAGCTTCATTACTAGAAAAAGATCGAATTACCCTTTTGGAACATAAAGTAGCACCTTGCTTCTAGGTGGATAGCAAGTCTAAGCCACAAGACTCTTTGGAAAGACAACATAAATACCAAGTGACTCTATGAAAGCCCTAGTGAGAAGTGTTTGACTCCCAGAGGAAGTTGCATAATAGGCACTCAAGCTTGAGGTAAGAGGCCTTAGACGGAGCCCAAAAGGAGGAATAGTGAACATGGGTGGTAGCCAACACTTTGGAGAAAATCTATAATTTTACTACAAGGGAGAGAGGTTTGGTGATCCAATACTCTAGCATCTTCTCTATTATAGCAATAACTACATTCTAGAGCTCTATAGCTGAGGCTTGGAAGGAAATAGGGATGCCCAAAAAATGAAAGTATTCCCCATGTTGAACTCATTTCCATTGATATTGTTCAAGCCAAGTAGGATGGGGAAGGGAAGACTACCTATAGCAAAGGGTTTTGTGTTAATGAATAATAGACCCTAAAGTAAGATAGAATGTGTCAAGGCATTGCAAATTGGAGGCAACATTATTTTCATCCTTAATGAGAGTGAGAAAGGAGTCATCAATGAAATGACCATTTACAAGCTAATCAGGGGAATCTAGGAGCGAAATATCTCAGACCCTCCTTTATGAGATGGCATTTGCAAGAAAATACCCAAAACCTTCTATTGCCAACACATATAAAGAGGGTGCTAGAGGGAATCCCTATAAAATTGAATGATAAATCCCAAAAACTTGAGACTGACAACCATTAATGGAGATGCAAGCAGAGGCATCCCCAAAAAGCATTTGTACTGACTACAAAAAAGTAGGGCCTAACCCAAGAGACTGAAGCATTGCAAGGATGAAAGGCCACTCAATCCAATCATAAGATTTGACAAAATCAATTTTGAGAAAGATGGCTTATTTCTTAGAATGTTGAGCCCATTCCATCCCTTCCCAATAGAAATTATATTGTTCAGGATATAACAAGATTTGATAAAACATGTTCATTTAGGGCGAATGGTCTGAGGAAGAAGATGATAGATTTTGAGAGATAGAGAGAGTTGGCAATGATCTTGTAGGAGACATTCAAAAAAGCAATAGGCCTCCAATTTCTTATGTCTTCAGTGTCACCGGCCTTAGGTATGAATTTGATATTTCCTTTGTTAATAATATTGCCTAGAGAATGGGAATTGTAGGCCTCCATGTAAATCCTATGGAGATCTGGTCTAATCTCATCCCAAAATGCTTTGTAAAATTAACAAGGAAAGTCATCACAACCAAGAGCCTTATCATTCATCATGGAGAAGAAAACTTCCTTGAGGTCTACTAAAGTGAGCTTCTTCTCATAGAATGCATATTGTAATGGAGCAAGTCTTTTAGGAGTCATAGCTAAGAAATTCTGCAAGGCTTGGGTCTGGGCTACTGAGGGACCCTATGCTATGAAAAAAATTCATAGTGGTTAACAAAAGCTTGGAGAATCTAAGGAAGCTCATAAAGGGTGTGTTCACCCTTCAGAATGTGTTTGATCCCCACTACAGAGTGGTGACCCCTTAATGCATTGAAAAATTTCTTGGAAGCTTGATCTCTAACCTTTAACTAGTGAAGGCAAGCTTTGAGTTGAGCTCCCCAGGCAATATAATTATATACAACCTACTTCTAGTGATGAAGGTTGACAAGCCAAACTTGGAGATCTGTAACCAATGGATTCATGGCAAGAGCTTCAGTAGCTGTACAAAGATCTTTGATAATGGCCTCATAGGATTGCTTGCGGTAAGAGGCTTTTAATTGTTTAGACTTAAACAACATAAACTTAAAATTGTTTAGACTCTTTTACAAAGGGATATTTCTTAAAAATAGGGTGTGTGGTTTGTGAGAGTTTGTAGAAATATTTAAAGGTGAATAATTTCATGAATTTTTTAAATTTGTTTTAACTTTAAAATTATAGCACCTAAATTTAAGGAAACTAATAGTCTCATTAATATCACTTGCATAATTTAGAATTATGATGATATTATTTTATTATTATCATAATTAAATCTTTAAAATAACAAATAAATTGCTCACTCCCCATTTTTACCCATTCAAATTGAGAGGACTAAAAAGTCAGGGCTCCAATTTTGTAAGAATGGATTCTAACTAGACCTCTAGCCCCCCACCCCCTTCCCCCAAAACAAATTTTATCATGGAGCCACTAGCTTCAAAAAAATAGAGATCAGTCTCCTCCCATCAGACCCCTACCTTATAGTGCTCAATTTGATTCAACAATTTCAAGGAAGTCACTGCTATCATATCTCCAATGGACATAATGTGCCTCACTTTTTGTAAGATAAAATATATATATTTTCATTCTATCAAGTCTCCCTTGAGTCCTTCTACTAGAAAAATTATAGGCTTTGTTTAGCATCCCCCATTTTAGATCCTTAATGATTTTCTTGGTATCTCTATCAAATATGTGGTTAGATGATATCAAGAAGGTTACAGGAAGCTAATAGAAAGTGTTATTGTGATGTAAGTCTTCCTAAGCATTTTGAGGAGTATATTGTAATAGAAGTTTTATTAAAGTAAAAGAGGCCTATGGAATTTTCTTGTCCTAGTCGGAATATTTTGTATGATAGTCATCTTGCAGTGGGGTTTGCCTCTAGCAATTTTTGGAATAGGTGTTGTAATTGTAGTAAGGGCACTAATCAAAGGAATATTTTTTGTTTTGTTCAATATCTATTTTGTTTTGAAAACCTACCTAAGCAAAGACATTTTTTGAATTTTAGGTCAAAAGTCCATTTAGGTGGAGCTAATGGAAAATGATTTATTACTTGAGATCTAGCCTAGAATAAACAAGCTCCAACAAAATATCTCGTTAATTATTTAAATAATTTTTTAATTATAAGAAAATCTAATGTAATTCAAAATAGATTTATGAAAATTCAAGTCTCCTATAGTATTTCTGACACCTAAACTCTTAATTGAATAGATCTATCTCTCTCTCTCTCTCTCTCTCTCTCTCTCTCTCTCTCTCTCTCTCTCTCTCTCTCTCTCTCTCTCTCTCTCTCTCTCTCTCTCTCTCTCTCTCTCTCTCTCACACACACACACACACACACACACACATAATATCTAGTTAATTATTTAAATAATTTTTTAATTATAAGAAAATCTAATGTAATTCAAAATAGATTAATGAAAATTGAAGTCTCCTATAGTATTTCTGACACCTAAACTCTTAATTGAATAGATCTCTCTCTCTCTCTCTCTCTCTCTCTCTCTCTCTCTCTCTCTCTCTCTCTCTCTCTCTCTCTCTCTCTCTCTCTCTCTCTCTCTCTCTCTCTCTCTCTCTCTCCACTACTCCATATTTTAAGGGATATTTTATACAGGAGGTGTCCCCATGAAATTACATTTTTTTTCTTATTTTTGTTGCTTGTAATTTTCAAACATACTTTTGGAGGGAGAATATTGCAAGGAAGAAAAAATAATGGAGACACTTGGCCCTCTCTACACTATGCAGCTGATGCTTAACCTCATCCCCTTCTTTTCTGAATTATTTATTTTCAATAGTTAAGTAACAATTGCAATGTGAAAATAGGAGGATATTCCAAATTATCATTTTGTGCTACATAAAATTCGCAAGGGGACACTTTTATGTTTAATTTTAGGCATAAAATAGGATTAAGAAGCCACATGGGAACAAGAGGTAATGACTAATTCTTAGGCCAAAACTGATAAATAGTCAAAATTGACTAATATTTTTCTAGAATTCTTTAGAATAATTGAGAGGCAGGGTGAATTAGTTATTCAAGCTCCAATATATCCAATTCAGGCTTTTCACTTATCTATAGTGAGCCCATTCAACCTATCTTGCATCTAGGCTTAATCCTTTATTCTAGCAAGTTACTATAAATTAATATGTAGTAATGAAATACATGAAATCAACACATAACATGAATATTTACGTGGAAACCCATTTTGGGAAAACCACCAGTAACATGCTACCTTCTTTCTCACCATTCTGAAGTGATGCCCTATTAAAGCCCTGCCCTATTAAAGGCTACAACACATTGTTAGATGTGACCTTGTTAAAGGATTTACAGATGGTTGTTAGGCCAACCTAAGTCCATAGGATTTTCAATCACCTTGTTAAATGCTCTACCACCTAGCTATTAAGCTAACCTATCACAATAGGATTTCCAATATCTAATACAATTTCTAAAGAGTATTAGAAAATCTTTGACCTGATGTAACTTACAATTTAACCTTGCAGATCTCATATCACTGATTAACTCACAACTCTTTCTTGGCTTCCTTCCTTTGTAGTTCTGACAACTTGTCCACCCTTACAAGTTCTGTCTCCTTAAGTCTTTTGCTTGTTGTGCCAATGCAATTTGCTTCTAGTGGTCACTTGATTGAATTAAATTCTCTATGCTTTGTTCTTCCTCACTGTGTCGTCTCTTTGACACTTCACACTTGCCCACACTTATCCTCTTCCAACCACTCTTAACCACTCTCAAACACTATATGATCTCTAACCTGTAACTCCTTATGTAGAAGTCTATAATACATTTTCTTGCTCATATGTTCCCACTCATAACTTGAATTGACTTCGAAATATATGATATATCTTTCCCTCCAATTTGTTTCTTCTAGAAACTTCATGTTGAATCCATTTGCATTCACCTAAGAATTGCTAGCATAAAATTCTGTGACACCAACTCATCATCCTTATCATCTCTAATTTTCTGAATCTTTGACTTTTCAAATAATGCAGCAACTCAGCACTATTGAAATATTGGTGCTTGGCACATACTATGTTACTCGACATCAACTATGTTTTATTGATGCTCGACACCTACTGTGGATTTACTCAGCATCCATTAAGTTTTACTGATGCATAATATTTGAACTTTACTTGGCACCTAAAGTTCACTCAGCACACACTAGATTTATCATTTTCTCGACTCCAACTAAAAATTTGTTTGGCTTTAACTTGCTTGCTTGGCACTCACTGATGGACTTAGTTAAGCTTTGCAGTCAACATTGTTACAACTTATCCTTCTAATGTATCTTAGTGTGTCCAACCTCTGTACCTTAGAATATGTTATACATACATCATTTCATCAGTGTCTTAGCTAATCCTTATACTTCAGTACAACAACATAAGTCAATCTTTCCCTTAGGTGCTCTTGTTACTTCTTATTGATTAATTTCTCCTCATTAATGACAAAATAATGATTGAAAAAATTCTTTATCAACTTCATCATTCTTCAACAATGATCTTTTCAATCATTTTCCAACAATCTCCCTCTTTGGCATTGATGGCAAACCAAACTGATCAATTAATTACGCTAATTAACTTAGTTACCATAATACTAGTATGCCAAAGAAAACTTGTTGTCATTCCATATCTCCCTCTTTGCATCATATCAGCCTCTTTTGCTGATACAAATTGATTCTTTTGATCTATTATGTTGATTTCTCTGTTTTGCTACTCCCTCTTAGCTATTGTTTCCTTTTACCTTTTTCTCTATATGTTTGATCCTTTATTTCTGCTATTTCTTCCTCTTGTTAATAGCTCTTGTTGATCAATTTCTACTATTTCTCCCTCTTTGATAACAATGCCAAAGATGTAGCATCTTTGATTATGATGATATAAACTTTGCATCTTCCAATCTTCTCCCTCTATCAGTATGCTTGTGACTGATTTCAAACTTCAACTCTTTAGTGTCCTTTGCATCAAATTTCCTTAGTGCAACAATCAAATCCTTTTGATGCATGGAAACTCTGTTGTTGCTCAAACAACCTAGTATATGGGCTTTACCCCTAACTTACCTCTTAGATATTGAAAAGCATCCTTAGGTAGTGGTTTCATGAAGATATTAGAAATTTTTTCCTTTCAGTGAATGTTCCATCTTCACTTGTTTGTCACCTACCAGTTCTTTGACATAGTGATACTTGATTGCAATGTGCTTGGTTTTTGCATGCATCACAAGGGTCTTTGATATGTTGATAACACTTGTGTTATCACAATACAGTATCACTGGCTTAGTAATATCCTCCTTCATGCCTTTCAATAAGTGCTTGAGCCACACAATGTTTGTGCAATTGATAGTTGATGCTACATACTCTGCTTCTATTATGGACTGTGAGGTACATGTTTGTTTCTTTCTAGTCTAGGTGACTAGTCTATTTCCTAAGAAGAGTGCTCCTCTACTGGCACTTTTCCTATTATCAATGTTTCCTCCCCAATCTGCATCATTGTCGGCATTCAACTCAAACTTATCACTCCTCTTGTAATACAAACCAAAATCATATGCCCCTTTAAGATATCTCATTATCCTCTTTACTGTCATGAGATAATTTTCTCTAGGATTAGCAAAGAATATTGCTACTATTCCAACAGCTAATGCAATATATGGTCTGTTATGTACAACATATTGCAACTTTCCAATCATGGACCTATACATTTTTGGATTGACTTCAGCAGAGTCATCATTCTTAGAAAGCTTGTGTCCTATTTCCATTGGTGTGCTAATAGGTTTGGAATCCTCTACACCAAATGTCTTGAGTATCTCTTTGATATACTTTGATTCAGTCACAAATATACCATGTTTCAGTTGATGTACTTGTAATCCAAAAAGTAACTTTATTTCTCCAAACATTGACATTTCAAATTCATCTCTAATTTTGTCAGAAAAATCTTTGCTTAGTACTTCCTTTCCTCCAAATATTATATCATCCACAAAGATTTCTAATATTAAGATATGCTTACCTTCTTTTGATTTGATGTACATGTTGTTGTTGTCATCTCTTCTTTCCAAGCCTATCTTTTCTAAATATTTGTGAAGTCTCTCATACCAAGCTCTAGGAGCTTGCTTTAGCCCATATAGAGCTTTATGTAGCATGAAAACTTTATCTTTGTTATTCTCATCAACAAAACCTTCTAGTTGCTCTATGTAGACTACCTCCTCTAGTATACCATTTAGAAATGTAGACTTTACATCCATTTGGTTGACTTTGAAACATTTATAGGCAGCATATGCAAGTAGGGTCTTGACTCCTTGCATTCTTGCAACAGGGGCAAATATTTCCCCATAGTCTAGTCCTTCCTCTTGTGCATACCCTTTGTAGACTAATCTAGCCTTGTTCCTTGTGATCTCACTATTTTCATTAACTTGTTTCTGAACACCCACTTGGTTCCAATCACATTCTTATCTGCAGGTTTTGGAACTAAAGTCCAAGTCTCTTGTTCTTCTCAATTTTCTCTATCTTTTCTTTCATAGAATTGCTCGAATCATCATCTTGTAGAGCTTCACTCACTATCCTAAGTTCAACTTTGCTAAGCTAACATGTTTCACTTCTAAGTATGTTCCTTGTCATTGGTCCAACCTCTTTGTCACCAATGATCTATTATGTAGGATGGTGTCTTTTCACATACTTGGCTAATCTAGGCTCAATCCTTTTCTCCATGTTAGGCTTCTCAACATCAGAGTCACTATGCACATCTCTATCAGGTAACTCTTCATCCCTTTCATGTGTGTTGATTTCAGAATTAGAATGTACATTTCCTACATTTTGAAGTTCGACATCAAAATGCAACTCGACATTCACTGGGTATGACTCAATAGATACTAAAATTTGTTGCTAATTTTCAGTTTGATTTGCACTATCTCCTTTATCAGTCACTTCTTCATAGAAGTATAGAAAGGACTTGTATTCTTCTAGTTTCTTGGTGCATTCATCATTTTGAACTTCTGCAAGTCCATCAAACTTTACATTTTCACTTTGCACTAGTTTGTTAGTGTTAACATTTAAACACTTATAAGCTTTGATTCTAGTGGAATAACCAAGAAATATGCCTTCATCACTTTTGGCATCAAATTTTCCATTCTAGACTATTTAAGTATATAACACTTACATCCAAATACTTTGAAATGTTTAACATTAGGTGAATGACCATACCATAGTTCAAAAGGTGTTGCATGAGTACCTTTCTTGATTTGAATTCTATTGAGCATGTAGACTGCTATACTTATAGCTTCTCTCCAGTACTTGAGTGCAACATTGTTTTCCATCATCAAATTTCTGGCATAGTCAATCATTGATCTATTTCTCCTTTCTACTATACCATTCTATGGTGGATTTCTAGGTGTTGATGTTTACCTTTTGATTCCTCTATCATCGCAGAACACATCAAAATCTTTTGTTGTGAACTCACCTCCTCTATTAGATCTTAGGCATTTCAAGCTTTTTCCTATCTCTTTCTCAACTCTGGCTAGGTACCACTTGAACATTTGGAATGCATCAGACTTTTTCTTCAGGAACATGATAGTCATCATTCTTATCCACAAATAACATTATGTATCTATATCCTTTGTAGCTTTGCACTTCAATTGGACCACATGTAAGTTAGTATGAACTAACTATAATACTGCTTTAGACATATAGGATTTTCTTTTGAAGCTAGATTTTTTCATCTTCCCTAGTTGACATTGCTTGCACATTGTGTTGTTAGGCTTCTTTAGCTTTTGCAATCCCCTAACTTTCTTCATTTTTTTGATGCTAATTGGATTATTAAAATTTACATGGCACAACCTCTTATGCCACAATGACACATCATCAAGTTGTACAACAAGACAATAAGCATCTTCCATATATAGATTAAACAAGTTGCTCCAAGTCTGTTCACCCTTTCCTATCAACCTCCCATGAGTATCATCGATCTTGGTATCTATTTTCAAATTCTACTTTACATCCTATGTTTCCTAACTATGATACACTTATTAGATTATAATTCAAGCCTTCAACAAAGTATACATTATCACATGATATCTTATCTATAATTTCAATGCTACATTTTCCTTTGATTAGACAAGGTGCATCATTACCAAATCTAACACTATTACCATCGTATTGAGTAAAGGTAATGAACTTACTTTTGTCTCTAGTCATGTGTTGTGAGCATCCACTATCTATGATCCACTTGTCATTTTTGTTCACACATGTTACCAGAGTTGTTGCTTTATCTTCATCTGATTCATCCTTCATAGCCACATAGATTAGATCATCATCATTCTCATTAGAATCTTCTTCAACAATGTAGCACCGCTTGCCTTGTCCTTGTAATTTATGTTATCATCTTCTCTCTTACTCTTGTACTTGTTTCCTTATTTTTGTTTCTTCTTCTATGTACACCTTTCAGCTATATGACCTACTTCATTGCAATTGAAACAAATAATAGGAAGCTTACCTTTGTATTTACCTTTGCCTCTATGAAATCTTCTAGCTAATAATGTTTCCAATTGTTCCACATCTTCTTCATCTGTATGCTCTCCTTTTGTATTCTTCTTCTTTGATTGCACATCCTCAGTGTTTTTCACTGTCAACTTAGCCTTGAAAGTAGATTCAAGGTTCTCTAGTCTGTAGTTATCAAAGTTGGATAGTTCAAATGTAGTGAGTCTTCCCACTATTCCTTCAAAGGTTAGTGTGTTTTCTTGTACACACCTTAGCTCTTGGATGGATGAGGCTCTAATAGAATAGATAGGGATCAGAGTTCTCAAATATTTGCTACTAACAGTCTCTTCTTCCAAAACACCACCCAAACTCCTTATTGCACTTACCACTCCTTTCAATCTAGCGCCATATTGAGTGGCATTTTCTCCTTCCTCCATCTTCATGTCATCAAAATTTCCTCTCAGGCTTTCTCTTTTAACTCTTTGAACATTATGATCTCCTCCATAGATGTCTGATAAGGCTTTCCACATCTTGCATGTACTATCACATCCTTTGATGTCATCATATTCAACATAGCTAAGTGTAGAGGCAATTTCTAGCATTGCCTACTTGTGCTCCTTCCTTTTGTTCAAATCATCAATAGAGAGGGGTCTTGCAGGATCTGTATGTTCCACTATAATTGATGTCTTTGCATAGTCGCCTATTGATCCAAGGTGCAATTTCATTAGACTTTTACATGCAAAAAAGTTGTGTTTTTTGACCTTGGGAACATCTCTCTTGGACATCTTCATCTTCCTGATGTGATTACCTTGAAATTGAATTAGCAGATGGCTCTGATACCAATTGTTAGAATTCTTTAGAATAACTAAGAGAGGGGGGGGGGGGGGGGGTGTGAATCAATTATTCAAGGCCCAATATGTCCAATTCAAACTTTTTTCACTTATCTATAATGAGCCCATTCAACCTATCTTATATCCAGGCTTAATCCTTTATTCTAGTAGGTTATCATAAATCAATATGTAGTAATGAAACACATGAAATCAACACATAACACAGATATTTATGTGGAAACCCAATTTGGGAAAACCACAAGTAACATGCTACCTTCTTTCTCACCCTTCTGAAGTGATGCCCTATTAAAGGCCTACCTTGTTAAAGGCTACAACACATTGTTAGATGTGACCCTGTTTAAGGATTTCAACACCCTATTAGGAGTGTGCCTTGTTAGAGGACTTTAAAACATTCAACTTGGAATGTCACCCTATTAAAAGATTTACAAATGGTTGTTAGGCCAACCTAAATCCATAAGATTTTCAATCACCTTGTTAGAGGCTCTACCACCTAGTTGTTAAGCTAACATATCACAATAGGATTTCCAATATCTAATACAATTGCTAGAGAGTATTCAAAAGTCTTTGACTTGATTTAACTTAGAACTTAACCTTGTAGAACTCAAATCATACTTTAGCTCACAACTCTTTCTTGGCTTCCTTCCTTTGTAGTTCTGACAACTTGTCCGCCCTTACAAGTTCTGTCTCCTTGAGTCTTTTTCTCATTGTGCCAGTGCAATCTTCTTCTAATGGTCACTTGATAAAATCAGATTCTATATGCTATGTTCTTCCTCACTGTGCCTTCTCTTGGACACTTCACACTTGCCCATGGGTGAACCCACAATAATGGGTTCCACTTTAGTGGGACGAACAAAAATGAAAAAAATTTCAAAATTTCAAAATTGAGTTTACCATATGTTCGCCCGAACATATTTCATATGTTTGCGCGAACATATGTGGTATATATGTTCACGCAAACATGATTTGCATGTTTGTGCGAACATAGGTTCACATGAACATGGTAAACGTGTTTGCGCGAACGCCATGTTCACACGAACATGCAAAATCACAAAAAATTTAACCTTTTTTTCTTTTTTTCTTTTTTTTGCTCTTTTGACTGCCATAATTGTAGGAGAATGATCTCCTACTGTAAAATAAAAAATGTCAAAATGTGCTTCTCGGAGCAAGCTTTCCAACGACTATAATTTTATTACATAATTTAATCATTAAGACTTTCAAATATGAGTTTAACTCATTATAGGTTCATTACCGATTGAACATCAACCGACTTTGACACCTCGGGAAAATTAGTAATTTAGGTCAAAAAAATTTTGAAAAATATGGAGGCACTGGCTTATTGAGATACCTTTCTATTCAAAAAAAAAAAAAAAGGTTTATGATAAATTGACTTCAAATTATCTGTGTCAAACGGAACGTATGTCTGAATTATGGTTCATGTCACTTCAAAACTTCATAAACTATACAATATTCAACAAAAATAAATCAAACCAAATGCAGACACTAGATATTGATGTTACAAATCCAACGCAGAAAGAATTACTTCATTATCATTTCTAGAAAAAAAGTTGTGTGTCAAATGGACTATCACTTTTTAAAATATTGAATTTTATTATGTACCACTTTTTGGAGGAGATAAAAAAAATTGACATAAATAATTTTTTTTTTTTAGATTAAAAAATATGGTTACAAAGTAGGAACAAAGTACTCAAAATCACTAGTTTATGTCTTCTTGAAATTATTTATAGTTTTGGAGATATAGTCACTTGAACGTGACGTTTGTTGGAAAAATATTGATTTCAGAGTCAAAATTGGTCAAAAAGTGGAACCCATTATTGTGGGATCACCCCCATACTTGGCCTCTTCCAACCACTCTGTTGGTGTTTGAAAACGTTACCCATTTCCAATTACCCTAATGAGAACAAGATGCATCTAGGGGTAGCTAACTCCCATTATCAACACATCCATTTAGGCACTAGGCCAACTATAAGCCATGACCCTTCTTCTTCTTCAGGCTCTGCAAAACCTAGGCGGGTGGACCTACAGATTCTTTATATGGTACCAGTTGTCAAAGCATACATTGAATCTAATATGAAGTAGATAAAACCCTTATTTCTCCTGATAACTCATGAAATGACATCCATCTACAGTAGCTAAATGTAGATCTAGGAATCTCATGAGCTGAGTGAGGGCATTCTATTATAGCTCTTCAACATGAAAGGGGAAAAGCGTTTGATTATTGATGTTGATCTCAGCAAAACCTCAAATATGCAGCAGTATAACAGGTGATCCTATAAGTGATCAGTGCCTTATCTATTGGGCAATTCATACAAAAACCTAACACACATCCCTGAAAATCACTGATATGTGCCATACATCAAGACTTCTTGATCTATCTAACCACTTTGTGAATTAGAGATCTGCATCCTTCTGAATCTCATACTCGACTTATCCCTTCATGAAATCTGCAATCCTATGATGAAGAATCAAGCATTTACATAACTCTTTGAGTCATAAGCAAAATAAATCAACATATACAACCAATAAGTTGCAACTGAGTTTCATATTCTTTGTTTACAAAACACAAAAGATCACAAACAGCATGAATTAGAGACAAGATATCAGAATGAAGATTGACTTGATGTTGCCTTATCATTCATTTTCTTGAAACAAATTACAATAAGATGCATGAAATTTAAATGCAAAGCTACCTAACAGATCAAACTATCTGTATTCTTATTTCTTGTTGTTCATTACATGAGAAATTTGCTGAAGAATGGTATCACAGATCTGAGAGAACTCAAGATTGGAACCATCAATGGCCTCTCAGTTACAAAAAAAACTGGAACCCTTACAATGACAGAAAGAAAGAATGATATAGCCCAGATGAATTCCCGGATCTGATTTTAGAATGCAAGTGTCCACTTGGAATTCAATCTCTTGCAACTGGAAAACCTCTCTCTTCCCTCTTCCCCTTTTGATCTAATCTTGTTTTATCATTATCTTGCAACTGATTTGCAAATGTCTATTTTTGAATGATGAAAACCTGCTGAGTCACCAAAATATCTGATTTACCCACTGAAATGCTAGTGAAATTTTAGTTTTTACTAAATGAATCTGCTCAAATTTTGACCCATACTGCATTTCAACTATTTTTTAACCATATTCAAATCAATATCATGTCAAAAATTAAATCTGAACTTCCTAGTCTGTATATAGTTGGAATTCAGGTACCTGAGACAAATCCCCCTATAGCTTGAACCAGTGGCATTCTGTGCAAAAACAAACTTCAGAATTGAAAAGTTCGTCTCTTGTCGTTTTCAGTGATATATAACATCATGTATTTTTCTTTCCAAAAACACCCTGAATCACATTTTGAAAATAACTGCTCTGCTAAGAGTGTTCAGGTCTGTATTTAAAATAATTTCAAAAATTTTTAAGTTTAAACTTTAGGAAATAAATTTTTCAATTTAAAAGACCCTGCATGTCAGTTTCTTGGCAAAATAATTTTAAAATGAAAATTTTTAAATCATTTTATTTTTCCTAGCCTCTTTAATTTCGGGTCAACTCCAGGTTTGACCAATGCCACGTGTCACTTTTTGATTGGCTATTGACTCTTGCCAGATTCCTGAGTTTTTCAGCGACCTCGCTATGTCGCTAGCCAAATTTTTCAAGATTTTTCGGCTAGCAAGGTAGCGACTACTGGATTTTTGGACTTTTTCGGTCGAATTTGAATTTTTTGACAAACTTGAATTTTCCGGCAACGTTTTTGGATTTTGCTTCAAAATTTAACATAGGCGTCCTACCAACTGGCCGACCATAGGCCCATGCACATGAGCTGGCTTTCACAAAAGTCTCTTGTCTTTTAGACATTATAAGATGTGTAAGCCTTTGTATTTAAAGACATAAGAAAATTATTTCCCACTCAATGTGGGATAATACTTACTGCATTTGCCTCAACTCCCCTGTAGATGCTAATTTCTACACAATAAAGAGCTATCCAGCTCCTTTGGCATGAGTTGCTTATTCTAAACGTGGAGCTCCATCCTGCTGGTCATTTTTTGCTATGAATCTACAAACTTTTCATGGTAATGGTCATTTCTTATGCACATGGGCATTTATAATGCAACTGCTCCCTTCAAAAATGTGGATGCACCTTTAGAGAAGCCATGGGCTTGAAAAATGGGGGTTCTTTGCTTCCTTTTTTATGCACATATGGTCTTTTATTCATTGCTTGCTGCAAAAACGTGAATAACATGCTGCCTTGAGCTTTGTTTCAGTAGCAAATCTATTCATTTTTCTAAAAAATGTGGATGCTTCTTCCTTTGTGGATGCTTGTTGTTGTACTCTTTATTTTCTTCAGACATGGAGCACATCTTCTATGTTGAAAACTACCTCTCAGCGGCAACTTTCAAATTGAGACTACAATGTGGGAGAGAGCAGCCTTTATGCAATCTTTTCCTTAATTCAATGTGCAAACTCACAACAAAAAGCTTCATTGTGCTTGTGGATTTTAATTGATGTGGAAATTTCTTCATTAATACTATCTTTTGAATCTGCTGGCAAATCAGCATCATATTGTGATCCTCTAAACCTCTTTAATGGAACACTTTCCAAATTCTCTCTTTCTTGAATCTTCACATGCTCCTTGTATTTTGCTTTTAAGAAACCATTTCCACCATTTAATTTTTCATAAGATTGAATCATATGCATAATGATCATCAATTCATTATTTTAAACTCACTTTTAATCAATTCTACAAATTGTGAATTAGTGTCTGGAGGCATGTCGGTTGTATATAAAACTTGATCTAATCAACTTACCAAGCCACGAAAATCGGCATGAGTGTTCAATCCTGCATACTCTATCACACTGCAAATTTTCAACCCATGATGGATTCCCAGTCAAGAGATTTTAATTGCCGAACATCCATACTTAAATCACCCTACAGGCAAACAATGTTTAAAAACATAAATTGGGCTCGGGTTCGGCATTATAAACTGGGTTATTGATCACTTGGGGTTTTGAAAACTAGGATATAAGTTCTTTGCCATGAATAGAATATAATTCCATGTTTTGGGCTCATGAGGAATCACAGGGCACATTTGGCGAATTTTCAAAAACAGGCACTTGGAAATTTTAACTGAGAAATGTGTCAAAAAGTAATTTTTAGAAAATGTACGGACATAAGAAAGTATGCAAATGGATTTGTCATGACTTGGGAACTAGCACACTTCAAGAATTTTTAGGAGACAACACAATAATATAATCCATTTAGGCTCACCAATCACAAGATCAAAGTTATAATGTGCCGAACAAGGGTACGGATCAATCAGGATACCTTAGCCGTAACAAGATAATATAAACTGCATATTTGATCATTTAGCAAACTGATCAAATGGATTCGACATGATCTCAAAATTTGAACATATGAAGTGTCTTACCCCTAGAACATAATGCAAAAAGATTTTTTTCATTTGGGTCAACTGGGTCAAAGATATGATTGGTCGAACAGGGCTTCCTAGAATTGTGAACAACTAGTCAAATGCACAAAATAGTAAATGACCAACTTTGGGGGGTGCAAAACCTAGTCAAATGGATTTGAAATGACTTGAAAATTGAAACATAGGTTCTCTTTTATGAATACTAAACATCCCCAAAGTGGTTAGTCATGACACATTCCTGGGTAAAAAATATTCAGATGCAAACTGGGCCTCTGATCGCTATTTGACACTTGGGCAGAATTGTAAATTTTGACACTAGCTCAAAATGAGACTTCGTCGAATGGTTCGAAATGTCAGTTTAACTTCATAGAACACATAGATGCACTAAATGAAAGGTGTTAGAAGCATTAAACACCTCTTAGGCCTCAGACTAACAACCGGGTACAATCTCATTTAAAAGCATTTAAAGGCTTGATTTTTTCAATCATTCTCAAAATTGACCATGCAATTTTTAGTCCCAACACACTCTTAACTACTCTTAGACACTATATGATCTCTAACCTATAAATCCTTATATAGAAGTCTATAATACATTTCCCTACTCAATTCTTCCCACTCATTACTTGAATTGACTTGGAAAGATACAATATATCTTTCCCTCCAATTTGTTTCTTCTAGAAACTTCATGTTGAACCCATTTGCATTCACCTAAAAACAGTTAGCATAAAACTTTGTGACACCAACTAATTATCCTTATCTTCCACCTGGTTCAAAAAATTCAATGTAACAACCTTATCATCTCTAATTTGGAAAATCTTTGAATTTTCAAATAATGCAGCAATTTGGCACTGTTGAAATACTGGTGCTTGGCACATACGACATTACTCAACATTAACTATGGTTTACTGATACTTGGCACCTACTATGGATTCACTTAGCATCCATTAAATTTTACTGATGCTCTGCACTTTAACTTTACTTGACACCTAAAGTTCACTCGGCACACACTAGATTTATCATTTGCTCGGTTGCAACTAAAAATTTTCTCAGCTTGAACTAGCTTGCTCGACACTCACTGATGAACTTAGTTAAGCTTTGTAGTCAACCTTGTTAAAACTTATCCTTCTAATGTATCTAAGTGTGTCCAACCTCTATACCTTAAAATATGTTATGAATACATCATTTAATCAATGTCTTAGTTGATCCTTATATTTCATTACAACAATATAACTCAACCTTTCCCTTAAGTGCTTTTGTTACCTCTTATTGATTAATAACTCCTCATTAATCAACTAAGTGATAGTACTTGGATCATATAAGAAATTGTCATTCTAGCAAATAGCAGGTTTGGCACAGTGACAAAATAATGATTGAAAATATTCTTAATCAACTTCATCATTCTTCAACAATGATCTTTTCAATCATTTTCCAACATATTTCCAAAGTTAATTTCGATCCTTAGTGTGTGAGGTTTAAGGTTTGTCATTTATTTGCATGTATGTATGCATGTATATATGTGTATACATATACATATACATATATATATGTGTTTGTTTATGTTTATTTGTATACTGAAAATATTTTATAAAAGTCTTATGTTTTTTATATTGAAACTACAAAAGAAGTAAAATTAGATAAATGCAATTTGTTTTGTTATATTTTGAAATATATAAGAGATAAAAAGTTAAAATTATAACTTTTTATTTTATTTTTCTGTTATTTGTATACATTAAGAAACAATGTGAAAGAATTTTGGATAACTTTATTCTGACAACTTTAAATAGGTTCAAACTTGAGCTAGCAACAATATGGAGATACAAGAAACTTATATATTTTCTCTCTTCCATATAAGATCATAATAATGATATAAATGTTGAATCACACACACACACAAACATGTGCACATGCGGCGTGCGCGTGCACACACACCCACACACACACACACACACACACATCTGTGTGTGTGTGTGTGTGTGTGTGTGTGTGTGTGTGTGTGTGTGTGTGTGTACATATATATCTATATATGTATATGTATACATACATATATATATATATATATATGTGTGTGTGTGTGTGTGTGTGTGTGTGTGTGTGTGTGTGTGTGTGTGTGTGTGTGTGTGTATACACACACACACACACACACACACAAACATACATATATATGTGATCACAAGGATATCATTTTTATTTTATTTTTGATAACAATGGCTTCACCATTATATTTTATTAGCTGCTTTGGTGAGGCTCCAAGAGGAAAGAAGTAGGAAGAAATCTCCCCTTCTTTGTGATACAAAAATAAAACTTTACTGCTCACATATATGAGATGCTACAAAAGACTACCAGCCAAACCATCCTATTGTGAGCTTCATCAGCCCATTAGCTTCTAGGATAATTGGGAGACTATGGGAAAATTACTTCCATATCAAATAGATCCAAGAAGTTGTGAGTATAGACAAACTAAAAGACATCCTTCTAATCTCATTGCACTGACCCACAATCCAATAACACATCTCTATTTGTGAGCCAATCAGCCATGTGATTAGCTTCCCTATAGCAATGAGAAATTTTGAAGTCTTCAAATATGGAAAGAAGTTTAGAAAAATGACGAAGGATATATTTAATTTTCCAATTGGAAATATTTCTAGTGGATAAACATGAAGTAATAAGATGAGAATCTCCCTCAACATGAATCTTCTTAATGCCAAGGTCCAAAGCCTCCTGGGCATTAGATAATAGAGCCCTCTCTTCTGCCACATTACTGAAACCCATGTGTAATATGCTCTATGCTTCTTTGATGATACAACCACAACTATCTTAAGGACCCATCTTACTCTCTAGACCCTTGGATTTCCTTTGGATGTTTCATCAAAGTTCAGTTTAACAAAGCCTATATCCAGGGGCTTCCATTTGACATCCCTTCTAATATCTAGTTTTCTCTTTTTACCTACCAAGACTCCCTTAAATGGAAGATTAATTCTCTACCAATTGTTAAGTATTTTGGAATCCTTAGTTGTGAAGGTTTGAGATAAAGACTTGGACCTAGATATATAGGAGTTGACCTTTTTTGAAATAGAAACTTTTACACCTTGGATAACTTGATGAAGCATACAACTTTCCTTCCTAAATATCCTCTTGTTTCTCTCCTACCATAGACACCAAGAAATTTCTTCTAGAATGACCCTCTATATGCAAGAAAAAAATGAATCCTTATGGAGAAGTGGCCATTAGAAGAGAAATAGATGAAGCTGATTATGTAGAGGACCTTGCCAACCTAATTTTTGAAGAGCCCAACACCACACTTCATTGGAGAATTCACACTTAACTAATAAATTCTTGGTATCCTCAATAAATTTTCCTCAAAGAACACAAGAAAAACTATCAAAAATTTCTAGCCTCTTCATGATGGTAGTTGATAAGATTCTGTTGTGAAGAGCTAGCTATAAGAATGAGCCAGCATTAGGCAAAACTGAGTTGTGATAGCAAAAATGAAACAACATGTTGTTGTCTGGGATTATATTCATTGAAAGAGATAGATATCCTTGTTTAACTAAATACCTAAGACTTGATGTCTTAGTCTATATCGAATAATCATCCTCCTCATTTTAAAGTAGGGGTATTTAGTGAAGAATTTTAGAAGGATGGTTTTTTCCTCAACTCCTTCTAGATTTCTTGCATAACCCCCTCAATATTTAATATAGACATATAGTCTATAAAAAATAACCAATCTAGCCTATGATAAATGAGGATTGGAGTTTAATGAAGGTTGACAATTCCAAGAGTTTGTCCAGAATAAAGCTTTATTAGCTGAGTTGACAACCCAAGATAGATAAGGAAGAATGATTCTTCTATA
Organism: Cupressus sempervirens; assembly: GCA_028749045.1. NCBI lineage: Eukaryota > Viridiplantae > Streptophyta > Pinopsida > Cupressales > Cupressaceae > Cupressus > Cupressus sempervirens. Next base: position 413,939,481 of record CM053789.1, on the reverse strand, counting down.
TTTGACCAAAAAATTCCACATTGTTGAACCCTGAGGAGTATTTTTCACTGTAAGGATTCTAGAAGGATCATCTGAATTCAAGTACTTGCATTTCAATATTCTTGCCTACAAAGCTTGATGATTCTCATAATACTTCCAAGGTAGTTTATGAAGGATTTAAGAAAATATGAAAATCAAATCCATGAAGCCCTTGAATACCTACATGTAGAAACCTGTAATAGAGAAGAAAAAGACAAGAAGAGGCAAGGGTTTGACCTGAAAAACATGCAAAATTGTATATTCAAATGAAGAAAACATAAAGATTTAGGAAGAGATCAATCCTTATAGAAGGAGATTGAAACCTGAAAAGGGTAACCTAAGGGTAAAAGATATTTAATAATTACTAATTACTTATTAAATAGAGAATGCATAAAGAAAAATCTCAAGAAGGGAGAAAAGGTAATTTAATAAATGAAATGAAATTAACCATTTTCTCTGACACCCCCTCAAGATGAGCAACAATGTAGTTACAAACAATGCAGAAGGAAACTACAATACAATGCTAAAAGTAAATTTGGGTTTCAACAATAAGGCTTGATGAGGTATCCAATCACAAAAAAATCTCTGTAAAATGAAGAAATAGAGAAAACCTAGTGAGAAAAACTCGACTCCAAAATGACATATCTAAAAACCTAGTGAAGGAAAAAAGAAGCCTCTAAACTAGAGGAATGTTCCAGAAAATAGGAACAAAGAGTGATCATGAAGAAAGTCACTAAAGCATGAAGAAGCCACAAACTCTATCAAAAGGAAACTACTGATCTATAGAACCTCCTCTGAAATATAACTTGACCAAGTATAGAAGACTGTAATCTGCATCAAATCAGGAGGCAACCAAAGGCAAACAACTGAACTCAAAAATACAAATGTCATGAAACACCAAAGCCTGAAGAATTGATCAATCAAACCAAGGAACCATGAGAAACAACAGGAGCCCCTCCCCCCAATACAGATAAGGGTGAGGTGATAGATAACTAAAAAATTGGACCAAGAGAACTGCATGTCAAGGAATCATGATCAAGATGCATAGAAGAGTACATAAGTGTGTACTGAGGTGATCAATCTCAGACACTTCATGAGGCTAATGTCATGGAAGGGACACTCACTAGAAAAAGGAAAATGGTAAACAAAGGCAAAAATTCAACCCCCCATGGCACTTTATCATAGTAATGCATGTACAATAAGGTACAAGACATAGTGGATCCCAAGAATACAATAATCTGCATGAGTGTCCTCAGATGACACTACTCGAATAAGACAGAAAAGCAAGGCAAAAAACTGAAATAAAAATACATATGCAATATGACACTTCATCTTAATGTGTTTTCATAAAAATGCTTACAAATGATATCAACAATGATCAAAAATGGAAAAGAGTTGATGCAATAGATAGTAGAGCCCAAAAGAAGAGATCCCATGCTATGAAAATGATCCTCGAACCTGAAACATCCAAGATATCCACCATTGAGAAAAAACCATGATAGAAAAAGCATGGAGTAGAATTTAAAAGAAATTATAGCATTTATGAAAAGATGATGGAACCAGCTTTCCAAAAGTATATTTTTTTCAAAAGATAGAGATGGGATGCTCAAGATATGCCCTCCTGAGGGAAAAATTGCATCAAAACCAAAAAACTCCTGCACCACTATCACCGTCTTGGAACTAGATTTTTGGCAATTCTTTTGGATCAAAAAAAGACCTCTGTATTCTCAATTTACAACCAAAAAAAATAGTAGGTCAAAAAAGGACCTAAAGGGCATGCAAGAGTGCTGGCATCATACTGGCATCATCATTCCACTAGCTTAAATTTGATGGCATACTAGTCATGCAGCAAAAAAAGGACTACAACATGGCATGCCACATGGCATTGATGTGGTAATGGGCCCAAAGCAAGGTGACATGGCACTTCACATGTGGCAAGTGCCAATGGTGCCATGTGAGCAGAGTGTACAAAGTGGTTACAAAGTGGAGGAGGCGAAGCGGCTAGTGGAGGTGGAGTGGTGATCGTTGGTGGTACAATCATAGTAGTGGGGCCGTCATGGAGGGTAGAGTAGAGGCATCGATGGTGATTTCCAGAACCCAACATCGATGATAGCCAGAGTCCTTTTGCTTTGTAGGACTGTTGGTGGTTATCACCAATTGTTAGCAGTCTCAATGATCACTAGTGGTTTTTAAAAGTATAGCGGTGTAAAATCCACAATTTTTTTTTAAATATTTTTTATTTTTAATAAAAATCTCCCTCTATGTGTAGAGGTTGTATGACCCTACCAGACAAAAACATTTTGCCTCCCGCATCAATTTTGTCCAAAATGGACAAACTTTATATGGAAATAGGGGTTTTGACACCTTTTGGATCCATCCGTGAAGTTCGTTTGGCCTCAAACTACTTCAAAAATTAGTGACCCCCCCTATTTTCTTAGAAAATACCTGAAAACTCTAGATTTGATCCATCAAAACTTTGTTCTTTCTTTTTCTCCAAATACCAAACAAGTTATAGTAGATTTGGATCTAATACCATGAAAGATTTTAGAAAATATGCAAATCAAATTGATGAAGCCCTTGAATACCTACATGTAGAAAACTTGTCACAGAGAACAAAAAGATAAGAAGAAAAACATGAAAATTGTATATTTAGATGATGAAAAAGATACATATTTACATATTTACAAAGATCAAAACCCAAAAAGGGCAACCTAATAAGTTACAAAGCGTAACTTAAAGGTAGAAACTAATTAATTATTAATTATTAAATAGAGAATGAAAAAATGGATAAAGAAAAATCTAAAGATGTGAGAAAAGACAATTTAATAAATGAAATTAAATTAACCTTTGTCTCTAATAGTTTAGCCCCCAAACTAATATTTCTTTCATAGATATTATTTAACCTTTCCCTACCAAGGTCTTTTGGAGTGCATATATTGTCCCAAGAAATAAGAGGGACTTTTTTCTTATTATCTAAATTACCTTTCCAAATGAAATCTTTGATCAAGTTCTTGATGACCTCCAAAACTCACCTAGGAGTTGAGAGAACTGACATAACAGAGTTAGGAATTGAAGTGAGGAATGATTTTGCTAATAGGATTCTTCCTACCAAAGACAACCACCTAGCCTTTGCATAGGCAATTCTACTTAGGTAATACTTTGGATAATGTTGTCTTGTAATGTAGCCTTAACTAGTCCACGAAAAAGGGGCATTCCCAAATATTTACAGGGAATCTCAGTAATCGAAAAACCTAGGTATCTATGGATGGTATTTTGGATGAGAGGGGTTGTATTGAAGAAGAAAATATTTTATTTAGTAACATTAAGATTCTGGCCTGAGGCATTACAATATTCATCTAGAGTCTCCTTATTGACTAAAGCTTCTAAGAGGGCTACCTTCCCAAATAATAGGGAATCATCTCAAAATAAGGTGTGAGTAATTGAAAGTTGAGATCTAATAGAGATGCCTGCCCAAATTTTCTTTGAGTTCTTGTACGCAATCAATCTGCTAAGGCCCTCTACCATATAAATGAACAAGAAGGGAGAAAAAGAATCACCTTGTCCTTAAATAGAATACCCTTTAAATTTTTAAATAATAATATAAATTGATATCAACTTAAACATAAATTTATATGATACATTATAAGTTTTAAAAAAATATTATTAAAAAAATTGTTAACATTTTAAAAAATAAGATAGACTTCAATATAGCTTACATAGATCTATTGCATTTTTTTTTTTGGTTGCGAAGGGTGTCCCCACAACCCAAGCCTAGCGGGTTCCCTTATAAGGTGAGCTTGGAGTGAGACTAGTCCCTATGGCCACGAGATAGCCAACACTCCCCCCAAGTGTCTGCGGTGGGGTAATGGCAGTTAGGACAATCAAACTGAGATCGTGGGGATCACCTAAAAACCTCAAACTAACTCACCTAACTTGTGGGGGCTAATCTACTATATATTAGTGTATGTATTTTTTAAATATATTTTTATTGGAATTAAAGGTTTAGTTAATATATTAGAAATAAAATAAGATTAGGAAAAACATGTATTATTAATAAGTATTTCTTATTTATTTAAATAACTTCTTTATGCTCAATTCTTTATCAAACTATATCTTCTATTAAAAAAATTAGCTTGTGATATCTTAAGTTCAAACACTTTTATTCTATGAGAGTTCTACTAAAGTTTAGGTAATAAATTCTAAGATTTTTCTTTGGAAATAAATGTCTTTAATTTTTTATTAAAATCTTGTATAACCTAAAAAAAAATGATATATGCATATTAAGTATAAATTAATTTAGATAGAAATATTATTTATAATAAATTTTAGTTTGTAAATATGTTAAAGCAATTTTCCTAACCTTCTCAAATAAATCATTTAGATTGTTCACTTTAGAAACTATATATATATTCCCCTACTAAAATAGTTTTTATATTTTAGAAATATCTTAAGACAATTCACATGAAATGGTTTATGTGTTTCCAATATTTTATTTGTCTCTTTAATTTCCATGCTAAAAAAACTTGGATCACAATTTGTAATATTTAAGTATGTAATATCATGTTTTAAAGAAAATAATTTTTTTTTATAAATAAAAGCTAGATAAAATCCATGAAATGAGGAGGGAGAAAAAGAAATTAGATTTTTTTTTAGAAATATAGAGTAAGAAAGTGGAAAAAGGGTAAGTTTTATTATGAGGAAATATATCAAAAATATAAAAAATGGATAGAAGTTTGCAAAAACCACACATATAAGCCTATCATCTTAAAAATAGTTTCTATAAACACAAAGCTTCTTCTCTTAAAAAAAAAAGGTTTCTTGCACCGTGTGTATAAGGTTTTCATTTGGTAAGCTAATCAGGTAATCAAAAAATATTTTTTAGAAATTATAAATTTAATAATGAGATAGTTATACAATTAGAAATATCAAATTTATACTAAAATAAATTAAAAAAATAGATTTTGATTGGTAGATATTGAACTTTTTAATCTCTAGTTTAGAGAGGAAATTAATAAAATACCACAATAGTATTTAGTCTACCAACAAGTAGTAATAAAGATATCAATGTTGAATCTTAGATTTTGTTTTACACTTGCATGTATGTATGCATGCATGCATCTCTACACATACACATGTATATGTCTACACATACCAAGTATATGTATATGTATATATGTACATGTAATCAATATATATGTATATACATATTTATATATGTCTATATGTGTATATTGAGAATATTTTATTGAATTCGTGTCTTTTTATATTGAAACTACAAAGATTTAAAATTAACTAAATGTAAAAAAAATCATTTATTCTAAAATATATAAGGGATGAATAGTTAAATGTAGATAACTTTTATGTTAATTTTTAGTTATTTTTATACATTTAAAAATAATGTGAGACAAAATATTGGATAACTTGATTGTTTCAACATTAAACAAGTTCAAAGATGAGCTAGCAATGATAAGGATATCAATGTTGAATCTTTTGTTTTTTTATTTATAGAATAATAATAAACATTCAATGTGTAATACACATTAATTTCTAAATGATGTCAACTTTGAAATTTTAAAATAGAACTCAGTTTATTTTTGTAGAAACATAGACATCTTTAATAAAAATAATAATGATACGAAAACTCCTATGAAAATAAAGTTATCATCATAATGTGGAATGCATATTTTCCTATTTTAGACATTTTTTATATCATTATGTTGAATCTTTAATTATTTTAAGATTTATTTTTATTGAAATTTTAAGGGTCATGTTAATGAGTAGCTCAAGATCAACGAATTTTACTAGTAGAATATTAAACAAAAAAAGGAAATAGTTTGTGTTCAGTTTATTGAAGTGGATCACCAATCTAAAGAAAATTGTATACCCTCTTGAGAGAAAAAAAATGAAGCGTAGTAATAGAGTAAGAAAAGGATTATAATTTTAAATTAAATTTTACATATTGTTTAAGATTTAAATGTTTATACATAAAATAAAAATCATAGACTAAAATGAAAATGGTAAAGATTATTATTTGTAGTCTTTAGAAAATTTTAGTTTCTTGATTTTTGTTCTCTTAAACTATTGAAAATATTATTCTGTTTGAGATTTATTATTTTTCTATTAAGGGTTAAAACAAGTTTTTATAGGGGACCCAAAATCTCAACATACATAATATAATATTAATAAAAGTATATTAGTTAAACTATGCTGGAAAAGAAAACAAGTACCCCCAAACAACCACTATCCCATGAAAGACCAACAATAAATAAAAATAAGGACCAACACAAAAATCAGATGGAAGAAATAAGCTAAATTTGCAAAATGACAAAAAATGAAAAAGACTAAATAACTAAACCAACATTAGACTACATCAAGAACCAACTCCTGTTTTTTTCCTTAATCTTTTCCACGACCGCTTTGGCATCTTCTTTGATCTATTATTCATTCTTGACCTTCAACTTGCTCATTAAGGATCTAGTTATTTTCTTTCCAAGAGACTCTTCAATACCCTTGGTCTCGTCCAAGCCCAACACAATATTTTTGTCTGTGTGTTTGTCCACATTGTAAATATTTATTAATACTCTTCACAAAATCCTCCAACCATTAGCATGAATGCTGACAATATGCCTATGGGAGAGTGTCATATCATTCCTAAAGCATTGGAGAGATGGACAACATGACTATATGTTGCATTCATAATTTTGTTTTTCATTGATATCAACATGGTGTGAAGATTGGTAGAGTAGAAGACAAAGAGTAAGCTAGTATAGATCAAGGATTAATGATGAGGTCAAGCACAGTTTTGGACATGTTCTACAGATTGTCCTGATGATGTGGCTAAGAGCGCATGTAGGAAGTCAAATACTTGTAGCAGTTATTTGAGATTTACATAAGACAGTTTGCAAATAGGGTTCCTTAGAAGTGGTTTCTAGTGATCGAGTTATATCTCCTAACAGGTATAGAATTTGGATAAGTGAAATTAGATAGAGGTACAAATTCTTCTCTAATTTTTTTTTATTCAAAGACTATAACAAGTTTAAAATTGTACGTGAAGTTGACATAACCCTGATTTGTTGATTTTTCATTGCCGCTTAAGGTCATAGTTTGGTTGGCCATGATCCTGCACATACCCTGGGGTCTTATTATAATTGTAATTGTAATTGAGAAATCCTGAAGGCCTACTCAATGAATTATTTTGAGGATTTTCTATGAAGGAAATATATTTTCCTTGTGATAAAAAATGTAAGTGTATGTACATGTGAAGTATACTGTGAGTAAGAGATCAAAGGGATTTGGAGATCTAGTTTTGAGATATGAGAAGTGTTTGGTGGGGAAAAGGAATGGTGAGAGGATACAAAAAGAGTGTAGTTTTTTAGATTAGTTATTTTTTTTTATTTTGAAATGAATAATTTAGAGGCAAGTTCTATAGTGAGTTCATTGGTCTTGCCCTTGAAGTTGTTTGGGTAGTGGGTCCTTCTACCTTCTTAATCTGCTAATAGGGGTGGAACAACTCCTAACATGGTTAGAATCTCCTCACATGGATTTAAAGCCTCCTAACATGGATTGATATGTACTAAATGTATTTCATTGGATCCTAACAAAGTCCATCCTCTTACAAGGAACTAATATATTAATACAACATTTGTGGGTACCATCCTCACCATGGTTTTCCCTTTGGGCAAGGGTTTCCCTAGTTAACATATCTAGTGTTACTTTGTATGTGTATCTTCTTATGGTTGCTATTTATATTGATCACCTGTTTGAGATTTAATAGGGTTTATATTTAAGTTGTATTGATCTAATAATTGATCATTACTCTTCGTGCCCCATGCCATAAGTACAATAATCATTACTTGTCATGTCTGTAGGAATGTTTTTCATTAATAAGAAGAATTTCAAAACCTTCCACTTAAAAAAATACTTGGTCATTATCAATTATAGATTTTATATTTATGCATCCTATTAAATACTCATTCTACATAATGGGCTTTGAGCTAGCAACAATTAAGTTGGCAAGACCATCTGCCACTTTGTTTTCTTCCTTATGCATGTGGCATATAACCACCTTTTTTAAGTTATTCAAAATAGAATATTAAAAATATTCTAACATGATATTATGTATAGTAAATGAGAACTTGACCTTTTCTTCAAGTAATTAAAAATATTCTTGGATTCTCCTTCTATCGATATAACCATTAAATACCCAAGAAGAAGCACAATGGCCTTAATTGTAATACCACTTTTATTTCAAATATGAGCACCATAGAGAGAAACTCCCTAATTCCCATTTTCTCCAACCTTTTAGTAGACAATCCCATTTTGCATTCTCCACGTTTCCTTTAAAACTGTTATGAAAATTTTTAACTCCAGTAAATTTGATTTTGTCAGCCAACACTTCTAGTGTTCAAAAGACTTCCCTAAAATTTGAACAGGCTATTGTGCCTTTCTTTCCAGTGGTTCCACAAAATATGGAAGCTAGAAACAACCAAATGCCTTTTTCACTAGTAGTTTACAACATATCAACATTATCCTAGAATAGTCAAATCCACCAATCTGACATTCTTCCAGTAGTCCAGGACCTGTGAACCTAATCAAATGATACATCTATCCTTGAATGGTTCCATTCTCACGAATTAAAAGATCAGTTTTCAAAAAATCTACTTTTCTTCCCACTTTCCATCTAAGTCTAGACTGAATTAACTCTTTCTCGTATTGGATGCTGCACCCATGAGCCAAATTTTGGGTATTCAAGAATTGTACTTCCTCTGTAGGATTTTATCCTAATCCTTGTTGTCTTAAAAAATGCGCCAAATCTGCTTGGCCAATAGTGAAGAATTAAGTAATTTGATAGAGAAGATTTCCAGTCCACCCTTCGCTTAAGTATTATAGACCTTACCCCAAGAAACTAGTGCAAACCTTTTTCTACGGTATTCAAAAACATAGCTAACAATTTGAATAGTTTATGAGCATAAATTGATAGGTTTTGTAAAATAGATTTAAGAAGCAGGAGTATCCTTTCTTGTCTAAGAAGAGCACCCTCCCAACCAGCCTATTTCACATTAAATCTATTAAATCAATCATTTTCTGAAATTTATACTCCAAGATTCTAGCAATCTTCCCCTATCCCAGAATAGTGGTACTGGTAAAGAAGACAAAGCTTTTCTCCTAATAAAAATGAAGGTGCAAGCTTACCTGATGAGGAATCGAAGAGGATTCTTGTGGCTGTAGCATTCAGAAGTACCACAATATTATCTGGATTTGCATACTGCAGAAGATCTGCAGCTGTGTGCCTCCTCCCATTATTGTCAATTGTTGAAGCACTAATCTTGATCCCCTCCAAATGATCCACGGTATACCCATTATCAGGAACAATACCAGCTTCCAAAAATGCATCCTTCACTACGGAATTCCAGCGGAAAAGCTTGTCTGGTTTGAAGACATTCATCTTCTCCACCCATTCATAAGACTCATTCACAAGCTTCTCATCCCACTCCATCTCTCGAATGAAATCCAAGCTTGCCCTGCTGTAAAAACCGGCATTAATGGCGGTTCCACCTCCAAGAACTCTTCCCCTTACCAACTGCACACCGTCTTCTGAGACAAACCCTTGCATCACATAAGGAAAATCTTTGGGATCCCCAAAAATATTGAAAACACCTTTAATATCCATCGTATCGGGATTTCCATAGGGAGAATCTCCCCTTTCGAGAAGCAAAACAGAGTAATGCTGCGAGAGAGTTGCAGCCAGAGGACACCCTGCTGTGCCTCCGCCAACAACAATGTAATCATATGTTCTTGCGGCCGCCTTTGCAGCATCGAATGTCATAAATGGATATGGGTATTCTGCAAACACGAGGAAAAATAAAAATCCCCCTTAATGTAATGCCTATCCCAAAACACAGAAATTTGGAACAAAATTTTGTGAAATGCTCAAACTCACCCAATTTATGCTCTGCCATTGCTGAACAGTGGAGGCGGTGATGATTTGTGAAGAACAGAAGGCATGCAATGAGAAAGAAGAGAATCTCCATGTTTCCTCTACTCGATCTAATTCCTGGAATACACTTGCAATTGAGATCGATCTAATTTCCTTTTTAAATAGCTTTATATTTCTGTTGAAAATGATCACCGGCTCTGCATATTGCCGACTAACGTGAGAATTCCAAGATTCCCGTCAGGCGGTCTCCAAATTTGGCGGCAGTTTCGGCGACTGCTCCATTTTTGCACTGATATCGATCACTATGGACAAGCGATAGTGGCCACTGGCCAGGCTTTGTAATTTAAATAAGGATTATTTAGTATTTTACTCCAAAAATATGATACGTTTAAAACTTTGGTAGGCTTAATGCTCGGCGATGAGGGTTAGTCGATTAACCGGCTTCGTAAGCAGGGATCAATTCATTAACTCCCTTGATGTATATTTTTTAAAATAAAATTCAATTGATGTTATCTATTCAAGATTTAAAAATTTAAAAATACATAGATTCTTTGATGTCTATCTTGACTTATATTTCTTTTATGTTTGATAGTGAAGTATAATTGAATAAAATAAGATATATTTATGAATAAGTCCAAGTTAGATCACATGACTACTAAATTGAATATATATAAAGGATTTAATGTTTGGTTTTTCTAATCATTTTTTATTTCTTTATAGTTAAACAAAATCGTACCTCTCCATGGTATGGACAATTGTTGACTAATATAACTTCTTGTTTAATTTTAAACAAAAGTTGAATTGACATTATCTATTTTTTATTAATAATATGTATAGATTCTCTAAAGGTTGTTATCTTTTAACTAAATTTAATTGACATTATCTAATTCTGATTAAAAATATACATTTATTCTTTAATGTTTATATTTTATTTGTATTTCTTTTATCTTTGATGCTAAAGTAAAACATAATTTATGTGACCCTTGATCAAAATATAGATATATGAATTGATATTTTCATTAACAAACAGATATTTTTATATATTAATTGTTAAGTAGAAGTGTGTTGCAATATCTCTATAGTATACTTCGATTTTAAACAAAGTCTTCTTTCTTATAGCCTAATTTAATTACTTGATTAGCCCTTTTTATCTTTAGTGACATAAATAGATAACTTTATTATACTTAGATCTATTTTCAAGCTCACATATGGTTTAAATAACTAGTTATTATTATGTCTTTATACCTATACTCTTTTCACCTATCCCAAAAGTATTTAGTACCTAAGAACATTTACCCCTTATCATTAAGCTCTAACCTCCTCTTTAGTAGTTCTAGCAATAAAATATATTTTTACTTGTAATAAAAAACATAGACACATGAAGGTGGAAATGCATAAACATATAATTTAATTTATTTTTTGAACTTTTTTTTTCCCCTTTCTTATTAAATTGAAATGTAATTGATGTGGCACAAGAATTATGTCTATTGTATACTTATGTGTTTCGTATAATTTACAATAGTTACATAAAACTTAATTCAAGTGACTTCAATATAAATACACACACACACACACACACACACACACACACACACACACACACACACACACACACACACACACACACACACACACACACACACACACACACACACACACACACACACGAATACCCATACTCTGGGCAACCAAACACTTTAACTGCTAAAGTATTTGTCAACTTACAAGCCCCACTTCATTTTTTTAAAGGTACTATTGTAATAGTCATTATCCTATCTCACCTCCCACAAATTTTAATAAATTTATTATTTTTTAAATATGTTTTTAGTTCCCACCATTAACTAGATTAAATAATAATAATAATTGTTTAGTTATGCCTATATTTCTCCCGCCCATCAAAAAAGTAAATGATGAATAATAACACTTATTTTCCATGGTTATGACAGTCTCTTCCCCACTTCTAAGAGTAAAGTATATCTGAGAGCACTTATTCACATTGTACACAGATTATGTCCACATATTGGAAATGGTTAAAATTCAGTACTAGAAATATTTTTCATTTATTTCCCTTATGATTTTAACCATTTACTAAACCTAGTCCTTTGAATTCTAATAATTTCTATCTAAATGTCCATTATTTCCTTCATCCTAGGGAAATTATTCCATTCATCCTTCATCATCGATCTTTGTATTGCACTTCTAGCATTGATTGCATCTCTCGAATATCTAAAAATTTATGTACTCCCTCATATATTAAAGAAGTTGTACTTTGAGCTAAATACATGTTATTACAATAGGTTTTTTTTTCTAAATACATGCTATTACAATAGGTAGATTTTAAATAATAGAAATTATATTCAAAGATTATTAAAAAAGGGTAGATTATTAGAGAAAGTTGCGATATGAAAAATTAAATTGACTTTCATTTTCCCAAAATGGTAAAAAGATGTGCTCAGTTTATTTTGAGAAATAGTTTGAGATAGATTCAAAAAAATATCTTGATACATGAATTTTATCTTTATCTACATCTAAAACCATTCGACAAGGGAACCCATAAACTTCTTGTCATCCATTTTAGGACTAGTTTAGAGATACTACTTGCATTATATTTTTCATTTATAGATCTATATTGTATGTTTACCTACCTAATCATAAACTTCTTGTGCATGTTAATTACAACCAATTCTACAAAATTGGCCATAGATTGGGCATTCAATCCATATGTTTTAGTATATAATTTTCAATTCAATAAAAAAGGAATAGAATATAATAATTATTTAATTATATTGAGGTTGAATCTATCAATTTCATGCCTCTTTAAGGCAATTAGAGGTGGAGGTAAGTTAGTTCCTTTTTTACTTGAAGAGAATCATGAATCCCTATTTTAAGCACATTACTTTTGCTTTCCCAAACATTTCTTATTCTTCCTTCTTATTTTTCTTGAAAATTTCATAATGGTACTATACATGTAGTTTACAGTATCACTCCATTCACTTATTATACTACTCAACACTAGGTGACATTGGCAGCTTACCTTGTTGGGTACTATTTTTTTCATGTAGGTTTGTACAATCTCAGGTGAAATCATAGTAAACCAGAAACACAATATATGTCTTAGGTTATTGTCTCCATTCTTTAGCAGAAATAATATTGTTTTAATATTCTATCATTCCAATTCTCACTCTCTCTTTATAGACTGGGACCTTTTATATAAATCTTCCTTCTTTTATGCTCTCTCTCTCTCTCTCTCTCTCTCTCTCTCTCTCTCTCTCTCTCTCTCTCACACACACACACACACACACACACACACACACACACACACACACACGTACATGCATATGCACATGCACACACACATGCACATGCACACACACACACATGCATAGACACACATATATGCAAACACACACACATGCACACACAAACACACATGCATGGGCATGCACACACATGCATGCACAGGTGTGCACATGCACACACGCACACACACACACACACACACACACACACACACACACACACACACACACACACACACACACATGCACATGAACAAAGACACATGCACACACATGCACATACACATGCATGCACACATGCACGCGCACGAGTGCACATACACACACAAATGATGTATTGATTTTTATAGATAGGGTAGATGTATTTGATAAGAAATAATTTCCTCCTTTTTTTACATCACTCAAATAATTTTTTGATAAGGTATAGTCATACAATTTTCTCCTTCTTTCCTAAAAAATTTTATGATCTCTTTGGAAGTATTTCATGCTTAAAATCATTTAAAGAAGATTTCCTAGGTTATTCAAACATATTTATTCTTGTTCTTTTCCTTAAAATGTAATCATTGTCTTATATTGAAATTTGAAGGGAGAAGGAGCATTTATAAATCAAAACTTCTTATTCCACTATTGTACTTGATTTTCCTAAAAACAATTATCTTTTTTGGGGTTTCCATTTTTAATTATATGTATTCATTTTTATGGTATTCTTTGGAATTAATGCTTCATTTGATTGTCCTTTGCACCAAATTTTATGTAAGCATTCATCTTACAATGCAAGATTGCCACACATATGACAAACAAATAAAATATATGCATTGAAAAGAAAATAATTCTCATTATGTGGGTTACAAAACAAACCTCATATGAAGACAATTATAGTTTGAAGAGGTATACTTATAGCATATTCCTTCAACATTTCAATAGTGTGCATGGTACTATATATACATATAAAAATATCATAATGGTAACATAATAGAGCATGAGTTTTTAATTTAAACCATGTGAATATTTCCTTATTAATCCTTACATACTATATTTTAGACTTTTTAAAATATCTTTGACTAATGCTAATAGCTAAAACCTTACCATCTTAACTTTTTTTTGTATGGTTTAGCTTGAGCTATTTCCAAAAGGTGTTTTGAATGTGGATGATGAGTTTTTGAGCCAACTCTTAATTTAGTAACATCTCTTGTGCTAGATGATACTCTTGTATTATAATGCCAAAACATTTTAATAAAAGGTTTGACTATAGTAGAAAGTTTCATATCTAATCTCAATAGTGTACCACTAGAAGACTATAAATTATTTGTTGAATAACTCTCAAAGTTAACTCTTCTCTTTACAACTCTTTCCAAATTTTATAAATTAAATTAAGATGTCCACTTATGTTAATCATCATTCTTTTGTCAAAAGTTATTTTGTTAACTAAATCTATTGTTATTGCTCATTGTATAGTATTCCTATTTTTAAAAAGACTTTTTATTTCTTATAGTGTCAAAGGTTCTACTAGTACTAGATAAAACATGTTTTAGAGACTCATCTTTGTTGTTGGGTTTGAGATAAATTTCTAACCTTTTTATTCCTTATTTTATTTTATACATTTTAATTAGTTGTACCATTAATTCAAACTAAAACCCAAAATAATGATTTTAAAAGAATTGTTAGGACATTCTACTAGGATGTTTCCTAATCATTCTCCATGAATATGATTATCTAGAAAATCACTAGTAATATAGACATGTTAATGTACTTCATTAAAATTCAAACACATTTATTCATTAGTCAGTGTTTCTATGTCTATGTCTTTATTGTTGGTTTCAATTTTTGTTTTATTTTCAATATCAATTTGTATTTGAATATTATTTTCATATATTGTTTGAATTTCATTTGTAGTTTGAATTCCAATTTGAGTATGATGTGCATGATTAGTCGTTAATCTAATATGATGAACAAAATCTATATTATTTAAAGAGTAGCCAAATTCTACGAAATCAATAAGTTCTTCATGGAAAAAAATATAGGATTGTAGAGACATGCTTGTATCCAAAACTCAATTAGAATATATCTACTTGAATCACCTTGTCATTTTTTTCCTTCTTCAACATCTATAACTATGATAGTATCCTCAATGGTCTTCTCTTCTAAAATGGTTATTGATCTTGAAGCCTCAACATTGTTCATCTCTCAAACTCTTTGTCGTCTCACTCGTTGATGTTGTACTTACTTACCCTTATTTTTTTAAAGCTCCTTAGCTATTAGAATCTTCCTTTATCTCATTTTTCATCATTTTGATCCATGTTTGTACACATTTTGAATTCAAATCAATTTGGACATGTGAAATGCAAAAGAAGACAAGAAAAAATATTACATGAAAAATAAATTAAAAGTTGGGATTATCAAAAAATGATTGAAAACTCATTGGTATTTGCCTTTTGGGATGGTTTTGGGGCCTAAAGAAACCAATAAAAATGAGTGGGTATGTGTAGGATCATGGTCAACCAAACTATGTTCTTAAGTCGCAATAAAAAATCAACAAATCAGGGTTATCTAAACTAAACGTATAAGTTTCTACTTCTTATTAAATTTATATCAAAAAGTTGAGACAAATGAATCTCTAGAAAATTGAATTTAGTTTCTAAAATACTAGGCCTTCTCTGGGAAAACTAAAATTGATTGCTTAAATTTTTGAATTTTAATGAAAGAGTACAAAAATTTTAGGACAAAAAATAAGAAGTAGACGTAAGTTTGGCTACCTTAGTCAAAACCAAATGATAATATTTTGAAATAATATTCTAGATAGAAGAAGTAGAATCATACCTAGATGTAACACATGTTTTTTAGTATTTTATTCTAAAATAATAATTGATTATTAATTTTCTACTTTAGTATTTTTAGAATAAAAATAATCTCGTGTATGACCATGTTAACTAATTCAAAAATCTAAAAAAAAATTATTAATTTTTTCTTTATAGTAGAATAAACATAGAATGTGACACATCATTTTGATTTCAAAAATGTTGTACCATTTGAAAGTCATGGTTGTTTTTCAAGCAATGTGTCAATCAACACTGTATATGTAACTCCATTAGAAAATAAGTAATAATTATTTACTAATCTCATCATTTTACAAACCTTACATTTATGGAAAGGTAAGAACATTATTATGAAACTCATTTCATTTCATCAAATTTTGGTTTTAAAAAGTCATCAACTACATGTTTGAAGTATAAAATAAACAAGAACAAGCCCAAAACACATTTTTGGAATGTTTTTAAAGTTGGGTGTGGTATGAAAAGATATAGCAGGCCTTGTAAAGTTATTAGTTTTTTTCATTTAGTATTAGGATTGGTGGGAAAAAAAGTTGGAATAGATTTTGAAATGCTTTGAGGCATTTTAGGACTACATATTTTTTAGATCACCACTTTTTGGCACATCATGATCTTGCAGATACCCAACACCTAATCTATAAATTAGCCACCAACTTTATAAACCACGATCTTGTTTTGTTCTTAACAAATAAAAAAATTGGCACTTATTTCTTAACACATAGGTAAGAACCATAGCCCAACCTTAGATTTTGGCTTAGGGAAGGGCTTACCTAGGTGTGGTCAAATTAAGCCTATGCCTTGACCTCTAAAGATTTTGTCAAATTTCAAATTTCATCCTTGCCATATTTTTAAGAGGGCCTTGTCAATCATAGTTTTTGAAAAAACAAAAACTAATGCAAGGAGGAGGATGGAAAATCCTATAACAACATGTGGCATAAACTCAACTTGTAACCTTCTACCCTTTCTCAAAGTTGCACATGGAAGCTACACAATTTATAAATGAAACCATAGAGCACAAAAGGCTAGATGGAGTATATTTTAGTTTTAATAATTTCACTTCACATGTACATTTTAACAACAACATTCTCAATTGCGAGGAATTTTGGTTTGTAGCCTTAAACAAAAAAGAAATATACAAAATTAGAGCCTTAGCTTGCATTTTCTAATCTTTCTGATCTTCTTACTATTTCTTCATATTTGCCTCCCTTGTTTGTCTACGTCTAATCAAATTCTTTTTATAGCGAGTTAAACCACAAGTTTGCTAGTCAAGCATTAATTTGATGAGGATACAACACAAGAAAAAATGAACACAACGTGAAAAGGATAATTGTATTATCAAGTATGATATGCTATTACATTTAGTACACCAAAAATAGACTCAACTACATGCCCTATTCGATTACAATTCTATCAAATTCTAGAGAAAAACCATTCTCACAATACTTGCTCCCAAACTCGATAAAAAATGCCTTTACAATGCAAGAAATGACCACAAGTATCCCCAATTAGGTTTAGGGTTAGGAATAAATTTTAGAACAAATCATCTGGCATCCACCACCAAAGTAGAAGTTTCTATAAGACATGTCAAAAGTTAGTCCAAGATTAGAAGAATCAAAAAATGGTTGTGCAACTTCTAGGAGGCATAATTTTTGATCTAGGACTCTGATTGATGAACCATTTACATTTTTAGAAAGATCTCCAAGTGATCTATAGCCCAATGGAAAATATTTCATCATTCCCTATTTTAAAATGTTGTACAAGGTCTTTTATTTTCTCAAATCTAACTTTGAAGCACTCTTAGTGGTCTCTAGGCAACTTAAGAATACAAAAACTTTCAAACCATAAAGCCTTTTAACTTGATTCTTTTTATGGAATGCTTTATATTACAAGTCCAATCATCCTCCAATTGACACCTTCTATCTCATCATAATTATGGCTCAATTATAAAATAACCTATTTTCTACACTCGTACATATTTCAAGTTGCTAAAAAACACAAACCCAGAAAACCAATAATGGAACTATGAGAGTTGGAATTTGTATTTGGCCCAAATGGGTATCTAGAAATATAAACACATTAAATAGATACTAACTCTAAGAATTTTTTTGGATGATATAGGATTGCCTTTGCACTACTAGATGCTCCTACATTAGATACCCAAGGTAAATTGGAAAGTGACCCTGTCACATTGTAGCTAGTAGAGGAAAGCTCAAATGGGAAACCTCTATCATGGATATCCAAGATGAATCTTCCACTATTTGTCCCTTCCACTTCACTAGGTGCTCCTCATACTACATGTTTCTAGTACTCTGGCTCACATGACTATCCGTAATTTCTTGAATCTCTTCCTTCTCCAAAGTAGGAATAGAACATGGCTCTAGCATCAAAGCCTCCTCTACACCATCATCATGATATTTTGTTAAGTTCGCAATATTAAAAATAGGTGAAATATGGATCCTATCCAAAAACTCCAATTCATAGGCATTTCTGGAATCACATTTCTTCAAAATCTTATAGGTGCCTACTGGAAATCGATCTTTTCTCAAATACATCATAACCAGATTCCCAACTTGGAATTCATTATATCTCCTCTTTTTATTTGCTCTAGCCTTATACTATAGGTTCATTTTGATATAATGTGCATGTATCTTCTTGACATGTTCACGAAACTCTTCTATATGAAAACCATTCCTCTCTCCTTGCTCCATTTTCCTGTACTTTGGTGTAGTCCTTAGACTATTCCCATAAACAATTTGAAATGGTGATCTAGCAATATTCCTATTCACTTAAATATTGTAGGAAAATTCCACTTGTGGTAGAATCAAATCCCATCCCTTGGGCTTATCTCCTACTAAAGACCTCAACAAATTTCCTAGACTTCTATTTTTCTAGTAGTCTCCAGATGATGTGTAGAACTAAACTTCTCTTTTTTCTTCAACTTCTTCTAGAAATTCCTCCAAAAATTCCCAAAAAATTTAGTAGCTCTATTATAAACAATATTTTTTGGGAGATCATGTAGCCTCACCACCTCTTTGGAAAACACATCTACAATATATACTGCATCACGAGTCTTGTGGCATGGAATGAAATGAGCCATCTTGGATAACCTATCAACCACCACAAATACTGAGTCATTATTCCTTTGTTTTCTTGGCAATCTAAGAATAAAATGCATACTTATGTCCTCCCAAGGATTTGATAGAATAGGTAATGGTTGACATATTCCATTATTTTGACTTACTCCTTTGGCTATCTGACATACTTGACAACTCTGCACAAACTTCTTCAAATCCTATGACAATTGAGGAAAAAATATTGTTCACTAACAATGAAAATATTCTTATCATGACCAAAGTATCCTACCATCCCTCTACTAAGTTTCTCCTTGATCAAGTTCTCCGTCATGCAGCTCCTTGGAATACATAATTGGCTTCCCTTGAACAACATACCATCCTAGATCATGTAGTCCAACCAACTAGTCATTTCTAGAGTAACAAGTTCTTTACAAACCTTCTAAGTACCTGCAATGTTAGGATCCTTAGGGTATATATTCTTGAGTTCATCAATACCAACCACTTTAACTTGTATTTCTGTCAGCAACAAGGGTCTCCTACTTAATATATCTAGAACCCTATTAGACCTACTAATTCTATGTTTCAGTACAAATGAAAATCTTGGCATGAACTCTACTCATTTCAAATGTCTCTGCTTCAATTTACCTTGGCTATTTAGGTACTATAATTCTTGACAATCAATATTCAAGAAAAATTGTTCTCGCAACAAATAATGCCTCCACTTATTTAAGGCTTGAACTATTGCATATAACTCATGATTATAAACATAACACTTCTTTCCATCATTCAATTTTTCACTCAAATAAGAAATAGGCTTACTTTCTTCACTCAACACAACCCCAATACCACTTCCACCAGCATCACACTCGACCTATAACACTTTTCTAAAATTATAAAGTGCTAACACATGTTGCTTTGTCACCTTCATCTTCATGAACTCAAAACCCCTTGTAGCTCATGTAGTCCACTTGTAATTTTTTCTATCCCCTCTCTTTGTTTCAATTAGGGTGCACATATTCTATAGATATTCCTAATGAACTTCCTGTAAAAACTATCCAAACCATTGAATGACCTCACCTTAGTGGTAGCCCTTTAAGTGGGCCATTCCAGGATGATCTTCACCTTCTTTGGGTTCATTTGGAGACCTTCAACTATTACAACAAACTTGAAATAGACTAACTCCTTTTTGACAAAGGTACACTTCTTTAAATTAACCTATAATTTCACTTCCCTCAACCTTTCAAGGAAACTATGAATGTGTGACAAATATTCGTTGAGAGACTTAATGAAATTCAAAATATCATCCAGATAGACAATAAAAAATTTGCCCAAAAATTTCTTTAGTACCTCATTCATAAGCCACATGAAGGTTCTTTCCACATTGGTTAGTCCAAATGGCATGAATAACTACTCATACAATTTCTCCTTGGTCTTGAATGTAGGCTTCCACTCATCTCCCTCTCTTATCTATATCTAGTGATAACCACTCTTGAGATATATCTTCATGGTCAAGTACTAAGCTCCACTCAAGGAATCCATAAGATCAACCATCCTTGGCAAAGAAAATGGATACTTGGTGGTTATCTTATTTATAGCCCAAGAGTTTGTACACATCCTCCACTCTCTATCCATGTTTGGTGCTAGTACTGTAGGTACTGCACATGGAATGAGGCTCTCTTGAATCAAAATTTTCCTCAAAAACTCTTGAATTTGTATGTTCATTTTCTCAGTCTTAGTTAGATTCATCATATGAGTAGCCTTGTTAGGTAAACTAGCTCCAAGGAAAAAATATATGTGATGACTGATTTCCCTTAATAACATCAACCCTTTTGGTACATTATTAGATATGACATCTCCATACTAATATAGGAGACATGAAACTTCAACTAGAATTTCACTACTACCTTATTCTTTCTAGGAATTGAAGCATATTATATATGTTGATGTTTCATGCTATCCAAAAAAATTCTTCCATCAACAAGACATACCCTAGCACTAATACATACCTTTTCACCCTCCTTTATTAAGGGCTTCAACTTGTGACAAACTCTATCCTTTTTCAGAGAATATGTATTTTCATGACCATCATGAATTGAATGCCTATCAAACTATCATGGCCTTCCTAAAAATAAATAGCATACATCCATCAGGATGATGTCATAGAGAACCTCTTCATGGTAACTCCCAATCTTGAACTATACCAAACATTGTTTTCTAACCAGGATCTTATGATCATCCTACAACCAAGAGATCTGATATGGATGGGGGTGTTTCTCCCTCTTCAAGTTTAGTTTTGAGACCATCTCCTCTGATACCAAATTGTAAGTGATCCCACCATCAATAATCACATTACAACATTTACCCTCACACTTGCACTTAGTACAAAACAAACTCCTCCTTTATCCAGGTTTAGTCTCATTGCTCAACAAGACCATTTCATTAACTATAACTTCTCCTCCTGCTACATCCTCCAAATTTTATGACTTAACATCATCATCTACATGAGGAATCCTTAAGTTACCATCATCTCTCCTATCTATCCTTCCTTGGCATTGAGGGCACTCATAGATGCAATAATCTTCTACGTTACAATGAAAATGTGTACCATGGAAGTCTCCTCTTCTCAAGCCATGTCCATTTCCATTACCTCATCCACTTTTCTCTCCAAATTTTTGATCACAGGAGTAGTTTAAATCCTCATTCCTCTGGTTTTGGCTAGTACCCACATCTTCATTTTTCTTCTTGTTCTCATTTTGGCCTCCAACTGACTTACCACCACCTTTTCCACCTTGGTTGCATGCTCTTTTGCTTCCATCAATTTTTTTTTTTTAGCTTGTTCTCAACTCACAAGGCAAACTTGTATGCCTCGTCAATGTTGGTAATCTAACTAGACTAAGCTCCTCGTGAATGCTAGGTCTTGACACATTAAGGTAACAAACAACCCTCTCCTTATTTTCTTCCACATGCCCCATCCTAATAAGGACTCATTAAAACTCCTCTTTTTATTCATGGACATATTTCCTACTTTCTTTAACCCTTGCATCATATTGAACAAATCAAGCTCATAGTCAACAGGAATGAATTACTTCTTTAGTTTTTCCACCATGTAATCCCATCTTGTGATTTTATCCTACCCTCTTTTATTCCCTTCTAGCTAAATCTAATGCCACCAAATTTTAGCATGGCCTTGTATTCTGGCCTTTGTAAACTTAACTGTATCAAGGTCCTCTATATCCTCATACTCAAAATATTCCTCTAGCACATTGATCAATCAACTCAACCAGATTTAGATTTCCCAAAATCATTCTGACTTCAACTTTAGGTCTTTTGCATAGTGGTGTAGGGAACCTAAGGCTCTTAGGCATGAATCCAAGGTGTTTATTAGGTTAGAGTTGTTAGGAAAGAGGTTTGATTCCTATTCGTAATAAAAGACTCAATTGTAAGGTACAATGACATATTGGTGTGATTAATAAGCCAAGTGACTATTTGTAACCAAGGAGCCACAATTTATGTGATCTTGAGTATTTTGATGTTTTTAGGATTTTTTAGGTTGATTTGAGTCATTAGGATACCTTTGGATTAAAGGTTTTTAAAAATTGCAAAAGGTGCAAGAAATTTGCAAAAAGTTGCAAAATGCAAAAAGTTGCTAAAGAGCAATTTTTGCAAATTTTGTTGTCAAACTAAAAAGGATGTTGTATGGTCTTCCACCCATCCAAATGGAATTTTTAACTATTGGGAGGAACTTATTTCAAGTCTCCACACATGAGAAAGGTCATTGTATGGACGGTGGACAACATTGGTAAATAAATACTCATATTTTTTTAAAAACCTTTTTTACTATTTTCTTCAATTTTGTATAGCCTATACAGATTGGTGGTGGTACAATTCTTATATGGTTGGATAGAGGGTTGAGTCAAGATTCCATTTCATTTGGTTTGAAATGTTTATCTTATCTAGATCAAAATTTATAGTAGATTTAGTGAAGGTTACCTGGATTTACTTTAAATTTGAGGGTTTCAGCAAGATGGCCTCATAACTTGCAAACCCACTCTGGGATTTCAGTGCCACATTTTGGAATGAAATTTAGGAGAGAAGTCTTTAAGATGGAAAATTTTTGGGGTTGTAGGAGTAGGGCACCTATTTTTACTAGCAAGCCCTAGACTAACCATAGTCTTATGTCTAGTCTAGATTTGAAGGAAAAAGAAGGATCGGGCTCCCAAATTGATTAATCTAACCCAGGTGAAGGGTGTAGAAGGAAATTTTGGATGTGTAGAAGAGATCCAAGGGGTTGAACCAAGTATTTGAACCCATTTTTTAATTATTTCCTTGTAAGCCAACCTAAACTGGCCATTTAGAACTATGACACAAAGTGGGCATAACTTGATGCTGGAGTAAAGTTGGTGATTGATCTTTTGTAACCTCTTAGGAGTTGTTGAAGAGTGTTTATTGGTGTAAAAATAGTAGGTGGTCCTTTGAAATATTTGGTAATTTGACTATTAAAACTAGAAAGTGTCCTAATAGGAAGTTCTGGTAACAGTTTTGAAATATGATTGTTGAGTGTTGAGAAACCTCAAGTTTGAGATTTTCTTGTTATTTTGAGTCTATAATAACTATTTCCATTAGAAAAGTTGAGTTTTGAAACCATTTAAGAAGTATTTTCCTTTGTAGGCCTATTGGTGGCAGGGAGTTCCTAGGTGTTGATCCAAGTTGTTTGTGTACCCTAAGTTCGAGGGTTGGGCTTGTGAAGTGGAGTCCACTTGCAGGGTAGAGTCTCCCTATATTGGAAGTCCATTAGATCATTAATTAACCTTGGAAGAAGACCTAGTTGTTGTTTGGAGGTTGAAAGCAAGTTAAGATGCTGATTGGAGTTTGGAAGAGTTTATTTTTCCTTTGTTGCATGCTCTACATCAGAGTGGTATCAGAGCCACTAAGAGCCTGATTGAGGAGGAAATATGTTAAAGAATGAGGAAGGAGAAAAGGAGATACCTCTAAAGATTAAAAATGTGGAGATGGCCAAGTTGGTCAAAGAGAAAATGGAAAAAAGTAGGGCAATGAGAGAAGAGAATAGAACCATCAAGAGAGAATCAAATAAGTTGAAAGGAAAAGTAGAAAGAGGAGTCCTAGAAGACTCTAAAGGGGAAGAAGAGAGGAATGAAGAAGAAGATCCTTGGAAAGATAGACAACCCATGTTTGTAGATCAGAAAGCCATGTTAGAAGCCTTGGAAAGAGTGGGAGGGAAGGTGGGAGGGAAGGATCAAAGATTAGAACATCTTGTGTTTAGTGGAAAGCTAGACCTAAAGGAGTGTATGGATTGGCTTTAGGCATTTGATAAATTCTTTGAATGTGGAAATACACCTAAAATCCAAAGAGTGAAGGTGGAAAAGTCAAAAATGAAAGGATCTACCCTTACTTGGTGGAACTTCCTACAAAATAAAAGGAAGGATGAAGGAAAGGAACCCTTGGCAACATGGAGGAAGATGAAATAAAAAATCAAAAGGCAATTTGTGCCCAAGGACTATGAGGTCCTAATACATCAAAGATTGCAAAGCCTAAGACAAAAGTATTTGGATGTGGGGGCCTATATAGAGGAGTTTCATAAACTCACTCTAAGGGCTAAGATTCCTGAGAATGAGAAGCAAAAACTAGCAAGGTACTTGAATGGGCTCAAGTACTCTATCAAGGATGATTTGATACTATTCAACCCAAAATCAGTACATCAGTGCTATCAAATGGCCCTCAAGATTGAAGATAAAGACAAGAGGAAGAGTGACTCTCAAGGTAGAGGGAGATTTGTAGGTAGAGGCTCATCCAATAAGTCTCAAGGGGAGACAAGAAATCAAGAGAAGATAGAAGGAGACATAAATCCTGGAGGAGGATTTAGAGGTAGGAGATCTAATGGGAGTGGAAGGTTTGGAGGAAGAACTCAAGGGGTATTTATTGAAAAGTGTTTCACCTACAACCAAATAGGGCATAGATCATCCAGATGTCCTAAGAAGATGGGAGGCAACAACCAAGAAGGAAATAGAAGGATTCACTTGGCCCAAGAAGAGGATGCACAAATTGATCAAGGAGCAAGAGGTAATGTTGATCCAGAGAGAGGAGAATCCTTAATGTTCAATAGGACTTTGTTGAAGATAGTTGCAGAGCAGGAACCACCCCAAAGGAAGATTTTGTTCAAGACTTTATGCAAGGAAAAAGGTAAAGTGTGTAAGGTAATTGTTGATTCTAGTTCAACTGATAATATTGCATTAGTAGAGATGGTAAATAAACTTGGATTGTAGAGGTCTCCTCATCCCAACCCTTACAAGGTCTCATGGTTAAGAAAGGAGTAGCAAGTTGTAGTTAACAAACAAGTAAATGTTGAATTTCAAATAGGAGAGTAGAAGGAAAAAATTGTTTGTAATGTTGCAGAGATGGATGCTTGTCATTTTTTGTTACGTAGGACATGGTGGTATGATGTCAATTCCAAGCATGATGGGAGGAATAATGTCTACATCATCACCAAAAATGGAAAGGAGTACACTATGACACCATTGCCAGAAGATGGAAAGGAAACCCAACATGCATCTAGTGTGATGATGGTTGGGGAGAAGGAGTTTTTGAAGACCCTCAAGGTGAAGAACACACCATGTTTTGCCATTGTGGTAAAGGCAAGACAAGAAGATAAAAAGGAGGAAGGTAGATTAGGAATAAGGAAAGTAGAGCCCAAGGAAGTGTGGTAGCTTTTGGATAGATATAAGGAAGTTATTTCAGACCCTACTATTGATACCTTGCCACCATTTAGAGAGGTAAGTCATTGTATTGAATTTATTCCAGGTTCTACATTGCCTAAAAATCCTGCCTATAGGTTGACACTAGAGAAAAACAAGGAATTAGCAAGACAAGTTGAGGAGTTGCTTGCAAAAGGGTTCATAAGAAAGAGTTTCAACCCTTGTGCAGTCTCTACTTTGTTGGCACCTAAAAAGGAGGGTACATGGAGGTTGTGTACATAGTCAAGATCCATAAATAGGATAACCATTAGATATAGGTTCCCAATGCCTAGGATGGAGGATTTGATGGATCACCTAGGATGAGCAAAGTACTACTCTAAGATTGTCTTGAATAGTGGGTACCACTAAATCAGAATAAGGGAAGGAGATGAATGGAAAAATGACTTCAAGACTAATGAGGGACTTTATGAATGGATGGTGATGCCATTTGGCCTTTCTAACACCCCCAGTACATTCATGAGACTCATGAATTAAGTTTTGGCACCTTTTATCAATCATTTTGTTGTTTTTTATCTAGATGACATATTGATTTTTAGTAAATCTAAAGAGGAACATCTAAGACACTTGGAGTTGGTTTTGAAGATAAAGTTGGATAAGTGTGTCTTCATGAAGGAAGAGTTGGTGTTCCTAGGTTTTGTCATATCTAAGGGCAACCTCAAGATGGATCCAGAAAAGGTGGAAGCAATCCTCAACTGGCCTACACCAAGGAATGCAAGTGAGGTAAAGAGCTTTCATGGTTTGGCAAGCTTTTATAGAAAATTTATTAAAGGTTTCAGTGATGTGTATGCCCCTATGATTGATACAATCAAGGGTGGAAAGAAGTATCAATTTGCATGGAATAAGGCCGCCGATCAATCCTTTGAGTACTTGAAGAAGACGGTTATAGAGGGACCCATCCTTGCTCTACCTAATTTCAAGAAGGTATTTACTATTGAATGTGATGCAAGTAATAGGGCCATAGGAGGGGTGCTAACTCAAGAAGGTAAACCAATAGCATTCTTTAATGAAAAGTTAAATGAAGCAAAACAAAGATATTCTACATATGATTTGGAATTATATGCTATGATTCAGTCTCTAAGAAAATGGAGACATTATTTATTTCCTAAGGAATTTTTTTCCTATACTAATAACCATGCATTGAGTTTCTTGAATAGACAAGAAAATTTGAACCATAGGCATGTGAAATGGATGTAGTACCTTCAATCATATACCTTCACTATTAAGCATAAGAAGGGGGTGGAAAATAAGGTTGCTGACACCCTTAGTAGAAGGAACTTAACCATTCAAGAAACAAGGTTGGAGAATGTAGGGTTCCACTCCATAAAAGACATGTATGAAGGAGATGCATATTTCAAGGAGGCTTATCAAATTTGTATGGATATGATAGGGTAGTACCATAGTATTTATGTAGATTTCATGTTACAAGAAGGATTTCTCTTCAAAGGGATTCAGCTATACATCCCTAGAGGATCCTTGAGGGAGAAAATTATAAAGGAGAAGCACTATGGGGGTCTAGCTGGTCATTTTGGATTGGACAAAGACACTTGACCTAGTAAGAAGATTTTATTACTAGCCTAGGATGTATATTGATGTAAGGAAATTTGTGGAAGCTTGTGTGATATGTCAAAAGTTAAAGGGGAAGACTTCCAATGTAGGACTATACACTCCATTACCAATACCAAGTAGGCCTTGAGCTGCAATAAGTTTAGACTTTGTAGTTGGATTGCCAAGAACCAAGCAAGGTTATGACAGTATTTGTGTTGTAGTAGATAGGTTTTCTAATATCGAAGTTATCCTTTTCAAGAAGGTAGTAAGACTACATGGATTACCATTATCCATAGTTTTTGACAGAGATTCTAAGTTTCTTGGGCACTTTTGGAGGACTTTGTGGAGAAAGCTTGGTACAAGCCTCTCATTTTCAGCAGAATACCATCCACAATTAGATGGCCAAATAGAGGTGGTTAATAGGTCATTGGTCAACCTATTAAGACGCCTTACTAAGGCACATGGTTCATCATGGGATTCTATGATAGCACAAGAAAAGTTTTCTTATAATGATTTAGTGAATAGGACAACTAGACTAAGCCCATTCCGAATTATTTATGGCACTCATCCTAGAGGGGTAATGGAGGTTAGAGATGTCAAATCTATGGAAAAAACTAGTGCACAAGCAAGTGATTTTGCTAAGGTTATGAAGGAAATACATCAAGAGGTCAAGGACAGGTTAGAAAAAGTAATAATGAAGTATAAGGAAGCAACAGATACTAAGAGTAGAGATCTTCAATTTGAAATAGGAGATCTAGTCATGGTGAACCTTAAAAAGAAGAGGCTTCCTAAAGGCAAGTTTACTAAGTTGATGATGAGAAAAATAGGTCCTTTTAGGATCTCACAAAAATATGGAGACAATGCCTATAAGGTGGAGTTTCCACTAGACATAGGGTTGTCCAATAAATTCAATGTCTTTGATTTATATCCTTATAGAGGTTCTTAGCCTAAAAATAGTGGCATTCAATCAACCAAAGTAGACAAAGAGATCATGGACTCTCTTCACAAAGTAGGGGCATGCACCATTGAATGTGTTTTGGAAAAAAGAGAAGGAAGAAAGACCAAGAGGAAGGTGTACATGGAGTACCTTATCAAATGGATAGGTAAACTAGTTGAAGATGCAAGTTGGCTGCCAGAATCAGCAATAAAGAAGATGGGATATGATGTTTCCACATTACCAACACAAGAGACTTGAGTTTCTTTCAGCTTGCGGAGTATGGTTTAGTGAACCTCAGGCTCTTAGTCATGAATCCAAGGTGTTTAGTAGGTTAGACTTGTTATGAAAGAGGTTTGATTCCTATTTGTAATAAAAGACTCAATTATAAGGTACAATGGCACATTGGTGTGATTATAAGCCAAGTGACCATTTGTAACCAAGGAGTCATGATTTGTGTGAACTTGAGAATTTTGATGTTTTTAGAATTTTTTAGGTGGATTTGAGTCATTAGGATAAATTTGGATTAAACGTTTGTAAAAATTGTAAAAAGTGTAAGAAATTTCCAAAAAAATTGCAAAATGCAAAAAGCTGCTAAAGAGCAATTTTTGAAATTTTTGTTCTTAAACTGAAAAGGAGGTTGTATGGTCTTCCAAAAATACAAATAGAATTTGTAACTATTGGAAGGAACTTATTTAAGGTCTCCACATGTGGGAAAGGTCATTGTACAGATGATGGACAACATTGGTGAATAAAAACTTAGATTTTCTATCTTTTGCTATTTTTCAATTCAGTACGGCTTATACAAATTTTTGGTGGTAAAAATATTATATGGTTGGATAGAGAATTGAGTCAGGATTCCATTTCATTTAGTTTTAAGTGTTTATCATATGTGTATCAAAAGTTATAGCAGATTTAGTGAAGGTTACCTGAATTTACTCTAAATCTGAGAGTTTCAGCAAGATGGCCTCCTAGCTTGCACACCCACCATGGGATTTCAATGCCACTTTGTGGAATGAAAGTTATGAGAGGGGTATTTAAGATTAAAAATTTTTAGGGTTATAGGAGTAGGGTACCTATTTTCACCAGCAAGCCCTAGACAGAACATAATCTTGTGTCTAGTCTAGATTTGAAGGAAAAAGTAGGATCAAGCTCCCAAATTGATTAATTTGATTGAGGTTAATAGTGTAGAAGGAAAATTTGGATGTGTAGAAGAGATACAAGGGGTTCAACCTAGTATTTGATCCCATTTGTTTATGTTTTCCTTGTAACCTAGACTAAACTGGCCATTTAGGACTATGAAACAAAGTGTTCATAACTTGATACTAGAGAAGAGTTGGCTATTGGTCTTTTGGAACCTCTTAGGAGTAGTTGAAGGGTATTTATTGGTATATAAATAGTGGGTTGTACTTTGCAATATTTGGGAACTGGACCGTTGAAACTAGAAATTGTCCTAATAGGAAGTGCTAGTAATAGTTTTGAAATATGATTGTTGAGTGTTGAGAAACCTCAAGTTTGGGATTTTCTTGGTGGTCCATCAAAAAATTTGAGTGTTGAAACCATATAAGAAGTATTTTCCTTTGTAGGTCTATTGGTGGTAGGGAGTTCTTAGGTGTTGATCCAAGTTGTTTGAGTATCTTAAGTTTGAGGGTTGGGCTTGTGAAGTGGAATCCACTTGTAGCGTAGAGTCTCCATGTATTAGAATTCCATTAGATCATTCATTAACCTTGGAAGAAGATATATTCTCTATTTGGAGGTTGAAAGCAAGTTAATGTGGTGACTGGAGTTTGGAAGAGTTTGTTTTGCTTTTGGTGCATGCTCTGAATCACATAGCTTGAAAATGACCTTTAAAATATTCTCCTTTTCCTATTTTAGGATTTATCTTTCTTCTTCTACTTCTTGTACAACATTCTCTTCTCCTCATTTTCCTCCTCACTTCGATCCCCTATGACAAGATTCATCCATCTATGAGTGTCCTCTTGCGATGATTGAACTTGTCTTTGGAGGGCTCTAACCTCATCAAGAACACCTCCATCACTTTCCCCATACTCTATTTATGAAGGCATCTTCTTAGTATCTCAAAACTCACAACTACACAATCTTGGTGCAAACTACCTCATAGTCGATGCTCTATCTACACACTGAGGAACTCTTGCCCTAATGCCACTTGATGATGACACAACCAAAGACAAAATAAACACAATAGGAAAAGGAGAATTTTATTATCAAATATGATATGCTATTACATTCAATATAGAAAAATAGACTCAACTACATGCCCTATAGGCTTTCAATGCTATCAAAATTTGGAAAATAACCCTTTTCACAATACCTTCTTCCAAACTCCTTAAAAACTACCTTTACAATGAAATAAATGAACTTAAGTAACTTGAATTGGATTTAGGGTTAGGATTAAATTTTATAATATTCCATTTAGCATTCACCTCAAAAGAAGAAGGTTCTATAAGACATGCCATAAGTTAGTGCAAAATTAGAAGAATCCATAAATGGTAGTCCAACTTCAAGGAAGCTTAACTTTTGATTCGAGACTTTGATTGAAAAAAAAGTTTACATTTTTAGAAGGTCTCCACAAAATATATAGCCTTATGGACCATCTCTATGCGTCCCACATCTTTGGGCCTCATACGAGGTCATTTAGTGCCTCAAATCTAATTTCGAAGCATTCTTAGGGGTCTCTAGGTAACTTAAAACTACAGTAATTTTTGAACTGTAGCGCCTTTTGACATGATTCTTTTTCTAAAATGATTCAAATTACAAGTGCAACCATATCTCTAATGTACACCTTTAGACTCATCATAGTTATGGCTCAATTACAAAATAACCTATTTTCTATACTAGCATACATCCCAAGGTTCTAAAAAACACTAACCCAAAAAATCAATAGTGGAACTATGAGAGTTAGAATCTTGATTTGGACTGGATGGGTATTTAGAAATACAAACACATTTAACATAAACTAATGCTAAGCATATTTTTTGTTGATACAAGATTTCCCTTACATCACTGGATACTATCGCATCATAATTACATTTTAGGACCATACTTGGAAGGACAAACAAAACCCCATGCAAATAGTCATTTAGAATCATGTTCTCTTGATGGAAGGAAAAAAAATTTCTTTGTTGTTTGATCCTAATCGTGTAAAATTCCATATCAACAATTGAAACTACACCAACTAGATCAACACATTACACAAGGTAAGAACAATAGGATAATTCGGACCACAAATATTGGTACAAAAAGTGAGAAATATCCACCATACGAATCCACACAATTAGAACAAGGATGAATCATAGGTCCTCAATATTATGATAATTGTGCATAGCATGAGAATAAAAGCAATAATAACTACTTTGGAAACAACAAATTGGTACAAAAAAAATGGAAATATTTTTCGTTGATGCAAGATTTCTCAAAGACCCAAGATGCTCCTAAGTTAGAGACCTGAGGTTAATAAAGAAGTGATGTTCACATCAAGCATGACTAATATTCTTATTCAAACTATAGATATCTTACTCATCTTTTGTAATTGAAGAACTATCCTCAATAGTTTTATCTTTTAACTAAACTTGTATGTTCAAGTAGTAGTTTCCCATGGCACTCTTACTTATTCAACTGCTCAAGATCCTTTCAATTCTATCTATTTTCCTCTTAGGGTAATTCAAGCTACTTTTCATCATTTCTTTTAATTCAAAATACTCAATGATATCTACAATGTTAAATATAGGAGAAATATACACGTCTTAGCATAATTCAAGTTCAAATTCATTTCCACTCTCAAACCTCCTTATAATCATACAAGGACAAAACTTCTTAATTTATATCTTATTGTAGGTTTCATCTAGAAATCCTTTTCTCTTCAAGTTCATCATCACCTTATCACCAACTTCAAAACATTTAGGCCTCTTCTTCTTGTCTGCTCTCTATTTATATCCTAGATTACTTTCTTCTAGGTTCATTTTAACTTGCTTGTGTAGATTTTTCATGAAATTTGCAAATTCTTCAACTCCAACACTTCTCCTCATCTCAAGGTTTATATTATTTAATTTGGTAGTTTCTTAAGGAATCATTCCAGTAACTATCTCAAAAGGTGTCTTCTTAGTGCTTCTATTTGCAAATTTATTGTATGCAAACTCTACTTGTCCCAAAATGAAATCTTTGTTAGTAGGATTATCTCCAACCAAACATCTCAATAGGTTATTGAAACTTATGTTTACAACTTTATTTTATCCATGTTTTTGTGGATGAAAATTAGAACTAAACTTTAACTTTGTATTTATCTTCCTCCAAAGTGTCCTCTAGAAGTAACCAATATATTTAGTAGCTATGTTTGAAACAATAAGTTTAGGCAACCTATACAATCTCACCACTTCTTTAAAGAATAAATTGGCCACATGTAAAACATGAAATGTCTTCTTACAATGTAAAAAATATGTTATCTTTGAAAGCATGTCAACTACCACTAAAATAGAATCATCCCCTCTCTAGTTTCTAGAAAAATCAAGAACAAAATTCATGCTACTATCTTCCCAAGGCTTATGAGGTATAGACAATGGTGAATACAATCCCAAATTTTGACTAATTCTTTTTATTGTTTGACAAATTCAACAACTTCTTACTAGTTTTTGCACATGTTTCTATATCTACGACCAAAACTATATGTCTATAATCATCTTTGTTGTTTTATCAATCCCAAAATGTCATTCAAGTCCACTACTATGCTCATCTTTTATGATGTTCTCTATCATAGATCCTTTAGGTATACCCAACTAAAATCCCTCAAACAACATGTCTTCCTGAATGAGGTACTCAATCCACTTGTCAATCAACATTTTTTCCTTATAAGTTTTCCAAGGTCATGTAAAGTTTGGATCACTTTCATATAAATATCTTAAATCATTAAAACCAAGTACCTCAATTCTCATTTATGTTAGGAAATTCCTTCTTATGTTCAAGGCATCAACAACTTTGTTTGACTGTCAACCCTTATGTTGCAAAGAAAAAGGTTTTTTTTGAAAAATTCAACCTACTTCACATGTCTTTGATTCAACTTATTTTGACTTCCCAAATAATGTAAATCTTTATGGTTAGTATACAATAGAAAATCCTTAGGGATGAGATAGTGTCTCAATTTCTTCAAAGCTTGAATAATAGAATAGATTTATTGATCATAAATTGAATATTTTATCTTATGAAAATTCAACTTCTCACTAAAGAAAGATATAGTTCTTCCTTCCTGACTCAAAACAGCCCCAAAAGGACTTCCACTAGCATTACATTCAACTTGAAAAACTATACTGAAATCAAGCAAAGATAGAGTAGGCAATTTTGCAATCTTCCTATAATATTTTAGTTCAATGTTTCAAAACTCTTCTATGCTCCATGAATTCATTTGAAATCCTTTTTATCTTGTCTAATATTTTCAATTATGTCATTTTTTGGACCCACATTAATGGGTTACATGTTTTTGCCTAAACGATATTGAACTATAAATTATTGAGAAAATTATCCTTTCAAATGAAAATTGTTGTTTAATGGTTAGAAATTTGAAGATGAAGTAAATTAGATTATTTTAGGATTTTCTATTTAGATTATAAATTTATTTATTTATTAAATATATTTTAATTGATTTTATTGAATTATTTTTTCTCCCATGACAATTGGTAAGTTATCAAAAACCTTGTTTTGAAAGACTTGCGTTGCTTTTGACAAACATAACATTTTTTTTCTAAAATATATATCAATTGATTCTTTTGAATTCAATTTTCTAACATCCATACCAAAACCGTTGAGGTGGTTTGATGTCTTTAACCTTACTATTTCAAATTTGATCAAAGTTTAATGTTGACATACAATAATTTGGACATACATGGATTTTGACACATGTAACTTATTATATATCTATTTTAAAAATTTCTTTTTTTCATTGAAAGAGGACACAAATATGGAGAGTACAACTATTTTTCAAAAAAAAAAATCTCTTAGTTACCATTTTTCCATGAGTGTCCACTATAGAGCTTTAGTTTTTATAACAAACCTTTGTTCAATTCATGTTAATAAATGTATACCGAAGAAATTTAAAATGTATGAAATTAATACTCATTGGAAAGCTAATTAGAGTACTTCTATCATGCAAAATGACATATCTTTAGTGCTTTATATGAACTTGGTAATTGAGCCTGAAAGCCAGTAAAACACTAATAAAAATTAACATTTGTAGAAGACTTGTAACTAGCTTGTTTTGATAGAAACTAAGTTCCTATCAAAACTTTAAACTTTAATTTCAATAGAAAATTTAAACTTTATTTTCTCTCAAAACCAAAAATGTGGGTCATGCACAAGGTTAATTTATCTTAGATAGTTTCGATGGAAACTATCTAGGTAGTTTCAATTGAAACTATATAGGTGGTTTCTATCAAAACTATCTAAGGTAGTTTCAATCAAAACTTTTGTCATCTTTTATAGGTTTCTAAAATTTATAAAAATTATCATATAAATAATTTTAATTTTTTCCAATTTTAACATTCAATTCAAATCTGATAATTCTTACAAGTTAATTGGTAGCAAGGAAATAGTTTGCTACTTATCTATTTTCAAATTTTGGAAGAATAATTTGCGTCATGTGAAATAGAGATAAAAGAGCAAGTAAATATGCATGAAGAAGAACTCATGAACAAGAATAAGAAAATTGTCAAAAAATACTTCAGTTGGATACTATAATAGGCAACGTGCACATGTGCAATCTCTTTTTCAATGCATATTTAACTTGAATGTACAATCATATTCTAGACTTTTTGTATATAGTTAGGATTAGGCTTTATCCATTTAGGAATATGGAACATATTACCCTAGGGTTACTAATAACTTAATATTAAGGGTTTATTGAATTATGACTATTTAGGATTAGGTTTTATTTAATTATGAATATTTAGGATCAGGGATTGTGATTTTTTAAGTTATGAATATTTAGAATTAAGGTTCATTTTAATTATGGTCTTTTAAATTATGAATTTATTTAGAACATAGTAAACTAGGACAACCTACTAAGGTTGCAAAAGGTTCATTCCAAGTTCAAATAGGTACATGCATGCATCTCTCACAAGTACAATTTATTTCTAGATTTCAAGGTCCAAGAAAACTTTACATCTTTTATTTTTAATTTTAGAAACTTTTTTACTTAAAAAATTGCTTGAGTTTATTTGTTATATTGTGCACATGTAGTATTAGATAATGAATATGTTGGACATGAGGAAATTGAAGATGAAACAATGGATATCAAAGAAGGATCATCTGAAGGTTAGATAAAATTATGTTTAATATTTCACAAGTTTTTAATATACACATATGTCCCCTAAAAAAGAAGTTGTATCTAAGTCTTTATTTTATTTTTTCTTGTAGCCTGAGATCATACAACAAATGCAAATGTTAACCTAGCTGAACAATTGATGAGAAAAATTAATCATAGAAACATAGATCACTTAATTGAAATAGATGTGGAAAAATTGAGAGAATATTCTTGTCAACCTACACATCCTATGAAGAGGAAATTAAATAAAAAGCCTAAAGAAATAATTACACAATTTGAGAATCTTGATATAGTGGAGAAAACTCAACTATTATAAATTTCACTTCTTAATTATGAATTAAAAGAGTCATTGAAACTATTGGGTATAGATACAAGTATTAAAAAGTGGAAGACTTCTAAAATACGCAAAGATATTGTTGAAAATGTTAAGGGTTACATTCAATTCAAATAAAAACAATACATCTAGAGATAAATCCATTACACTATGAAACAAATAAAAATCTCTTCACTATCATCTTATATTGGGTATACTCGAAGGATGATATAACATTATCTAAAAAGGAGAAAAAATTTAGATGATAATACACTAGAAGGAAATTGGGTGCTAATGTGTAGAGCTCCTCAATCTGATAAGATTGTGGAAACAATCAAGAACTTATTTATTCAATTTTTGATTGATAATGTAAGGAAACTTGGCAATAAAGAATATAACTATTTCCACATAATCCATAATAGATTTGAAATAAATACAGAATTAAAATCCACATGCAAGAGAATAGACAACATACTCACAAAATTGTGACACAAGATATACCATAGAAAACCCTCATTGAGGAAAAAACCAAGCCTCCAAAAGCATCCATCACCATGTATTATTTAGCAAAAATATCATCGCCATACAACCATGGAAGCCTTCAAGGCCATAGCCACAACTGAGCAAACTATGTGAACAAGCATGAATCCACACATCCCATGCCATGCTTCCAACCTTCACAAATGCTCCCTTGGCTAACCTGTCAAGCCTTGTCTCACTTGACTCTTGCCTTTCTCACACTCATACCAACAACTACCCTTGTGGCTACTTATATAGTAGCAAGTCCCACAAAAAAAGCAAGTGGTATTACATAAACCATGTGCTACTTAACCCACTGACCCCACATTTAATATTGGGAATTTAATTCTTTTCCCCAATATTAAATAATTACATAAAATATTATCACAATGTTACAATACAACTCATCAAGAATATTACATGGGAACCTTTACATCTTGCACGCCCATCTAGATGCAATATTACATAATAAAATAAAATAATAAAATATAACAATATTATGCAATGTGTGCAACACCCATTATCTCAACAATCTCTCACTTGTTGTATACATTGCATAGGGTCAATTTGTAGCCACATAAATGAACAAGGGAACAATCCCTCCCAACACATGCACCATCATGGATCACAATACACCAAGTGCTCCATCTTGGTACCCGCAACAAAATCAAAGTATCCAACATCTCAAACATGAATGATCTCACCTCTTATTATGCCACTCCCACTGGACATACATAGAAACCATCCAAAGAGAAAGCCACCCAACCTGTTGCATTACAAGATCATAAAATCTTGAACCAACTAAAATTCCAAGCACAAGTAAAAACCTAATCCAAAGGTAATCACATGTATCCATAGTTGTCAAAATATCCATAGCTGAAATAACACCCACAACAAGTACCAAACCCATCCAACTATCCATACCTCAAAGGTATAATAAGTGAATCTCATATCACTGATATATCCAATCTATAACCTACAATCACAAGCCTCAAGAGCAATACCTACCACATATATACCAAGAAGCTCCCACTACAAAAGATAATGTCAAATCTATAACCAATCCACTCACATCTCAAAGAAGTGAATCCATGTAGTATCAAAGAAATCTACAATAAATAAACTAATATTCTGCAAGAAGAACTCTCCAACAGTCTCCCAAATTCTCCACAACCAATAGAGGAAAGAGATAAAGGAATAACCATGTCATCCCTCACATGACATAAATGAGCACAAACTAGTGATCAAAATCTCTAACCAATCTCAAATCTAATGTAAGTGAAACCAAATATCTAGGAAGATAACCAAGACCAGAGAAACCATACAAATCATAACCTATATCATGTCCTTCCACACACACCTCTAGATGTAAACTGTGCAAGTATGATCTCCTCCATAAAACCCCAACAAGAAGCTTCAACAACACCCAAACCATACCATATAACTAATCATGGATGTAAGCCTCTCACAAGAAGATCAAACTCATAAACCATTCCTAATCTAAGGAAAATGCCCAATATAAAACCATCTCCCAAACTTAACCAACATAACAACATATGCACATGGAGATAACCAATGCTAAACCATATCTCAAATGAACCCTCCAAAACTAACTCATGTACCATAGCTCAAGATCCATATCCATGAAAGACAAGCATAAATATAATGCAACTGAGAAAAAAAATGGGCTATACCTCTCAAGTAGCAAATAGACGAGTAGACCAAGAGTGGGAAATGAGAATGCTCATCAAGATACCCAAGTCTCCAACCAAGACTCATCTAAGAAAAATCTCCTCTTAAGTCTATATCAAGTGACTGCCCCTCGGACTTCCTACTAAAACCATCAATTTTCCAAATAAATACTTCTCTAATCCAAGAGAAATCAGCATCACCACCATCTCTAAGTATCCATGCCAACTCCAAATGCAACATAGCAATATCATGAAGTATTTAACTTATGATTAGTGTAGTCAATACCAAGAAACTAAACCAAGATCAATGTCAAAAATCCAACCATGGCCTCAGGAACATAAACATGACAACATGATCTAACCATCTCAACCAAAGAGATAACATGTTCCATATGAACATACCACAACATGTGACAACTATAAAAATGTATCAAGAGTATACCATGACATAATAATGAAACCATCTTGACACCAAGGATAACATGCCAAATAAAAGCATAAACCACACCTTTACCAAAAACCCTATGAGTCCTGAAGATGCAACCATCTCCACACACCATGAAGAAAACCATCTCCACATACTAGGAAGAACCATCTCCACACACCATGAAGATAACAAGTGCACCATGAAAATGTCAAAGATGCTTCTACAACAATAGGATTTAAGACAAACCTCCAACATCTACAAACACTTAATAAATATATTAATGCCAATAACTCCCACTCAACTACGGTACCAAGTCACCTATGGTATCATAAAATCCATCTCCTACAAGAAGATCCAAATCAAACTAGGAACTAATCTTGTACTATCACCTCATCACTGTCACAAGCTCCACTAAACCATGTATCCAAGCTATTCATGACATCATGATGAAAAACCATCTTTTAACAATGAGAATCGACCAAGGCATCAAACCATCAAAGAAATCAAAGTGCACATCATGAGCTCCTCAAGAGAAACCAAATAATCATGATCCTCAACCAAGAAGATATACCAGCATAACCGAATCATAAAATCCAAGCTAATGAACATGAAGGATGTACCTATATAACCAATCATGTCATGCCAAAATCTATGGCACCATGATCACATCTATGAATCGAGCATCTGTCTCTCAAAGTGTCCAACCTGTTAGCATAAAATAGTCAATCATAATTCTCCACCATGACAATACCTAGTAACATCATCTCATCCCTTCTACATGAAGAAAATAGTAAATCATGTGACTTAGGGCATAAACAACCCAAATCCAAGCCACTAATCTGAATATGCATCAATAATGAAAGATCAATGGGTAAAGACAACCCATAACCAAGCCATAAATGTAACCTGTAAGTATAGACCACTTACAACACTACACAACTTGTAGGTCCAACAAGTCATCATACATATCTAAACCAAAGACTAATAATCATATTATCATGAGACCAATCTGAAATATGAACTGGGTATACAATGACATCAAATCTTAAATTTCCAATGCCATAAACTCACAATGTTACTATAGTCAAAATATATCTATAAACTGTTTAAATCAATATATCACCAAATAAACCATGCCAAACCTACACCAAATTTGAACCAATGTGTAGAGCTCTCCAAGAGCTTTCCGTTTACTACTCGAAGTCTAAAATCTGACTCTGTATGCCCATGTTATGCCCTAATCCGTGCTGAAAATAAATAATATCTTCCTTTAGGGCTCTAAAAAACTAATAAAATATCAAGATCATAGAACCAAACCTATACCATGTTGTAGTCCTCTGAATTAGCTTTCCAACACCTATAAGAACTTTGAAATCTGATATTCTGAGAGAAAGTTATGGTCATTTTACTAAGATAGTATTTTTACCATTTTCATTGCGATT
Source organism: Cupressus sempervirens (assembly GCA_028749045.1). Taxonomy (NCBI): domain Eukaryota; kingdom Viridiplantae; phylum Streptophyta; class Pinopsida; order Cupressales; family Cupressaceae; genus Cupressus; species Cupressus sempervirens. The sequence continues at coordinate 413,899,357 of CM053789.1, read as the reverse complement.
TTTAATTTTTTAATTTTTTTAGTGATGAAAATTCTGATGGGATTAAATTTGACAACCATCATGGGCTGAAATCAAAAAACTCTTTCATTTCCTTTTAACATGGCCAAACTAGGGCATATTATATATCAAAATTTATGGAAATGTTGACTCGGATCCAATGGTGAGGTCTATTTTTATCTAGGAGGTCATTTCTCCCCCTTAAGCCCTCATTTTAAATGAAACATCTGAAAAAATCCTTTTGTCCAATAATTTCACATGCCCAAATCTTTTAACATCCCATCATAACAACAAACCCAAAACCCTTAGATCTGCAATAAACCATTCATATATCTTGCCCTTTCTTTTATCCTCTCATGCATTCCCATGGATTCAATCTAGGGTTACAATAATAAAATCATAGCTCTAATATTACTTGTAAGGAAACCTTGCAATAAAGAATATAACCATTTTTACATAACCCATAATAGATTTGAAATAAATACAGTATTAAAATCTACATGCAAGAGAATATATAACATACCCACAAAATTGTGACACAAGATATACCCTAGGAAACCCTCATTGAGGGAAAAATCCAGCCTCCAAAAGCATCCATCACCATGTATTATTTAGCAAAAATACCATCGCCATACAACCATGGAAGCCTTCATGGTCATAGCCACAACTGAGCAAACTATGTGAACAAGCATGAATCCACACATCCCATGCCATGCTTCCAACCTTCACAAATGCTCCCTTGGCTAACTTGTCAAGCCTTGTCAAACTTGACTCTTGCCTTTCTCATGCTCATACCAACAACTACCCTTGTGGCTGCTTATATAGTAGCAAGTCCACCAAAAAAACTAAGTGGTATTACATAAACCATGTGCTACCTAACCCACTGACCCCAAATTTAATATTGGGCATTTAATTCTTTTCCCCAATATTAAATAATTACATAAAATATTATCACAATGTTACAATATAACTCATCAAGAATATTCCATGGAAATCTTTACATGTTGCATGTCCATCTAGATGTAACATTACATAATAAAATAAAATAATAAAATATAACAATATTATGCAATGTGTGTAACACCCATTATCTCAACAGATAATACTCATCCTTCACCAAATAGAAGAGATATCACCAAGGAGAGGATTGGGCCTTAGGAGTATCTTCAACACAGAAAAAACTAGCTGGATGTCATGCAACATGAATTGCATCTCTCATTTTGTAATTTAAATCCTAACACAAAGATTGGATAAACAATGTTTGAAAGATTGAAACCCTATTTTGTGAAGATAAATAAATATTTTGAAAGCTATTGTTTTCAATATGATGTTAAATTTGACTTTTACTATCAAGGGTTCTAAAAGATTATAGAAGAAAGTGGTGGTTCTCAAAAATCTTTTCATTACTTATCTAGCCAGTTCTTAAAATCAATCTAATGTGACAAACCAAATGATCATGCAATAGGTGAAATAGATTGCATAAGAGGAACTTGAGAAACATGTGGTAAATAGAATAAATTTTATTTAAGATATGAAGATACTAATATGGCAAGGATTATAAAATGTAGGAGATATAAGTACATAAAGTTGGAAACAAAAGCTAGAAAAGAATCAACAAGGTTGGAATATGTAGAGGATGAGATACCTATTGGAGAACTTATGTCAAATGTTTGTAAATTGATTCAACCATATATATCTCATGATTTTTTTGCTAAGTGGAAAGAAAAGAAGTTTCAAAAACTTAGAAAACCTTTCCCACTCATAATTTTTTTTTAATCTATTGTTGACTTTGCAAAGAATTACTCCATTTCTCAAAAACAACTTCAAGTAGAATACTACTTTACAAAACATGTTACTATTATGGTTCAAGTCTCTTATTGACATGCACAAATTAATTTGGATGGCATGAAAAGTACAATAAATCATGATTCATTAAAGAAGAGTACCACTTTTACATTAGTGATGACAAAGAACACCACACACATTTTGTGAATGATTATTTTAAGACTTTTTTGAATATTTCAAAAACAAAGGCATAATAATCATAAAAATAAATTTATGGTTAGATGGATGAGCAACACAATTTAAATCAGCTAGACCATTTTATGCATTATGTATAAATCATCGATACCTTAATATACCACACATTTGGAGTGTTTTTGAAAGTGGGCATGGAAGGGTGAGAATGATGGTGCAGGAGCTTGTATCAAACATGTTTTAAAAGAGTATCAAGTGGACTATCATGAATATCACATTATTAATGCTTATGATGTGGTTGATTGGTTCAAATTTTTTTTTACGGTGCTAGGAAATACAGATAACACATCATTACAAGAGGATCGATTCATACCATTCAGAGTATTTTTGGAGTTATTACATATAAATTATTTTGAATACCATAATTGAATCAAATTTATGTTTATATGTTAGTAAATGAATAAATTATGTACACACATGTTTAAAACTCATTTTATAGATGTATGTATGCACCTTACATTCAAGTGTCGATAGAAGTTCAATGCATGCATACAAGAGGGTAGAGAAAATATGGTCTTTGCATTTAGTTATGAGTACAGATAGTAATGTGTGGTCATTGTACACAGGAGAAAACTATGTTTTTTTCCTAATTGCATTGATGAAAACTTTGTTGGTTGCACTAATCAATAACGTGGATATGTGAATGAATGGACTATAAGAATTTTCCTAAAGGAAAGATTCACCCAAGATCAAAGGAGCACAATCACAAGCACTTAGTAGACCAAAGAGTATGATCAATATGAAATTTCTTACTATTCAGAAGCATGTAATGCATAAGCTTGTACAAACACACTAGGAGTGCCTATATATATAGGCCTCTCAGGAAGCACCTAGAATGACTCTAGAAACAACTAGGAGATAAGATGAGCATTGACAACTAATCACCTTATCCAACATTCTACATGAGTGGATAAGTATTAGAAGGTTGTAGAATCATCTATCTCCTATGTAGTAGACAACATGTGCTTAAAAGAGGTGTGGACCCTTGTGATATCATCATGACAACTTCAAAAGAGTGCACAGACTCCTAGGTGACTAATAAATAAATATTAAAATATGCATTAACCTAAGTAAACTTAAGTAAGTGTAAATATTAAATACTAATTTACACCAACACCCCGCCCTTAAGTGCAACTTAGGGAAATTCAATTAAGCTTATGAATACTAGGATGAATGCAAGATGGGTCCTAGCTACTAGGCCATTTTAGGTACCCATGTACATAATGAATGCAAATGCAAATCTCCCATAAAGTGGGAAAAGAGAGAAAAACCACATGGGAAAAAACCATCTGCCAAAAAGAGAGATGAAGGAGGATGCATGGATCGATGGTGTAATCAAGACCCCCGCATTAAAACATACATCCAATATATACAATAGAGAATGATGAGAAGAGGAGAGACAGGATAGGCTACACCCCCAAAAGAAGAGTGCCGAAGAGTGACTGCTCCGATGAAGAAGCTAATCCAAGACTACAAAAAGGTGTTCCTCCCCTTAGGAAGGAACAATTCCAAAGGTACAAATGAGATGCTTTCGCTGTGCATGGAAAGAATGTTGAATCTCTCTAAAACTTGTTCAACTAGCTGAAGAACTATCTGTCTTTGCAACTGATGAAGAACTCTTCTATGACTATTGATCATAAGTATCCACACTCATTTCAACCTATAAGGATCAATCATGTAGAGAATGATCAAGAGGATCAAATGAGGCCCTTGAGACAACTGAAGAAGGAGCTACTACATCAAGAAGATGCAGATCATCAATATTGTCCCCCAATTCTAAAGCTAGACCTAGAAGACTAGAAGTACCATGTTGTGCTAGACCTATCACTATGGAAATATAGGCATGTGGAGAATACTAATAGAGTGACTACTCACTGTAACTATCAACAAAATCCCACATGTCTGAATCTATTGAGGCACTATCACTGGTATCACTATCGATTTCCACATGATATAATGGTACATGGAGTTTCTCAATATGTCGATGGTACCCTTCCTAAACTAGTAAGTGATAATGTCTCACCAACTAGTATTTTAGATTGGGTAACTTTGGATAGGAAAGCCCTAGGTGATATCTATTTGGGGGTAGATGATAAGATCATGTACCAAATCAAGAAGTGCACTACATCCAAGGAAGCTTAGGATACCCTCAAAAGCCTATATGATAAAGTGTCTAATGAGGATTTTTTCAAAATTGAAGATGAGATCATCTCCTTAGATCCTAAGTAATTTGACTCTATCTAGGATTTCATCATCAATATGAATTAACTAAGTACGAAGCTTACAGATTGTGGGAACCCTATCAAAGATGATAGTTTGATCTATAATATTCATACTAAGCTACCATTGGAGTATGCCACATTTTTTTCTTCTTATAACACCTCAAAGAATACTTTAGGGTTAGACCACAAGAAAGTCTCCTTTGATGAATATGCTAAATTTTTGGATGAAGAAGAACAAAAGTAGAAGTCAATGAAGATTCTCACTTCACCAAAGTCTAAAAAATTGGTGGCCAACAATGAGGGTTCTTCAAATTCAATTGGTTAGTCTTCAAACAAAGGAAAGGGTAAGAATTAAAAGTGGAAGAAGCATAACTCAGAGGATGCATAAAAGACAACACCTCAATCCAATCAATAAGGAAAGTCTTCCTCAACTTCCAACAAGAAGGGGGACAATAATAAGGAGAAGAAAAAGTGTGCCTATTGTAAGAAATTGGGTCATGAAGAGCATGAGTGTTATCTTAAAAAGATTGATGAATTGACGAACATCATAAAGAAAGATAATGTTCCACTGCCTAATGCTTATAAAGATAAAGGGTCTTCTTCAGATTCCAAGGGCAAAGGGCATGCACTCATGGCTAATTCAAATTCTTCAAAGGAATGGATACTTGATTTAGGTGCATCATATCATATGTGTTCTTCAAAGGAAGATTTCTCTTGATTGAACTAGTCAAAGGTACAACACATCTTCGTGGGAAATAATACAAAAATTGAAGTTGGAGGAAAAGGAAATGTGGAAATGGAAAATGGAGAGTTCTAGAATGTTCTCTATGTTCCAAACCTAAGTTCTAATCTCCTTTCAATATACCAAATTACTCACCTCAGAGATGGACATAGAATTGAGTTCCTTCCAGACTCAATACAAGTGCACAGTCTAAAGGACAACTCATTAGTTGGAGTGGGGAAAGTGAATGATGACAAGAGGTTGTACTCTTTCTCACATTTTGTGCCAAGTCTCTTTCAAAGACCTTGTTATCAAAATCACATTTAAACATAAATTTATGGCATGAGCGGTATGGACATCTTGCCTTTCACTACCTTCAACAACTCAACACATCTAGAATGGTCAAAGATCTACCCCAAATCAACTTTTCTCATGGTGAATGTTCAACAGATTCAGTGGATATCCATCTAGAAGGGAAGTTACAAGGAAAGTCTTCAAGAGCACCAATAGCTCTATAGTTGGTTCACATCGTATTAGCAGGACCTTTTGCAGAGACTTCAACCAGCTGGAGTCACTATATACTTACCTTTGTTGATGACTTTTCAAGGTTCACTTGGGTCTTTTTTTTTCATCGTAAGAATGAAGTGTTGGACAGATTTCTAGCCTTCAAGACTCATGTAGAGAAGAAATCCCAGAGAGCCATCAAAGTTCTTCAAATGGATAATCGAACTAGATATTTGAATAGAAGACCTACAAACTTTTGTAGACACGAGGGCATTGATCTTCAGACTCTGGCAACATTCAATCCACATAAGACAGATATTGCAATTTTGAGGATACACACTCTTAAGTCTATGACGAGTTGCATGATAAAGGCCAAGTCTCTCGATCCATCATTAGAAGTCGAAGCAATCTCAAGTCCCACTCACATTCTTAATTGGTCTCCTCATCTAGCCTTAGATAGCAAGACCCCTTTTGAGACATGGTGTGGTAGGAAGCCAAATGTGACACACTTTAGAGTCTTCAATTGTCCTACATGGGAAAATAGATCTTCTAGGAGATGGAAGGCATAGTTTCCTTAGCCTTGTACCTTCATTGGTTATGAAGATAGTGTGAAGGCATGTAGACTTCTAGATTAAAAGACACATTAGATATTTGTGGAGAAGGATGTACACTTTGAGGAAAGTTCACCTAGCTTATCCTCTAATCCTCTCTACACATCATATCATATGGGAATTGATAGTGACACCAGCGATAGTGCCTCAATAGATTGAGACACATGGGGTTCTATCGATAGTTTCAATGAGTAGTCACTCTATCAGTATTCTCCACATTCCTATATTGCCATAGTGATAGCTCCAAAACAACAAGGTACTTCCAGTCTTCCAAGTCCAGATTTAGATTTGGGGGAGAGTGTTGATGATCTACTCTTCTTGATGCAATAGCTCCTTCTTTAGTTGTCACAAGGGCCTCATCTAATCCTCTTGATCATTCTCTACATGATCGATCATTATAGGTTGAAGTGAGTGTGGATACTTATGGTCAATAATTGCAGAAGAGTTCTTCATCAGTTGTAGAGACAGATAGTTCTTTGAGATAGGTTCTTCAGTTAGTTGAGAAAGTTTTATAGACATCAAAGATTCTTTCCATGTGCAAAAAAAGTGTCTTATATGTACCTTGGGCATTGTTTCTTCCTATAGGGTGGAACACCATTCTACATTCTTGGATCATCTTCTTCATTGGAGTAGTCACTATTTGGCATTCATCTTTTGGGGGGGGGTTGGGGGGGGGAGCCTATCCTATCTCTCTTCCTCTTCTCATGTTTCTCTATTGTATATACTAGATGTATGGCATAATGGGGGGGTCTTGATTCCTCCATCCATCCATGCATCCTCTTTCATCTCTCTTTTTGGGGGAGGGTTTTTTTCCCATGTGATTTTTCTCTCTTTCCTCGCTTTATGAGAGATTTTTGTATGCATTCATTATGTACATGGGTACCTAAAATGGCCTTGTAGCTAGGACCCATCTTGCATTCATCCTTGTAGTCGTAAGATTAAGGGCATTCCCCTAAGTTGCATTTAAGGGGGGGTGTTGATGTAAATAAATATTTACTATTTACACTTAATTAATTTTACTTAGGTTAATGCATATATTTCATAATTATTTATTAGTCACCTAGTAGTATGTGTACTCTTGTGAGTTTTCATGATGACATCATAGGGGTCTGCACCTATTTTAAGCACATGTTGTCTACAACATAGGAATATTCTACAAACATATGACAAATTGTCATTCATTTCCATTCATCTAGAATTTTGGATTAGGTGCTTAGTTGTCAACACTTATCTTATCTCTTGGTTGTTTCTAGAGTCATTCTAGGTGCTTCCTAAGAGGGCTATATATACAGGCACTCCTACTGTGTTTGTACATGCTTATGCATTACATGCTTTTGAATAGTAAGCAATATCATATTGATCATACTCTTTGGTCTATTGAGTGCTTGTGATTGTGCTCCTTTGATCTTGGGTGAATCTTTCCTTTAGGAAAATTCTTACAATGTTGGTGTAAATAAATATTTACTATTTACACTTACTTAAGTTTACTTAGGTTAATGCATATATTTCATAATTATTTATTAGTCACCTAGGAGTATGTGCACTCTTGTGAGTTGTCATGATGACATCATAGGGGTCTGCACCTCTTTTAAGTACATGTTGTCTACAACACATGAATCTTCTACACACATATGAAAACTTGTCATTCTTATCCATTCATCTCAAATGTTGGATAAGGTTCTTAGTTGTCAATACTTATCTTACCTCCTAGTTGTTTCTAGAGTCATTCTAGTTGCTTCCTGAGAAGCCTATATATACAAGCACTCCTACTATGTTTGTACATGATTATGCATTACATGCTTTTGAATAGTAAGAAATATCATATTGATCATACTCTTTTATCTACTAAGTTCTTGTGATTGTGCTCCTTTGATCTTTGGTGAATCTTGCCTTTGGGAAAATTCTTACATGGTATTAGAGCTCAAGGAGACTATCGACAATAGCCATTTGAGACCATAGTTGCTTTATCACTATAGCCCAAATCTAGAGTATCGCTAGATCAAGAAGTCTATATGCCTTCACACTGTCTTCATAATCAATGAAAGTACAAGGCCAAGGAAACTGTGCCTTGCATCCCATGGAAGATTTTTTTGCCCATGCAGGACAACCAAGGACTCTAAAGTGTGTCATGTTTGGCTTCCTTCTGCACCATGCCTCAAAAGGAGTCTTGCCATCTAAGGCTAGATGAGGAGACCAATAAAGAATGTGAGTGGCACTGGAGATGTCTTTGACTTCTAATGATGGATCTAGAGACTTGGCCATTATCATGCAACTCACCATAGACTTAAGAGTGTGAATCCTCAAAGCTGCAATATATGTCTTTTGTGGACTGAATGAAGTTGGAGTCTGAAGATAAATGCCCTTGAGTCTAAAAAATTCTATAAGTCTTCTATTCAGATATCTAGTTCCATTATCCATTTGGAGAATTTTGATGGCCTTTCATGATTTTTTCTCTACTTGAGTCTTGAAGGCTTGAAATTTGTCCAACACTTCATTCTTATGATGAAGAAAATAGACCCAAGTGAACCTTGAAAAGTCATCAACAAAGGTAAGTATATAGTGACCCTAGCTAACTAAAGTCTCTTTAAAAGGTCCTACTAATACCATGTGGACCATCTATAGAACAACTAGTTCTCTTGAAGACTTCCCTTGTAACTTCCTGTCTAGATGGATATCTACTGAATCTATTGAACATTCACCATGGGAAAAGTTGATTTGGGGTAGACCTTTGACCATTCTAGATTTTCTTAGTTGCTTAAGGTAGTGGAAGGAAAGATTTCCATATCGCTCATGCCATAATTTGATGATTGAATGAGATTGTGATAACAAGGCCTTGGAAGGAGACTTGGGCACAAAATGGGAGAAAGAGTATAACCTCTTGTCATCATTCACTTTCCCCACTGTAACCAATGACTTGTCTTTTATACTATGCACTTGTATTGATTCTGGAAGGAACTCAACTCTATGTTCATCTCGAAGGTGATTTTTTTGGTAGATTATAAGGAGATTAGAACTTAGGTTTGGAACATAGAGAACATTCTAGAACTCTCTATTTTCCATCTACACATTTCCTTTTCCTCCAACTTCCATTTTGGTATTATTTCCCATAAAGATATGTTGTACCTTTGACTAGTTCAATGAAGATAAATCATCCTTTGAAGAACCCATGTGATATGATGAACTTGAATCAAGTATCCATTCCTTAGAAGAATTTGAATTAGCCATGAGTGCTTACCATTTGCCCTTAGAATCTGAAGAAGACCCTTTATCCTTATAAGCATTAGGAAATGGAACATTGTGTTTCTTCATGATGTTCGTCAATTCATCAATCTTTTAAAGATAACACTCATGCTCTTCATGAACTGATTTCTTGCAAGAGGCACACTTTTTCTTCTCCTTATTATTGTCCCCTTCTTTTTAGAATTTGAGGAAGACTTGCCTTATTGATTGGATTGTGGTGTTTTCTTTTTTGCATCCTTTGATTTCTTCTTCTTCCACTTCTGATTCTTACCCTTTCCTTTGTTTGAAGATTGTCCAACTAAATTTGAAGATCCCTCATTGTTTTCCACCAATGCATTATACTTTGGTGAAGTGAGAATTTTCATTGACTTCAACTTTTATTCTTCTTCATCTAATAGTTTAGCATATTCATTAAAGGAGACTTTCTTGTAGGCTAACCCTAAAGTAGTTTTGAGGTGTTATAAGAAGAAACAAATGTGGAATACTCTGATGGCAGCTTAGTATGAATATTGTAGATCAACCTATCATCTTTGATAGGGTTCCCACAATATATAAGCTTTGTCCTTAGTTCATTCACATTGATGATGAAATCTTGTATAGAACCAAATAACTTAAGATCTAAGGAGATAAGCTCATCTTCAATTTTGAAAACATCCTCATCAGACACTTTATTATATAGGCTCTTCAGGGTATCCCAACCTTCCTTGGATTTAGTACACTTCTTGATTTGGTATATGATCTTATCATCTACCCCCAAACAAATATCTCCTAGGGATTTCCTATCCAAAGTCACCCAATCTGAAATAGCACTTGGCGAGACATTATCACCTTTTGGTCTAGGAATGGTACCATCAACATATTGAGAAACTCCATTGTGCATTAAATGATACCACATTTTTATGGACCATGTAACATAGTTATGTGGAGTTAATTTAGGAAACTTAAAATTCCCCATGATGCAAAAAATGAAAGAAAATTGAAGAAAATAAAGATCAAAACACCAAGAACACCCCCCCAAACAAGATGCTTCTAGCACTCTATAAGTAGTTCAATTGTGGACTTCTAATTTTGCTTGTTACAACTTCTAGAAATATTAGAAATGTGGAACTTTACAATGAGCTACAATTCTGAAGCAATACAAAGTAAAGAAAGGCCCTATTTTTGAAATTGACACTTTTGTCAACACAACCCTACAATTTTATTATAGATTTGGAAAGTAGACAAAAAATAATGCACTTTTAGAAAAAAAAAAAAAGAGAACCTAATTTCAAGTCCAGACGTGCCTGTATGAAGCAATTGGAGTTGCAAAATGTAGGATTAGACAGGGTTAGTCGCCAAAAGATGCAATTTCTATCGAATTCAAGCACCCAAACTAAAAAATCATTCCATCACTAAAAAGTTTTAAAAAATTTAGTCAAAAAAAAAAAAAATTTGCACTTGATTTGGAGTTTGGATATCTGAGATATGGCCTCCTAAAGTCGGACTATAAAATCCAAAATCAATCTGTAGGGGGAGTGCACCAACAAAAGATGGGGTTAAATTTGACGATCATACAACCATCACAATAGTTCAATTTGCCCCTAGAATGATGATCAAATGGCCATCAAATTTAGGCTCATGAAATGATGATGTCAGCATCCTCCTTGCTTTATGATAAAATTGACATGACATCATGATGAGGTCACTTGTATAGAATCATACGAACATGAGACCAATAGATTCAGTAGATGATGTGGTATCTTGCCATGTGGTTTGCGCTGATTGATCCTATAGATGATGATAGGGCTGTATAGAAATTTGCCACATGTTATAGGGACTGCACAATCACTTTGTGACCTATACTAGGCTAATGCATAGTAGATCACCATGTGGTAGGGTACAATGGCACTGGGAAACTACAACACCAATGTTGGGTAGTCATAAGTTTGCCAAAAGTTGCCTAATTTTAGGGTGAGAACCAAAACTTTGATGCCAAAATTGGATTGGCTTGTCGATGAATCGTATCCCATAAGCTAGAGATTGGATTTTTCTGCTAGCTTTTGCTTTTTGTCATCAGGATGATACACACTATGGGTTGGGAATGCTAGTTTTCTAATTTTTAATCAAACATTCGTGGTGTAGGAGGGATATTTGTTCTTTAAAAGAAACAACCTTCTACGATCATTTCAAACCATGGTCCACCAGTTGGATGGAAGGGGTTAGATTGTGTGTTCCCCTTCCCTAAATATACAAGCCTGATTTATTAAATAACTTGACAATATAAAAATTAAATTAATTATACCCTGCAAAAATAGAATAATCTCTAGGCTGGGTTGTGACAACCTAGTGCAGAATTTTTTTTCTTTGACAAGAAATAATAATTCCAAAAATACTTTGAAAAAATATCTAGATAATGGTAGGGAAATAATAATTCACATCCAAAAATAAATAATCAAATCAATTAAAATGACCATACATGGTTTGCAAATTGATTCCTTTGGGTGCCAGTTTGCAAAAAAATTTTGCCCCATGATCTAGTTTACCCAAAGATAGGAAAATTTATAGTCAATCTTCACTGAATCAGCATTTCGAAGGAAATGATGAGGTTAAATCTAGCTCTAGATGCTCCTAATAATGGCAATACTCTAGATTTGGGCTATGGTGTTGAAGCAAGATGATGGTCTCAAACAACTAGTGATGATATTCTCCCTAAGCTCTGATACCATTTAAGAATTTTCCTAAAGGCAAGATTCACCCAAGATCAAAGGAGCACAATCACAAGCACTTAGTAGACCAAAGAGTATGATCAATATGAAATTGCTTACAATTTAGAAGTATGTAATGCATAAGCATTTACAAAAACACTAGGAGTGCCTATATATATAGGTTTCTCAGGAGGCACCTAGAATGACTCTAGAAACAACTAGGAGATAAGATAAGCATTGACAACTAATCACCTTATCCAACATTCTAAATGAGTTGATAAGTATTAGAAGGTTGTAGAATCATCTATCTCCTGTGTAGTAGACAACATGTGCTTAAAAGAGGTGCGGACCCTTGTGATGTCATCATGACAACTTCACAAGAGTGTACAAACTCCTAGGTGACTAATAAATAAATATTAAAATATGCATTAACCTAGGTAAACTTAGGTAAGTGTAAATATTAAATAATAATTTACACCAACATGGACTTTGTTGCCACTACATGTTATTAATACAACTGTATTTCAGGATGAAAACTATGATGATATTCAATTGATTTCTAGTGATTATTACCATATTTCAAGATTGATGAGAGAGTATATGTATGTCTATACAAGTGTATGTGTTTCATAATTTTGGTTAGCTTATTTAATAAATATAATCTTGTAAGTGACACATGGAATTTATACATATATTTTGTGTAGGCAATATTTTTGCGGTCATGGAAGAATTTGAAAATGTAGAAGGTGTTAGCTATTATTTATTGTGTTGCACCATACAAAGAGAGAAGCTAACATAGACTGAAATAAGTGATGGAGATATGTTTCCCATAGGTTACTATATAGTTGAATAATTTATATACATCTATGCTTGTTTATGAATTAAAATTTATTGACCTATTTGATTGAATTATATATATGGATATGTGTACATATATTCAGTAATTAGTTAGTCTATATGATATTTTTAAAATGTATATGCAAGTTCTATCGTTGCATAGGGAAAATATTTGAAGCAAAGAAGATTACTTAAGAATGGGATTTATTTCATTGATTATCAACCTAACAATAAGCTATATCAGTATAGTAACCAAGTTATTGCCACTAGTCTAACTCTTGATCCAGTCGTAGGACTTGGAATACGTAAGTGGAGGCTTGACATTGATGATCATGGGAAAATATTAAATATTATCCAACAATGAGCTAACCCAGATAATATAAGATAGAATCAACTTGTAACTTGAAACTATTGGAAATATAAGGTAGACCAAGTTATGTAGAGGGGAGGGGTGAATTAGGAACCAATAAAAATTAATGTTACTTCACCAATTAATACTTTTTATATTATTCCGATCTAATTTCATGCATGGAAGAATGAAATCAACAAAACATTCATAACACTTTTACACAAGATATGGTGACCTATAAACCTTCCAATTAGAAATTAAAACTAGGGTGGAGATGATACCCACAAGCTTTAGTACTATAGTATAATGTTAACTGGTCAAGGCTTATAATTGACAACTTATGGTTATGTCCCCTATTAGGAGCAATAAGGACTATGAGGTCCACCTTGTTAAAGGATATAAAAACATACAATGAAGTATGCACTTAGTTAAGAGATTTAGCAAAAGACTATTAAGTCTAAACTATTAAAGAATTTGACTAATGCACCTATTAGGATGAATTAGTGGTTGATTTTTGATCTGCAACTCTGATTTGGTAAATGAGTTTCCTTGTATTGCAATGATGACCTGGCTATGATAGATAAATCTCTAATGTCCCTTATACATCTTTTAGCCTTCTTCAATTTTCACTCATATACTCCTTAATCTTATTTTCATACATATTTTGATATGTTACCATGCATTACATATATATCAATCCAATTCATTACTTTCTAGAGTTGGCTACAATACCAAATTCATCATAATTCATAGAGTCGACCCAAATACTATAACTCAAGTTCTAAAGACAAACTCAATGATGTTCTGATACATGAAAAACATTGTCAGTGCTTGCTAAAATCTAGCACTTGATTGAAGTTAAAGTTCGCTCCATACTGATCACTCTTCAAGTTGCTCGAACTTGGTTGCCATTGTGTGACTCAGTGAACACTGAGAAACTTGAAATCTACTTAATCATTTGGCTAACACTACATTACTCAATCAACACTAGATTCATTGAGTTAACTCTACAAGCTTGGTTAACACTATAAAGCTCGATTAACACTAGAGTCTCTATTACATCCACTAGATAAATCGATAGACACTACTATGTTTGGCATGAACTGCAAAACTATCTATTTAGCTTGGTAGAAACTATGACACTTGGTTCAAATTGTTGGTTAAATGAGAATCTCAGTAGCAACTATAAAGCTTGGTGGAAATGTAACCATTTGAATAAATTTTGAGTCACTAATACACAAATTGAACTTTTTGTCAATAGAAACAACTTAAACATTCTGAAATTTGGTTGAACAATTTGAAATTTGAAATTTAGTTGAAATTGACCATTTAAAAATTTAAATTTGGTTCAACTAATTATGTACTACTTTTAAGTTTAAATTATGATTTGTAACTAATTGGAATTTAATCATATCTAAATATCACATAGAAAAAAATTAACCACATATGTATACATCAATCTCATTAAATATATATTAGAACATTATAAACATAATCTAACATATAAAATAAATGTCTAGAGAATGTATATATGTAGGTCAATCATCAAAAATGTTTATGAACTTAAATATAAACACGTGTCAAACATTTTTCTTGAATCTACAATATATGTATCAATCATCGAACAAATAACAAAGACATGTATAAACTAGATCTCAAAAGACAATATCTAATATAAATAGTGTGCATGTATAGATCCAACTATCTATCTAGGATCTAAAAATGCCTCTCTAGATGAATGTCTAGATCAAATTATCTATAATACAAAAAAACTATAGATCGTCAAGTGTAGGACTATCATAGTGATGAATCCTCATAGCATGGCTTGAAGACTGAGTATTGAGATGCTCACTAGTGTTGGTCTTAGATTGGTTTTGATAATTGAGTGTCAACACACTTAACCAATTTTCAAGTTGAAGCTGAGTACACTATACATGCCAAGCTATAGTATGTGTTGAGTCAAAATCCAATAGGTTCCAAGTGAACTTTAGGGGCCGAACAAGATACATGTGCTGAGTGATAAGAGATGCTAAGTCACTTCAGGTGCCAAGTGAAGTATATGAACTGAGTCACTACAGGTGCCAAGTAGTGAATAGATGCCAAGCAAGATAGAATTACTATGTGTGCCAAGTGAGCCAAAAATCCTATATGTACCAAGTAACACATAATCAACATATGAGTTTGTCCCTTTACAAACTCAAATGTAAACAATTTTTATGATGAGTCATGAAGGATTTTAAGGATAAGATTGAATTTTTTGCATTACCTATGTAATCAACATGTAGCCAATAATACAAATGGAGAATGCATGCAACCAATACAAAATATATAAGGATTTAAGTGGGAAACGATGATCGTAGATTCATACCTAACCCTAAGTATTTGAATCCTTTATAAGAAGGTAAGGACCCCATGATTAAGAGTTGTTTAATTGTAGAAGAGAATGAATTGCATGAAAGAGTGTTAATAGGTGTGTTAAGACATAGAGAATTGATTAGCATTGTAGAATTCAGTTGGTAAGAACAGAGCATCAAAATTTCACACAGATATCAAATCAAAGAGGATCAGAATAGAGTGAGAACATCAAGAGCCTAAATCAGAAATAAAGCATCATAAGCTATGAGGTCATTTTATTCTTATACTCTATAGCAATTGTATTAGGAAGGAAAATCCTATGTTGATAGCTATGTTGTACAACCTATTACAAGGTGATAAATCCTTTGATAGGGTGACACTTCAAGTAAGTGTTTGTAAATTCTTTGAATAGGTCAATTTTAATAGAGTGTAAAGCCTTTAATAGGGTAGGCCTCTCATAGGGTAGAGCATTGAAAATAGTCAAAAAATATTGTTGTAGTGATAATTTGTGGATGTCATCCACACCCCAGTTTTACCTTCTCATTTTGGAGGGGTTTTGGGTGATTGAAATATGGTGTTATGTGTTTTGATGGATGTCTTTACTTTATATTTATTTGATATTTTTACATGCATGCAATTAATTTAAGTTAAAAGTTTTTATGGCTAAAATGTGTTACTTCTGATTCACCCCCCTCTCAGAAGTAATCTTCCTATTTTGTATATTACAAAAATTGATATCAAAGCTAAGTTCTCACAAGGAGAAGCCTTATAAATTAGAGAAAAGATCTAAAGATGGAAGTCTATAAACTTGAAAAGGTCATAGAGGACCAAGTGACTGACATACCCCTTGCTCTACACAACTTGGAAGAAGCTAGCAAAGAGTTGAGAAAATCCTTAAAGAGAAGAAGAGAAATTTCCATAGCTGAAAATGATACAAAATACATGGATATTGACACCACAAAAGTGTTTTCCAATGGAGATAAGAATTTGATGCAGTAATAGCAGATTTGATGGAGAAGAATAGAGCTCAAGCAAAAGAGATTAGGTCTCTCAAAATTGAGCAAGAGTCACAAGCCATGATGCTTTGTGAGATAACTAAATAGAAGAAAGGAACCATCGAAGCTAAGGATATGATTGAATATGACAAGGGAAACCTTGCTAATAGACTAGAAGAAAATTCAATAGAGCTTGCAAGAGTTTCTAACATGTAGCTAGACACCCTTAGCCAATTGATGAATGCTCATCATGAGCTAAATGCCAAGGATATTGAGATCTCCACACTAAAAATACAAAATGAATAGCTAAATAATGAATTAAGAAGAGAAAAGGAGATAAGCCATCAAGAATTTTGAAAAAATATTGAAATCATCAAGATCCAGCAATGACACTTCAGGACTAGAGTTCACCAAAAATGAAGGAGAGTCATCAAATAGTGTAGAGAAAAGAAGTGAGAAAGGTAAGAGTACTAAACCAACTTGTAATTTATATGGTAGAAAGGGATATACCTCTAATGTATGAAAGAGTAAGAAGGTCAATCAACATGACACACCCAAGAATAACGGTCACTGTCACAAATGTAATAAGCAAGGACACTAGACACAAGATTGCAGGACCAAAACCATAAGGTCACCAAGATTTGATGGTCATTGCTACAATTTTAATAAATATGGTAATAGAAATTTTAAGTGTAGGTCAAAGCCTATATGGAAATCAAATTTTTTAGAATATTCAAATGGGAAGAGTACTTTTAAGAGGGGGGGTGAATCAAAAGTAACAACTTTTTCTCCTTTTAAACCCTCATTAACACATAACTAAAAGTAGATTGCATGTAAGTAAACATATAAGTAAACATGAAATGAAAGCATGCATCACCATATAACACAAGAGATTTGGTAACCCAGAAACCCTCCAAGAATAAGAAGGTAAAACTAGGGTGGGGTTGACACCCACAAAAATCACTGCAGCAATGAGTTCAACCACTTTTGATGGTCTACCCTATTAAAGGCATGCCCTATTAAAGGATTTAAAAACACTTTACAAGAAGTGTCACCCTGTTAAAGGATTTACATATATGTTGTTAAACCAACCTATTTTAATAGGACTTTCATCACCTTCTCCAAAGGTTCTCCTACCTAGTTGTTAAGCTAATCTATCAATATAGGATTTCAATCTCTAATACAATGCTAAGAAAGTATTAGAACATTTGACCTAACTAAATGCAATCTCTAATTGCTTGGTTTGGGTACTTGATTTTCTCTTCCTCTTCTGATCCCTACTTGATCTAATTTGTATGTGTATCTCTTGCTCTATTTTGATCAACTGGATGTGTAGTTGTAGTCCATTTCAATAAGTCCTTGACACCTCTGCTGATTGCGCTACTCTACAATAACTCGGCAACTTAATAATCACTTCAACCTCTACAATATGGTGTCACGATCTCCTTACAAAGATATTATGGACTTAGGGTTTTCTATAAATTCAAAAACTTGAAATTCCCACACAAATCCTTTGATTTCACCTATTGGTTGCATACTATCTCCAATTTTTTGATTGGCCGCATGTTGATTTCATAGGTAATTGCAAAGGTTTGATCTTATCTTCTTATAATTTCATGAGTCATGCAAAAATTGTTTTACATCTTAGTTTGTGATGGCACAAAATCTTATGTTGATCTTGTGTTACTCAACATATATTGTATTACTAATGCTCGATGTGAACTATTTTTGGATTGATCAGCATCAACTGTATTTCTAGTTTTCTTGACATGTATTATATCCTGTATTGCTTGACAAGTGAATGTTCATGGATCACTTGGCATTTGAGCAATTCTAGATCACTTGGCACATGAACATTTTTGAGTCACTCAGCACATACTACATTGTAACTTGCTCGGCATCAACTCCAACTTGACACCTATTGAAATTATGGCTCAGCATACATTGTGTACTTGGCACACATAGTGAAAATGGTTAGGTGTGTTGACACTCAATTGTCAAAACCATTCTTTTGATAAACAATCTCCCCTTTGAAACGAGTGTTAAAAACACTTAACTAATCATTTATGAACTAACCTTATTGAGTACATTCTTTGTTTTCTTGGCATACATGCAAAATTCCAAAAAATTGTGAGTAACAGTTTTACCTTATGACTCCCCCTGATTTGATTATGCTTTGTCCATTCTTGAAATTGAAAGTTTTGTGCAAATGTGTCATGTCCTATATATATTTCTCCCCCTTTTTCACACTGATGTCAAAGGGTTCTATGGAGTAATACCATGCTTAGCCAAAAATGTTCTATTTACCTCTAGGAGTATTTTCAAAGCTGCTTCCCAATTTTCTAGTACAATGTGTAATGACTTATGCTAGATGGAAATCTCGGCTACTTGATGTACAATTCCATCAAGTATAGAAATATTTAGGTCTTTCTTGAGGACTGTCTTTGCATATGCTTACTCCATATGGAGTACCTCTAAGTGATGGGTTATAGAGGAGTGAATTTGTATCAATTTTCCTTTTCTATTAGCCTCCTCTACTATCAATTGAGCCAACTCCCTTTTATGTGTGAAGCGTTTGAGAAAAATACTTCTCACTTTCAGCTGTATTGGTTTGGAGTTGCATACTAGAAATCTTTAGATTTCTCTCCAAGCTCAATATTCACTGGCTAGTCTCTTGTGTGAGATTGGAAAAATCACACAACTTGTTGTACAGGGAGAATATGTTCCCAAGTACAATTTTCACTCTATCCAATTTTGTAGCCAATTCTACTTGTGACAATGCTATATCATTAGATATTTTTTGATTTACTTTACCTTGAAACTTCATTTCTGACCATTCCATTAATTTGATATTTGTGTCATGGTCTTCATTTTTCACCTAATAAACTATATCACATAGTTTCTCTACTATTAGCCTTGACTCATCTGGAGACTACAAGCTAAAGGAATCCATGAAGATGTCCTTTATCTACTTTAGTGCTTGCCTATACTTATATTCTCTCCTCAATACCTCTTGTATTATTCTTCTAACCAGTGCACTCTATATTTCATTAATATTTTCTTCAATAAGAGTGTTGGATTCATGGTAAGGTATTTTTATATCTTCATATAGCTCAAGAATTCCATAACAAAGTGTCTTGGCTACTTTAGTTGAGCTTGAGCTTGGTGTTCAAACTTGCAATGCTGGCATGTTAGTGCTTGGCTATTGAAGAGTTTGAGTGGAAGTACCCATCTTTGGTAGTTCAACCAAGGTTTGTATTGTAGATTGCTCCTCATCTCTTACCTCTTCCTTCTCTTCTACTTGTTTCTCCTTGTCACTACCAATGGCTGGGGGTATGCCTGCTGACCATTCTAATTTTCCTTTGTCTCCCCCTCTTGCTACACTTGGCTCTTGAAATGGATCTGTGACTACTTTTGGTGGAGATGGAGGTGGAAGGAATAGAAGTCCAGTAGTTTGAGTTGTCAAAGGTGGTTCTTTTGTTTTCACCTTGACATCTTTTGAATCTACTATTGACTTTTGCAACTCATCAACATTGACCAATATTGGACTTGAGCATAATATGGCTTGTTGAGTTGATTGGTCAAGGATCTTTGTGAGATCCTCTGCAATTAAGAGATTGTTTTTTTGACAAGAGGTGTCAATAAAATCCTTTATCTTGATGATCCCTGTAGGTGTGATGATGGCATGAGGATAGCTAGGAGGTGTAGTTGTGTGTCTTGCACACTTTGTTCCTATTGCTCATCTATTCCCTTTTGCTCTCCTTTGCTTAATTCCTCATCTTTCTCCTCTTCATATTTCTTTTCTTCTTCCACTTTTCCTTCTTCTTTCTTCTCCTCTTCCACTTTATTCTCCTCATCTTTCTTCTCTTTCCTTCCTATTTCCTTTGTTTCTTTCTTCTTGGCACTTGTTTCTACCTTGTATTCCTCATCAAAAATGTCATCAATTTTCTTGTATATTATTTTCCATAATTTTTTGGATTTTCTAACTACATCCTCAATTTTATTTTGAAAAATATAGAATGCCCTATACTTTGGAGTAATTCTACTATTGTTCCTCTTATTTTCATTAGCTATTTGACTCTTGGTCAAGTTAGGAAACAATCTAGCTAAAGTAGATTCTCTTATTTCATTTTCCATTTGTAGACAAAAATGCCATTTATCCTCAACTATTTTATACATTTCTTTGGGTATTGGTCCATCTAGCTCTGGAGGTGTGTGCTTGTACTCAGCCATCATTGCATACATAGATTCTTCTATTTTGTTTTTCTCTTCCTTATTGAGCTTATTGAAATCAAAATTTGCAAATCTTTTAAGTCTCCATTACTAATGTTTGTGCATAATTTATCAATGGTAGACTTGGGTGGATGACTTACCACCTTGAATTGGTTGTTATTAGATTCTATTTTTTCCTCATTTGAATCTGGCTAGGCCACATACTTTCTTCTTTTCCTCAACTCCTTTATAGTCTACTTTGTGGTTTTATTCTTCTTTTTTGCCTCTTCTTTACCTTTTTGTTCTGTGGCTCTAGTGGTGGCTCTTGTAGTAGGCTTCTTTGGTATGGGCTTAGTCACTTTTTTTTCCTTGAGCTGAGGTGCAAGTTGAGCTTTGGCTTTCCTCTTGGTGGCTTTGATTTTGGTAGGTGCTTCCTCAACTTCTTCTTCCTCGACACCTTCATCTTTATCCTTACTTAGGCCTTGTGTTAATTGTAGAGGCCCTTGTTTTGGCTCATCCTTCTCATTTTCACATTCATCCTCTTCTTTCTCTGCTTCCTCTTCGTCTTCAGTGCCTAATTCTTCAACACCAAATCTCTTCTTGATCTTCTTTATCAATTTGTCTTTCTTCTTCACTACTGTGGCTATCTTTAGGTCTATGACCACCTTGGATTTGACAATGTCATAGGTACCAAAATGTTTGGAAACCTTATCAATTTCTTGTGCAAGTATAGCTATAATTTCATCTAAGGCTTGATCAACATCAAGTTCATAACCTAGTGGCCTAAGCCATCTCACTCTAGGTATGACTACTTGGATGTATGTGTAGTCAATATCTACTAGAAAAAAAATTTCCTTCACATGTTGTTCGACTAGTGAGACTATTATCCTCATTCTCTATTTCATGGACTTCTTGAAGTCCTCAAAATAACTAGTGATTTGGGCATCAAAATTTTCACCCATTTGCTTGATGAAGTCATTGATTTGTTTAATAATTGTTTTATTCTGATCCCAAATCACCTTGCCTACTAAAGGGAATTCCTTCATGACCTAGAAAAACATACAAACCAAAACTGATCCAAATTTACATTGATCCCCCTTTGATTTCCTTATAGCTCCTAGATTCTCATTGATCTACTATAGCACGAGCTCTACAAGGTCATATGTATGATCCTTTTTCACAATTTGTATGCCACATCCACTGTAATACATGGCATGGTGTTTAGTCTGCTTGATTGGTAAACTTTATGGGATATGACTCTCATAGTAAAGTCTAGTAGAGTTTCAGTGATGGTATCAATTGTCATTCCCCTATTATTCCACTTTGCACTAGTATTCTTTTCTATGGCCTCCCTTTCATCACTTCTCAAGGTCTTAGGCTAATCTAGGGTTGGAAAATTAGTAACCCTATAGACAGTTTTCTTTGTAAAGTTCATTGGCCCGGTCTCTAACCAAAAAGTCCAATCATGAACATGGCTTAGCACTATTCAAATCCATTCAATCCTAAAGATAGTAGGGAAAACAAGGGCTTTGGTCAAACCCTTCTTCTCAACTATGGAGAACTCATCTTTCAATTTACCATTATCACATAGTTTATCAAATGAATTAAAGATTTCTAGGTATCCTATGGCTCCAATTTTATAGTTGTAGTAGTTTCTTATGTCTTGGACCATGACCACTTTATCAAGTATGACTTAAAGAGAACTAGTGGGATTGTTTTTGTATGCAACCTCAGGTATGGGTTTAAACTCTACCTATTTTACTTCATGACTAACAAGTTGAATTTCATGACCTTCCTTTCCTTTAGTATATTTAGACCTAGATGCTATAATTTAGCAAACTAGGGTCTTAAAATTAAATAAGATTTCAAATTCTGCATAGCTCAGTACTTGAACAAAATACCTATGAATCAATGAACTTAAGATGAATTGTGGTTGAAATTTGTGCAAATCACTACTAAATAATTGTATGATCACCTTTTTTCTCTACTTTTATTTGCTCTATGTTTGAATGGCTCAAAAATGGATGATTTTCAACTTTATTAGGTTCAGAAACCTAGCATATATTGCATTTGTGCTTACAATTGTACACTCAACTTTCAAAGGTTTTATCAACTTGGCATCCATTAAATTTCATCTACTCGATAGCTACTATCACATCTTACTTTGCATCAACTAAAATTGTCAATTACTCGGCAGCCACTAACATGTCTTACTTGACATCCACTAGACTATTCAACTCAGCATATATTTAAGTTTCAGTTGACAACCAAGGTAGCTCAACATCATCTTATAACTTTTAACTTGGCATCTTTTCTCATGTAGATTTCTTCTTTGCAACACTTCTATGTTCTCTTGGGACTGATGTGTGATATATCCATGTATAAATCAACCCCATGCACCTATTTTGTGCTTAGTTTGATGAGGTGTGATCACTTGACCTCTTGGGTGAAGTGACCCCTCCATTGGATTTTCTTGGTCCATCTCTTCTAGATGCCATGTCTTTTTCAATTCTGCCTTGATGTGTTCCACATCAACATTTTCTTTACCCTTGTTGACTTTTTTTTTGGGTGCCTTGGCCTTTGTTGGGCAATACCTAATGACATATTCAATCTTTAAGAAACTAAAACATGTGGTTTGATTCAACCACCTTTTGTAATTCCCTTTGAAGTGTGTTCTGATGTAGTTTTGAGGAACATGACCATATTCTTGATAGTAGTGATGACTTTTCCTTGTATTGTAATCCCACTTGTAGTGTTGTGCATAGTTGTTTCTCCTTGCATGTTGATTAGGTGTCCACATAGGCTTTGATCTGCACTCAAAAGCTCTATGTCCATACTTTTTGCAATTATAGAAGTAACCATCAAATCTTGGTGTCCTTATGACTTTTGTCCTACAATCTTGTGTTACGTGTCCTTTCATGTTGCACTTGTGACAATAGCCTTTGCTTTTAGGTGTATTCTACTGATTGGTCTTTCTACTTCTGCATGCATTATCAGTGTGCCCCTTTTTATTACAAAAATTAGAAGTTGGTTCAGGGTTCTTACCTTTGTTACTCCTTAGCTAAGCACTCTTTGATGTCTCACCTTCTTCAATACTGGTGAATCCTAGTCCTAAAGTGTCATTACTTGATTTTGGTGATTTTAGAAACTGCTCAAAGTGCTCGATTACTTCACTTGACTTCTTTAAGTTTTTTGCTATCTCTTTTTCTCTTTTCAACTCATTCTACAATTGTTCATTCTGCATTTTTAGAGTAGAGATCTTAATGTACTTCATGTTTAACTCATGATGAGCATTCATCATTTGGCTAAGTGTATCTAATTGCATGTTTGAAATATTTGTGAGTTCTATGGACTTCTCCTCAAGTATTTTTGCAAGGTTTCTCTTGTCATCCTCAAGCATGGCTCTATCCTCAACTGCTCTTTTCTTTTGTTTAGTTATCTCACATAGCAATATGGCTTGTGATTCTTGTTCCATCTTAAGAAATCTTATCTCTTATGCTTGAGCCATATTTACTCCATCAGTTCTGGTATTGCTCCATCAAACTCCTTGGAATCTCCATTGGCAAACACTTGTGTGGTGTCAATCTCCTTGTAGTGTATATCATTCTTAGCTATGGCTATGTCCTTCCTTCTTTTCAAGGATTTCCCAGTTCCTCTCTGGCTTCTTTTACCTTGTGTAGAGAAAGGTGCACATCAATCACTTGATTGTCAATAATCTTCCCAAGTTTGAAGACTTCCATCTTCTAATCTTTTTCTCCAAGCTATTAGGATTCTCCTCGAGAGAACTTAGCTCTAATACCAATTGTTGGAATATTCAAATGGGAATTGTACTTCTAAGAGGGGGGGTGAATTAGAAGCAATAACTTTTTCTCCTTTTAAACCCTCATTAACACATAACTAAAAGTAAAGTGCATGCAACTAAACATGAAATGAAAGCATGGATCACCACATAACACAAGAGATTTTGTAACCCAAAACCCCTCCAAGAATAAGAAGATAATTTACTAAGGTTGGGATGACACCCACAAAAATCACTACAGCAATGAGTTCAACCACCTCTAATGGTCTACCTTGTTAAAGGCTTTACACTATATCAATAGTGACCTAGTTAAGGGATTTACAAACACTTTACAAGAAGTGTCAACCTATTAAATGATTTACATATCGGCTGTTAAACCCAACTAATTTAATAGGACTTTCATCACCTTCTCCAAAGGTTCTCCTACCTAGTTGTTAAGCTAACCTATCAACATAGGATTTCAATCTCTAATACAATGGTAAGAAAGTATTAGAACATTTGATCTAATTTAATGCAATCCCTAATTGCTTGGTTTAGGTACTTGATATGCTCTTCCTCTTTAGATCCCTAGTTGATCTGATCTTTGTGTGTATCTCCTACTCTATTTTGATCAATTGGATGTGTAGTTGCAATCCATTTCACTAAGTCCTTGAAACCTCTACTGATTGGTCTACTCTACAATAACTTGAAAACTTAACAATCTCTTCAACCTCTGCAATAAGGTGTCATGATCTCCTTATAAAGATATTGTGGACTTAGGGTTTGCTATGAATTCATGAACTTGAAATTCTCACTCAAATCCTTTGATTTCACCTATTGGTTGCATGTTGTCTCCAATTTTCTAATTGACTGCATGTTGATTTCATAAGTAATTACAAAGGTTTGATCTTCTCTTCTTATCCTTTTGTGAGTCATGCAAAAATCATTTTACATCTTAGTTTGTTATTGCACAAACTCTCATGTCGATCCTGTGTTATTTGGCATATATTGTATTATTGATGCTTGGCATGAACTATTTTCAGATTGCTTGGCATCAACTACATTTTTGGTTTTCTCGGCACCTATTATATCCTATATTGCTCAACACATGAATGTTCCTGGGTCACTCAGCATCTGAATAATTTTGGATCACTTGGCACATGAACATTTTTGAGTCACTTGACACATACTACATTTTAACTTTCTTGACATCAACTATGACTTGGTACCTATTGAAATTTGGCTCAGCATACATTGTGTACTTAACACACATAGTGAAAATAGTTAAGTGTGTTGACCCTCAATTGTCAAAACCATTCTTTTGATCAACAATCTCCCCCTTTGACATAAGTGTCAAAAACACAACTAATCATTTATGAACTAACCTTATTGAGTACATTCTTTATTTGCTTGGCACACATGAAAAATTTCAAAAATTTGTGAGTAACAATTATACCTTATGATTCCCCCTGAGTTGATTATGCCTTGTCCATTCTTGAAATTGAAAGTTTTGTGCTAATGTGCTTGATTCTCTCTATCCTTTGTCCTATTTCTACATTCTAAGCCTACATTCTATATTTGATCTATATGAAGTTCAAGATTTTGCAATCTCCCCCTTTCTCCTTATTACTTGTCTTCCCCTTTTTTTCTATTTACAAACTTTCCACTTCATTCTCAAAATCAATGTAGTAAAAATGTTCAAAATTTCGTATTCTCCCATATATCTACATATAAATATCTCCCCATAATGTATATATCTCCTCCTATATATATTTCTCCCCCTTTTTGACACTAATGTCAAACGGTTCTATTGAGTAAGACCATGCTTAGCCAAAAATGTGTTATTTACCTCCAGTAGTATTTTCATAGCTGCATCCCAATTTTCTAGTGCAATTTCCAATGACTTATGCTAGATGGCAATCTCTGCTACTAGATGTACAAGTCCATCAAGTTTAGAAATATTTGGGTCTTTCTTGAAGACTGTCTCTGCATATGCTTTCTCCTTATGGAGTACCTCTAAGTGTGGGGTTATAGAGGACTAAATTTGCATCAATTTTACTTTCGTATTAGCCTCCTCTACTATCAATACAACTAACTGTCTTTGTGTTTGAAGTGTTTGAGAAAAATATTTCTCACTTTGAGCTAGATTGGTTGGGAGTTTCATACTAGAAATCTTTTTATTTCTCTCCAATCTCAATATTCTCTGGCTAGTCTCCTATGTGAAATTGGAAAATTCACACAACTTGTTGTACAGGGAGAATATGTTCCCAAGTACAATTTTCACTCTATCTAATTTTTTAGCCAATTCTACTTGTGGCAATGCTATATCATTAGATATTTTCTTATTTACTTTACTTTGAAACTTCCTTTTTGACCATTCCATTAATTTGACATTTGTGTCATGATCTTCATTTGTCACTATATTAGATAGTTTCTCTATTGTTAGCCTTGACTCATCTAGAGATTGCAAGATGAAGGCATCCATGAAGATGTCCTTTATCTAGTTTAGTGCTTGCCTATACTTATATTCTCTCCTCAATATCACTTGTCTTCTTCTTCTATCCAGTGCACTCTATATTTCATTAATATTTTCTTCAGTAAGAGTGTTGGATTCATAATAAGGTATTTTTATATCTTCATCTAGCTCAAGAATTCCATAATGAAGTGTCCTAGCTACTTTAGTTGAGCTTGAGTCTGGTGTTTGAACTTGCAATGCTAGCATGTCAATGCTCGGCTATTAAAGGCTTTGAGTGGGAGTACCTATATTTGGTAGTTCAATCAAGGTTTGTATTATAGATTACTTGTCCACTCTTACCTCTTCCTTCTCTTCTAATTTTTTCTCCTTGTCACTATCAATGGCTTGGCTATGCCTGTTGATTATTCTAATTTTCCTTTGTCTTCCCCTACTGCTGCACTTGGCACCTAAAGTGCATATATGACTTTTTTTGGTAGAGATAGAGGTGGAAGGAATAGAAGTATATTAGTTTGAGTGGTCAAAGGTG
The DNA here is from genome assembly GCA_028749045.1 of Cupressus sempervirens. Taxonomy (NCBI): domain Eukaryota; kingdom Viridiplantae; phylum Streptophyta; class Pinopsida; order Cupressales; family Cupressaceae; genus Cupressus; species Cupressus sempervirens. The sequence continues at coordinate 413,871,813 of CM053789.1, read as the reverse complement.
GTTCTTTTGTTTTCACCTTGACATCTTTTGAATGTACTATTGACTTTTGCAACTCATCAACACTAACCAATATTGGACTTGAGCATAACCTAGCTTGTTGAGTTGATTGGTCAAGGATCTTTGTGAGATCCTCTATAGTTAAGGGATTGATGTTTCAAAAAGGGGTTTCAATAACATCCTTTATATTAATGATCTATGTAGGTGTGATGGTGACATGAGGAGGGCTAGGAGGTGGCAATTGTGTCTCTTGTACACTTTGTTCCTATTGGTCATCTATTCCCTTTTCCTCTCCTTTTCTCAATTCCTCATCTTTCTTTTCTTCTTCTACTTTTCCTTCTTCTTTCTTCTCCTCTTCAACTTTCTTCTCTTTCCTTCCTATTTCCTTTGTTTCTTTCTTCTTGGCACTTACTTCTATCTTGTATTCCTCATCAAAAATATCATCAATTTTCTTATATAATATTTTCCATAATTTTGTGGATTTGCTGACTACATCCTCAATTTTATTTTGGAAAATACAGAATGCCCTATACTTTGGATTAAATCTACTATTGTGCCTCTTATTTGCATTAGCTATTTGACTCTTGGTTAGGTCAATAAATAATCTAGCTAAAGTAGATTTTCTTATTTCCTTCTCCATTTGCGAACAAAAATGCCATTTATCTTCAACTATTTTATACAATTCTTTGGGCATTGATCCATCTAGCTCTAGAGTTATGTGCTTGTGCTTAGAAATCATTGCATACACAAATTCCTCTATATTTTTTTACTCTTCCTTATTGAGCTTATTGAAATCTAAATTATTTAAATCTTTTAAGTCTCCATTCCTAATCTTTGTGCATAATTTATCAATGGTAGACTTGGGTGGATGACTTACCACCTTGAATTGGCTATTATAAAATTCTTTAATTTCCACATCTTAGTCTAACTCAGCCACATATTTTCTTCTTTTCCTCAGCTCCTCTACAATCTTCTTTGTGGTTCTCTTCTTATTTTCTACCTCTTCTTTATCTTTTTCTGTTGTGGCTCTAGTGGTGGCTCTAGTAGTACACTTCTTTGGTGTGGGCTTAGTCACTTTCTTTGCCTTGGGCTAAGGTGTAGGTTGAGCTTTGGCTTTCCTCTTGGTGGCTTTGATTTTGATAGGTGCTTCCTTGACTTCTTCTTCCTTGGCACCTTCATCTTTATCCTCACTTAGGATTTGTGTTAATTGTAGAGGCCCTTTTTTTTGGCTCATCCTTCTCATTTTCATTTTCATCCTCTTCTTCCTCTACTTCCTCTTCCTGTGTAGTGCCTACTTCTTCAACACCAAATCTCTTCTTGATCTTCTTTATCAATTTCTCTTTCTTCTTCACTATTGTGGCTATCTTTAGGTCCATGACCACCCTAGATTTGACAATTTAATAGGTTCCAAAATGTTTGGCAACCTTATCAATTTCTTTTGCAAGTAGAACTATAATTGTAGCTGGGGCTTAATCGACATCAAGCTCATAACCTAGTGACCTAAGCCATCTCACTTTAGGTACCAAGTGAAGTATATGTACTGAGTCACTATAGGTGCTAAGCAGTAAACAAATGTTGAGAAAGATAGAATTATGATGTGTCCTAACTAAGCCATAAATCCTATATGTGCCAAGCATCAACAATCAGTATATGTTGAGTAACATAGAATCAACATATGAGTTTTTTCCTTCGCAAACTCAGATGTAAAACATTTTTAGGATGAATCACAAAGGATTTTAAGGATAAGATCAGTTTTTTTGCATTACCTACGTAATCAGGATGCATCCAATAAGATAAATGGAGAATGCATGCAACCAATAGGAAAAGTATAAGGATTTAAGTCGGACAAGATGATTGTGGATTCATATCTAACCCTAATTCTTCAAAGCCTTTATAAGAAGGTAAAAATGCCATGATTAGGAGTTGTTGAATTATAGAAGAGAGTGAATTACATGATAGAGTTTTAGCAGGGGTGTTAGGACTTAGAGAATTGATCAACATTGTAGAATTCAGTAGGTAAGGAAAGAGCATCAAAATTTTGCACAGATATCATATCAGAGTGGATTAGAATAGAGTGAGTAGATCAAAATCTTGAATCAACAATAAAGGATTGTAAGCCATCAGGTGATTTTATTCTAATACTCTCTAGTAATTCTTTTAGGAAGGAAAATTCTATGTTGATAGGTTAGTTTAACAGCTGTGTTGTAGAACCTTTAACAAGGTGATAAATACTTTCACAAGATAACACTTCAAGTGAGTGTTTATAAATCCTTTGAATAGGTCACTTTTAACAAAGTGTAGAGTCTTTAATACGGTAGGCCTCTCATGCGGTAGACCATTGGAAGTGGTCAAATAATATTTCTATAGTGATAATTTGTGGGTGTCATCCCCACCCCAGTTTTACCTTCTCATTTTGGAAGGTTTCTGGGTGACCAAAAGTTGGTGTTATGTGTCTTGATGCATGTCTTTACTTATGTTTATTTACATGCATGTAATTAATTTTAGTTAAAAGCTTTTATGGTTAAAGTTTGTTACTTTAATTCACCCCCCTCTCAGAACTAATCTTCCTATTTGTATGTTCCAACAACTAGGATGTACTAACCCCTATATATATTCAAGAGAAAGTGATATCAACATACATAATCATATTAAATTAAATCTATTTTAAATTTACAAATTGTATGCAATTTATATGTACATATGTATGCATGTGTACATGTGTCTAATTCAAAACATTTAATACTCACCTTTCCACTAGTGACATCATTGAATGAGTCTTGATCATGTACATGATTTCGCATCAAAGATGGAGTAAAAAGAGACATGTCCCCCTACCATAAATACATACATGTGCAAAAAACCAAATTTAAAAAAAACCATAATTACAAAGGTATGATATGTATACATGCATAAATTATTAGTCTCAAACAAGTAAAATTTTAACATGAAAAATAATAATATAGATTTACCTATGTAGTGTTGGAAATATTTAAGGCTCTGCTAGGTTAATGAGAGGGGAGGGGAAAATTAGTATCTTTAAAACTTTATCCTAACAAGATCTTAATTGCTATAATCTAGTAAACATTTAATTCATGAAATTAGATCTAACTGCATGCATGAGAAACTAAAATATAAACATTCATGACACATGAACACAATAATTTGGTGACCTAGAAACCTTTCAAATAGAAAGTAAAATTGGGATGGGGATGATACCTAGAAAACTTCAATATTATAGCATAAAGTTGGCCTGTTAAGGCTTATCATGATCACTTCTGATGATCTTCCCTGTTATGAGCAATTACGATTGGTAGGTCCACCTTGTTAGAGGTTTTAAAAACATACAAAAAAGTATGCACTTGGTAAAGAGATTTGACAAAAGATTGTTAAGTTTACCTTGTTAGAGGATTTTGAAGCTGATTTGCCTATTAGGTTGAAACATTGGATCTTTGATTTACAACTGATTTGCTGATAGAGATTCTTTGAAGTATTGATCACCTTCATGTGATAGATATAACTCTACTACTCCTTGATATGGCCTTACAATATACTTATCTACTACTAATTCACATTCACATTCTTACATTCCATTCATAATGTCTCAATTCACACATACACATTCCTTTTTTTTATATGATATAGTACATTGTCATTTATATATATATATATATATATATATATATATATATATATATATATATATATATATATATATATATATATATATATATATATATATATATATATATATATATATATATATATATATATATATATATATATATATATATATATATATATATATATATATATATCAATCCAATTTACAAAATTGCAAAGTTGGCCAATATACAAGTTAACACCAATATTATAAAGTTGGCACAAATGAAGGAGCTTGGGTTCTAAAGACTGGCTTGGTGAAGTTGTGATACATGATGTCCACTATTATTACTTAGCATCATCATGCATTTAGTAGAAGTGGAAATCTCAGTCTATACTAATCATCTTAGAGAAGTCTTAAACTTAGTCTACACTGGTGACTCGGTAGATACTTTGTAACTTGGTAGCAACTAAGTTACTCATTTACCATGACTTCACTCGATAAACACTAACTTCACTTCAGATGAAATGATGGCTCGGTAGAAACTACGAAGCTTGGTAACCACTAAACTACTTGGTAGGAACTGTAAGACTTCACACTACCTGGTTTTACTTGATAACCACTAGAATGCTTAGTAACCATACAAAATTGAATAAGTTTTGTTACTAATAAAAAACTTGACTTAATGTCAACAATCTCCCCCTTTGGCTTTAGTGACAAAAACAATTATCAACGAAAACTTATATACATTATGGTGTGATACTAGCTTGGTACTAGTATACTGATTTTTTTAAAAAAATTTAAAGATTTTTCAAAATTTTTCTTTGTAAGTATTTAATTTCCTTTCCTTTTCTAATGCAAGATTCTCCCCCATACAATATACATACTAAGTATATATACATGTTGTCTCTCATATATACTATGTTTCTCCATCATGTATATTTTTTTTACTATTTCTCTCCCTTTTTGACAATAATTCCAAAAAAATTTATTCAAAACTTATTTACATAGAGACACCTATGTAATAAAAAACTTAGAATGTACCTTAAGTATTAGTGCTAGAGTCTTATCCTAATTCTCTTGCAAAACTTTGCATGTTTGTAGAGAAATTTGCACTTTTGTAGACAATTCTATCACATGATTTGCAATTGAGAAGTTGTTGTCAGGGATCAATGTTTTTGAGTAAACAATGTGCTTCTACATTGTGTCCATAACGGGAAGGAACGTATTCTAAATATCTATCAGTGAAGACTGGATCTTTTCTTCTTCGTTCAACAATTCTACCTCCATATCTAACAAAAGTCTAATTTTCATATGATGTGTAGAGCTTGAACTATGGTCAAGTTGCATCTATTGTGCACTAGCCTTCAGATCATCATCAATCTTTCTCAAGTTGCTATTTATTTCCCTTGTGAACTTAGTAACATTGCATAATTTGACAAAAATTAATGTTACATTTATACAAGAGTTTTGAAGAAAGGTCCACTTGATGAATAGAAATGTGCTCAAGCACCTTGTTATCAATCCTTTTTTCTACTCTCTCCATCAATTTTTCTTTACCACTGGAGTCCTCATTGAACTTTTGAGCTACCTCTTCTAATTGAAACAATATGTGTTGAGAAGTATCAACTTTGACACTTATCACCTCAGTCAAGATATCCTTAGCACTGTCTATGATTTTATATTCTCTGTCTCTTTCCTCTCTCAATTTCTTTTGTTTTTCTTTCTTAAGGAGGAGTTGGCTAGCTAATTGCATTTCATCTATAGTGCATTATCAAAATCTAACTTTGGAATCTCAATCTCCTCATCTATATTAATATCCTCCTCTATAACCTTTCCACTCAAAAGTCTCATACATGGTTGAGCCTTGGGTTGAACTGACTTTGCACATACTGCTTTAGAATATGTAATGGAAACAATAGCAGAGATAGCAGGACTAGCAGTAAAAATTTATATAGTACCAATAGATGGAATATTGACTAGAATTCTTACTGAAAACAAAATTGATATACCTACAGATGTATCCAAAGCTATAGAAAAAAAAACTATAGAATCCAAAATTGTATAACTCAAAACTGTATTCACTACTAAAGAACACAAAATTATAGAATATGTTATACTCACCGTTGATGCTAACTTGGGAACTAAAGAAGAGATAGGCTGCATCTTGGTAGATGAAGTGGTATACACTTCCATTGATGAATTGAGCTATGAGGGAAAAAAGAGTGATTAGACATTTGATGTATCTGTTGTGGTCACAATAAAATTTGTTGAAGCTATCTCTAAATTTAATGTAGCTATTGATTTTCTTGGAGAATGAAGAAGTAAGGCAATGACTTCTACTACCATCCTCATAGGATCATTCTCCTCATCATCTTCTTTGACTTTCTCGGTGGCTTCTTCCTCTAAATTTTCTTCAATTTCTTCATTGTCAAACTATATTAGCTTAGAGTTTGTTCCTTCTTCCTCATTATCACTATCATCATCCTTGACTTCTATTGGACAGTTACTTTAATTATGCAAGAGATAAACATTCTTCCACATAGCTATAGCATTCTTGACTACATGCTCTATATCTTTTAACAAAATTAAACAAGTATTGAATTTAAGAGTCATCTTTTCTTTAGTTTTCTTCATAGACTCTTTTACCTCAACATTGGTAATGCTCGGTAACAAACGCCTCAATGTTTTTTCATAGATATCTTTTACTATTTTCATGGCTAAATCCCATCTTGGCTTGGATATTTAGGGATCTGATAGGCTATTTGATAAGGGGAATAATTCCATTTACCCATCTTGGTTAGCACCAATTCATCAATCTGTTACTTCTTAGCCTCTGTCCTAGTCACATACTTTAATGATTTGAAGTTGGTTATGTCTGAACCTACTTCTATTTTCTTTAGTTTTTCCTGAAAGGTTAGAGGATGCTTACTCAACACAACATCACTACCTTTTTTTCTGGATCTCTGGGTAAATACAATAGTGGATGGCTTGGGTGGCTTGGTGATGATCACCTTGCCTTTCTTCTTTATTGGTTCTTCTTCCTTTTTTGAATCTTCTTCATCCTCTACATCATTATCATCATTTTCTCCTTTACCTTTGGTTAATAAAAGAGGTGTGCTGGATTTGAGTTTTTCTATTCTCCTCTTTCTTTTTTTGATCTCCTATGGAATCTTGATTGCAAGCTCTATTCTTGCATTGGCCTCATCATATGTTCCAAAGTGTGGTGCCTTTGGATCAACAACTTCATTTATTAAGGCTTCAATTATGTCTTTTGCTTCATCAATGTTCACCTCATAGGAAAGAGGTTTTACCATACAACTCTTGGTATGACTTCCTAAATGTAGACTCTATCACTTTCTACCATGAAACAAATATCATCCTTATAGTCTTCAACCAATTTCCTAGGAATCCTAAATCTATTATTCATTTTCTCTTTGAAAACATGAAAATAGTTATCCATTATGCTGAGAAAATTCTCACCATTTTTGTAATATACTCCTTAATCTGATATAAAACTAGCACATCCTTTCTCCATATGATTGTACCTTTAGAAGGGAAAAACTTTTGTACATAGAAAAGTAGACATGTCAACAATGAACCAAATTTGCAAGGATTTTCCTTCTACTTTCCATGTTTTTGCTCAACTGTTTCAGTAAAAAGTCTACAAGATCATATGATAGATTGTTCTTCACAACTTTGAATGCCAAGTCTACTGCTTCACACAACACACTATTTAGACAACTCAAATTGTAGATTTTGTGAGCTATCACATGTATGCAAAATTTTAGTTTTGCATCTTCTACACTACTAATCTTCATGTCTCTACCATCCCACTTGGTTTTCTTCTCTAACACCATCCGACCTAGGGTTTTAGTAGCTTTGGCTTTAGATAGAAAAAATTTAAAAATACTTAAAAGGGTTTCCCTAGCTTGAGATGTGTATAATATAAAAATTATGCTACCAATGCAATAGATTATAAGTTAATAATAGTCTCAATCATCTTCAATCTGAGTTTTCATGTGATAAATCATCTTCTTAGTGATCAAAATTGGTTGCTCAAGCCATAATTGACTAGAGTGAAGTCAGCTTAGGATGTGTCTAATCAATTTGATTTGGAAACTTTGAGGCAAGTGGGGAATGTGGGTTAAACCCTAATCTTCTAAGTGCTTATGCTTTGTTTTAAGAACACCACTCACACATAGTTCACCTAGGGCATTATCCATTTTTGGGGTTCCAATTTCTTGAATTGAATACTTAAAATGAGTTTGGATATCATTAATGAGTATTACCTTTGGAGGAATTTGTTATTGTGCTCTATTTGGATTGAGGGTTTCCACAATTGCTGGTACAACTTTGAAATCTGGTAGTTTCCATTTGACTCCTTGTACCAACATTTCTAACCTTTTCCTTGCCTTTCTGCTACTGCTTGATGCTACCATGGCCACTTGGTAGGTTATGGAAAATATTAAAAAAAATTCTACAAATTTTGCTCAAAATTGCTTGAACACTTCTTCAATTTTCTTGATCACAATAACACTTCAAGGTTTTGGTTACAAAAATGAATTTCATTTCATGCCTTTTGATAATAATTTTTTCATTAATGCTCAGTACAAAAGTATTTGTGATGACATCGTTATGCATGACAGACTATCATCCACTATCTATTTGGATCGCTCAATGAATACGTCATAACTTGGTAACCAAACATTAGTTACTCCTAACCTTTCTCAGCAGAGTCCATGACTCAACCTTACTTGGTGATAACTAATACTAGTCTTCTATGATCTTCTTGTAACTTGAATACTAATTTGGATCTTTTCTTTCTTTTCAATTTCAAAACTATTTAGATGTGATCATGATAACACGGTTCTAGTCCTTACTTAAGAACTTAGTTAGAAATGGTGGAGTCACCCATTTCTTGAGTGACATGACCATCATTGTTTAGACTAGCTTCCTTAGTGGATTTAGGAATCCATTGCTACCTCATTTTCTTTCTAATGTTATCTACTTTTACTTTCTTTCCATCTTTAATTCTACTTGTATTCATGTAATTCTTAGCTAGATGACCAAGTTTTTTACAAGTGTAACATCTTATGGTGGTATCTCTCTTCCTTGTATGATTTTTAACATAGTTCATGACAATGTGTAAATAATCTCCACAATAATGATATCTACACTAGGTGTTATAGTCCCTACCAACTATTGCTTTCATGATTTTCTCTGTCAAATTGAATGAATTGGTTCTACAATTTAATGCCTTGTGATCATGTTTCTTGCATTTGTGACATTTACCTTCAAAATTTGGTTTCTCTTTACATTCACTAGCCTTGTGACCATGCTGATTGCAATTATAACATTTACCATTGAACCTTTCTTCTCCATTAATCCAAAAAAATTTTGATGTATGACCTATCTTACCATAGTGATTGCAAGTGGGTCTTTCATTCCTTTAAGTGCCCTGTTTGGAGGATTCACCTTCTTCTTTATGTCTAATTCCTACTTTATCTTTTTGTCTATAGAGATTCTGCTGATTTTATTGATTCAATTGATTCATGTATGTTTGGGATTTCATCATTCTCTCATTGGCTTGCTTTTCAGTGTTTAGATCATTTTTCAAATTTTCACTAATTTTCTTTTTTAGATCTTAGCTCACTTCTTATTCTTTCATTGATTTATCAATTTGAATTTAGATTATTCCTTAATCTTTCACTGATATACTTTTGGCTCATGATTTCTTCATTTGCATAGGAGATTTTAGATATAAGATCTTCATGCTGAAGGGATTGGTTCTAGATCTTATTGATTCTTTCATCCATTTCTTCTTTCATCTTGTTCCTTTGTTTCAAGATTTCACATAGTCTTACTAACTAAATTTCTTGTTCTCTTTTGAGCTTTCTTACTTCTTCTTGCAAGTAACCATTCTTCTCTAAGAGTTCTTTGACTGCATTATTTTCTTCATCTAAACTACTTGAAGGAAAAAAATATCTTTGATCTTTTCTTCAATTTACTAGAGACCATTCATTTGATTTTCAAGTTCCTTCCTTCTTTCTAGGGATTGGGCAAGTTACTCCTTAGCTTTCTTTGGAGTCACTTCTAAGTGTTTTGGGCTATTGTAGGGTTGGATACCCTATTACAGTATGAATAATTCTTTTGGAGATTTTGATTGGTCCATCCTCCAACCACAAACTTCCATCATGTATTCTACTAAGCACAATCTTAATCCACTTGGTCTTAAACACTGCGAGGAAATCTAGGGCATGGGTTAAGAGCTTCTTCTCAATGATTTGGAATTCTTCTTTTAAGACCCCATTTTTACATAATCTGTTGTATGCCTCCCCAATTTCCATGTCACCTACAACACATATTTTATAGTTGTAACATCACCTCACATCTAACAACATTATAAACTTAGGAGGGATAATAGATAGGGCTCTAGCAAGGTTGTTTCTATATGCAACTTTTGGGATAGGTAAAAATTTAGGTTGCTTAACCTCATTACTTGCTAGCTGGACCTCAAATGACTCTTTTCCATGTGGTTTCCAAGAAGTTGAGGCCTGTAGATGATCAAAAATGGTTCGCATCTATTGTTTCATGACTTCTTCATACTAATTTGTCCCATTTTCTCATTCTACTAACTCTAATCTTTTGGCTAGATTGACTATATTTTGTCATTTGTAGCCCCTTTCACATCAATTTCATATCATCGAAATCATATCAAATCAACTTGAAATCATATCAAATCAACTCGAAATCACCCAAAATCAACTCAGAATCACCCCAAATCAAATGAAAATCACTCAAAATCAGTCCTAATCAACCTGAAACATATCAAACATCCCAAATCAATCATCATTTATCCACTCTTAGGCATTTTTGTGGCTTTTAGTGTCTTGGAAACCTATCAACTTATCAATCTTATCAATATGACCTTAGTACTATCATGGTTGTACATGCTAGGTCAAACTATCATTCATGTCATTAAATATTTGACATTTTTGAGGCTTTCAATGTCAGATCATGGCATCATCAACCATTTTAATAACATTGAAAATGTTCGTCGATGTTATTATGATCAAACCTTATCAATCAATTTCAATCCTGTAGCATTTACAATGTCGGTTAAATGTTACATATCAACCAATTCATGTCATGTGCCCTTGGCATGTTATCAACTTCAATAAATCAATTTGACCATGGCTTTGGTCTACCTTTTCATCATCTTATTCCATATCCATCATTGTCACATTTTTGTCAAAGGATACAGTCACATTCATTTAATCAATTTGGCCAATTATCTACTAATTTTCTCTATAGGATTAAATAACCCATAATTTAATCCTATTCTTTCTAATTATTCTTCCTAATTATCATCCTCAATTAATTAATTTTATTAATTAATTGGTTTATCATTTGCAAACCATGGAAATTTTTAATTTCCTAAGTTCCATTTTCCATCATTAATTCCATTTTTTACTAATTCTTATTTTGTGGAATAAGAGGATTTTAAATTCAAATATTCCATAAAATATTCCATCATCATGACACTTGGATATGACACCTTGTGGATTCTCCTTTGACACTTGGCTGAGATTTGTCATAATCAAATATTATTACCTCTTACGCATGTCTCTATTTGGCTTCTTTGTCATAGATTCTTGGCTTTAAGTGGGTTGAGGTGTCTTATGACACATCATAGATTCTCTTCCACATTTAGCCAAGTTTGACTTGCATGTGTCATAGAATCTCATAATTGGCATATTCTATCATATGCATCATAGGAATCTCTTGCCACATCGTACATCTATGGGTGACAAATCAAATGCCCTCACTTTGAGTGTTGATTATAAAATTAACACTCTTTCTCTCATTTTGGGGCATTAGATCTGAATGCTTAAGTTTTGAAAATCCAAATCTTTGAGTCTTTGAGTCTCTACTCCTTTGCATTCTTGTTCTCACATTAAATCACAACTTCAAGTATTCTCATGGCTATATCCCTATCATAGGATTTTGCTTCAATCTTGTGTGCACTATAGGAAAATTGGAGCTACAATTATTTGGAGAAGAAAGAAGGACATGGGAGCTACAAACAGAAAAGGGAGTTTTTGATTATGTTCACTTTCTTTTGTTTAGTTTGGCTTTCATGGTATACTAGTGGGTACTAATATATGTTGATTGAGTTTTTGATTTTCTCATAGTATGTTATGCATTTTAACCCATTTTTTGGTCTTACATTTGGTGAACCCGACATGAACATGCATATCTAACTTGGGTTTTCTTGTTTTGTGCTTGTAGGTGCAAGGAAAGAGCTCACTTGGAAGGGTATAATGACTATCTTCTCTTCCTTTTCACACCTCGATTAATTAGGGGGTCTAGTAAAATGCTTATATGCTCTCATTTCATGCATTCTATTAGCTTTCTATCCTAGGGCACACTCTGCTCTGTCAGGGCGCACTTGGGACCCCTAGGAGCAGTTTTACAAGCCCAGAAGCCACCAAAACCTCTTTGTGCTATTTCTAACTTACCAACTATGCCCAAATAGGCCCCAAGTATTTCATCGATGTAGTCTACACTGTTTGGGTGCACTTGGGAGTGTAGTTTTGAAAATTTCAATTTTTGGGTCTTGTTTAGGTACCATTTCCCCACACTTTGCACCTGACTTCCCAACTGCGCCCTAAAACTACCAACTGCACCCAATTGGGACCCAACTACATTATTGATGTAGTTGGAACTATCTAGGCACACTTGGGAGTGTTCTAAGACTTTTTTGCCTTCTGGGGTGCAATCTGCACTATCAGAGCACACCTGGGTTCACAGTAAGCACATGCATAAATTAGAATTTGCATCTAAGGTTCCTATCACTCTCTAGGAAATAGATTAGGTGATTTTGTGTTACTAATAGTCTATTTTCAGCATGTGGCAATCGTTGGATGAAGACATGATCATAACAAACTACTAATGTGTGCTTTGCAGGACGTTGTCAAATACTTTGTGTGTCTTTCAAAACTATGTGTGTGGATTTCCTAGATCAGATAACATTTCATTTGGTGCTTAAAATGAACCTTTTTCTTTTCTGCTTGGCATGTCTATAGTGTTAAATCCCTAGGAGTTGAATTGGATGTATCCTCTCCCCTCGCTATTCGTGGATCTTGGGTGTAAGAGAAATTCGTGTAACTTCTATAGGAGGCCTGCCTTGGACCAAGATACTCGATATTGGGTATGTTAGGGGATGACCTCAGAGTAGTAATGGGCCAAAGCCAGGTCAACGTTCTAGCCGCTATATAAAATTTGATTATGGTGAAAGCTGTGTCAGCGGTATTGCTGCATGATAGCTCTCCTCCAGTACCCTTGTGGTGCGTCAAACCCCAATTTTTGAGGCTGGGAGACCTTCTGCGAAAGTTTATCATTCACTTGCCAAACAAAATGCCCTTACTAAAAATTTTGTTTTAGTGTACAAAATCCTTTCTATCCATAGCTCAAGGGGTCACCCATGCCCATGAAGACATCCTACATTCTCACGGTCCTTAGTAGAGGCAACAGTCCCTTGGAAAGTCATGCCCCTTGGGAAGTGGATCTTGGTAGCCCTGAGAAGTGAGTGCACTATAAGGGGGAGCCTGTGGAGCCAAGATCCTAGGTTGTCTACTCTGGATAAGCACGAATGACCTTCGTTCAAGTAGGAATTCAATGGATACAGTCCTAAAAGTCTAGGTTGTGGTGTGTTTGTTAACTTTTTACAACAACTATTCTTGTCTTAATGTGTCTTGCATGTGTGTAAAACATAATCAAGATAAAAGCCAAATTTTTTAATTTACACCTTGGATATCATTTTAACTTGTCAAAACATCACGCATTACCAAAAAATTTCAACCTTTATCAAACTTTGCAAACTTTGGTTCAACACACTCAAACCTTGGAAAACATGTTGACTTGTGCTCCTAAATGTGCTTGGCAAAATGTAGATCTCACACTTGCATAGACTTCACTTGCATTCACCCTAGTATAAGAATCATTCATGCATCATATAGGATTCATATTGCATCTCTTAGTTCTCATTTAGTATCTATTACCTTTCATATTGCATCCATTTAGGTTCAGTTTACTTTCCTTAGTTTTTGCATTCCCATCTCAAAATCAACACTTTGCATTCACCACCTTGCATCCTTGCATACCTATTCATCATTTTGACCACTTTATCCATCATTTTGGGTGTCCTAACCATAATTTTGAGCATTCATACTGGCCCTAACATTGTCCTCTACTATTTACCTCCCTGTGACATCAATCTTGAAATCATAGCTTCCAGAATTGCCTCAGTTTGAGCCCAGTTTACCAATTGCGCCCAAAAACTACCAATTGCACCCAATTGGGCCCCAACTACATCATTGACATAGTATAAAATATTTGGGTGCACTTGGTGGTCTTGAGATCTAGTTTTGGATTCCAAATAACATTTTGGGGCTTCAACAGTGTCCTTAGGTACCTGGTTAGCTCCCCTTGCACTAGCTTGCCCAGATCTGCATTCTATAGCACCTAATATTCATCACCTTCACTTAAGACATAATTATATACATAATAACCTTCATTTTTAATCTCCCAACCCATCCTAACATCAACCCTAACATCTTAGCTTCCTGAAATGTCAGTTTGGTAACTATACCCTTTAGAATCAACAAACATTCTTCCTAGCTTACCAACTGCACCCAGAAACTACCAACTGCACCCAAACTGGCTCCAAGTGTGTCAATTACATATTTGGTACTTTTAGGGCACACTTGGCACTATTATCATGCACTTGGGTACTTGCATGACCATTTTGGGCCTCCGAACTGCACTTTAGGACCCCAAAACTGCACCTAGGAGCCTCTACACCTACCCATTCTGCACTTGACCCAAAACTATATCTTGCACCCAAAATCCCCTTTTACATCATAGGAATTGTCCATATCACATATTTTCTCAGCATCACCACCATTTTGAGTCCTCAAAACATCATTTTGAACCCCCAAAACCTTTGAATTTAGTCAAAAATCTAAACAAAGTATGAGTCTCTGAGTATCTCCTAGTGTTGATGGATAATGGATCTTGACTAGTATTTTTATCTTTTCTTATCATTTTCTTTGGTCAAAATCTATCTATTTCTTGATAGATTTGACCTTGTCATCTTTTATCAATTTGATCTTTTCGTCTTTTATCAGTTTTTGGTCAAGATCCGAAGTCCTTTATCGCAAGGTTAAACTCCTAGACAAAATACTTTCTAAAAGATTTTACCTAAGTTCAAAACTTTCCATATACCCTTGTCATAGCATAATAATATCCCTATAATCCCCAAACATCATTTTGACTTACCCTAGTGGTATATCCCCTTCATATTGCATTGATCAAAATCCTTAGCATCATTTTCACTACCAAACACTATCAAATTGTCCATCAACCAAATTACCTTCTTAAGCATTTACCCTCATTTTGCGTGTCCCAAACATCATTACGAACCCTAGAAAAGCATCCTTTACATGATATACCTTTCATACATCAATCTTTAGTATTATTACCAAGTCCAAAACATAAACCTAATTGTCATTTTGCATACCTTAGAGTCATTTTCATCCCCTCTAGTCAAACTTCAAAACATCACCTTGCATTTACATTTACATAAAATCCCTAGGACATTTGCACTTTTTACATCAAAACCATAATTCATATAGCATTTTTTCACATTCCATAACATTCCTAAACACTTAAAAATCCCAAAAAAACACTCATATCTTGCATACCCACCACTCTAAATTACCCAAAACACTCAAAAATTCCATTGCATTTGCACTCTTAGGTATCATGCCAGCACTTACTAGGACACAATCAGCTCAAAGACTGGAGGAACTCTATCAACCTTTGTTTTCTGAGGCACAAGCACAACCAAAACCTCATCCAAGACAAAGAAAGAACAATAAAATCCAACAAACCTTTGACGAAGACCAAATTGAGGCATCACAACCATTACTAGCAGACACCTTGAACATGTATCCACAAGATCCTCATAATCAAGCTATGGCACAACAAACCTTGAACAATGCACCTACCATGAGATTTCCTCCAAACACTTCCCCCACACATGGGATGGTTCAATGGAGTCCTAACTTTGAACCTATATTCGTGCCAATGCCACTAGGAGGAGGAAGTTTACCAACCTCACATAAAGATGAACAATCACATTCCTTTGAATTCAGCCAACCTAACACATCAAACATACAACAAGGTACTATACACCTAAGTGATGACTCTGACACTGATTATGGCATCACTAATGAAGAAATGGCTAGGGCATGTCAAGACAAAAATTTTCGCAAGAACTTCAAATGTTTAGCAGCCCAAGAAATTATCAAATTTAACCCAAACTTGGAAGGTCCTAGGTCCAAAAATCAAACCAACACAACAATTGAAAACATCCAACCCATGATAAATTTGGACTTAGATAAGGGAAAACAACCTTTGGAGTTTTCAAACACAATAATGGCACCTATAAGGTCCCATCAAGAACCAACAATTGAAATCCTCCGAAGTACATTTGAACACATCAATGTTAACCCCTTGTTTGATGAAATACCACCAATCCCTAAACACCCCAAAAGGACATTAAGACTTGATTTTATTCACATGATGAAACAACAAGATGCACCTAAAGGGACCTATGCTCTAAGGATGCCAGACATACCTTCTTTGGAGGCAAATAAACAAAGTACACCTTTGCTCCTAACTTTACCCAGTGCTACGACATCAAACACTATAGAACCTCTCATAAGTACAACATGTGAAACATCAAGCACAACCATCCCTATTCACACACAAAGGAAAAGTCTTATTGACATTACACCAATTCCCAATAGAAATGTATCTCATAGTCAAGTTAATATGATGTCGCAAGTAGGAACATCTAAAACACAAAGGTACCAAAACAACAATACAAACATGACATTCAATTCTCAAGAACTTAGTCAACCCCCATGACAACAACAACCTACAGTGGTACACGGACTCAACACTTCCAAGGTGCAACCAAGAATACATCCACTTAACACACATCCCACATATCAACAACAACATAAACCACAACGACAACAACCTCAAGTGGAGCAAACATCCAACATTCCTAATACACAGTCTCATGTGAACCAACTTGACTTGCACACAATTTATCAACAACAATTGATATTTGCTAAACAACAAGAGAAACTCAAGCAATAGTTGGAATACCAAAGATTCCTTGAGCAAAAAATTGCATACCAACAACATTTGTTACAACAAAAACATGTGCCACAACAACCTCAACAAATACCTCTACAAAAACAAGCACACACATGGTCTCACATACAACCAACAGAGGTATCCCAACAACAACCACAACACATGGCACAACAACATCACATGGTATAACAATCGCAATCAATCCCACAAAAAGTGCCACAACAAATACCACAAAAAGTTCCCCAACAACAAGGACCTTTATGTCTTCGAGGTGCCAACATACCTCCACCACCTAGCAACACTTCATCAAACTCATTAGACATAGAAATGTTAGAACCAAGTAGACATAGTTCTCGCCATAGCAAACAGTCTACTCACAGACACAAAAGACTTAAAGGAAAGACAATCATGCAAAACCCCAATGAAGAACTATTACAACAATTCAAACAAATTTCAAAACAAGTCGAGGCATTGGGAGTCCAAAAGAAATAGGCTCTATATATAGAAAGGGACCTATGTCCTAACCCATTCGATAAAATTTTGTATATGCCTCCATTCCCAAGACACTTTGAGGCTCCAAGGTTTAAAAAATATCAAGGAAAAGGAAACCCTATTGATCACATCCGAGAATTTTGTGCTTCATGTACCAAAATTAATAATGAGCCCACTTACCTTATGAGATTGTTCCCTCATTCTCTAGGTGGGCCTACACTTGAATGGTACTTCAAACTTCTTGGTAATATCAAATCTTGGTCAGAGCTAGTAGACAATTTTATCTCCCACTTTTCCTTTAACATTACAAATGAGGTGACACTTTCTGATTTGTGCTCAACTAAATAGAAGATAAGAGAATCATTCATCACATTCTTACTCCATTGGAGAAGCTTAGTTAGTCAATGCTCACTAGACATTCTTGAAGAACAACAAGTAAACCTGTGCTTGAAAACTTAGTCCCAAACTTAATGTATGAACTCAAAATCAAGAGTCCAAGCACCATTTCTAAACTGATGAAAAAAGGGGCTAGTATTGAAGATGCTCTTATCCATAAGGGAATCCTCAAGATAAACAAAGAAAACACAAACACCAACTCATCTAATGAGAAGGCAAAAAATTTCTCCAAAAACAAGAATGTGACTAATGATGGCATTGTGGATGCCTGCACGATTAGCATAGCACAACCTCAACTGACTTTGAAAGGTGTAAACCCTAAAAATTCACAAACTCCTAATCAAACAACACCTCAACAATAGAAAACTAAGACTCCCATGCAAGATAAACCTCAAAGACATTGTAGAACCAAAGACAAAAAATTCACACCATTGGGAATACCACTTGAGACTACATTACAATAGTTACTGAGTAATAACTTCCTATAGCTACCCCTAATCAAAGATGAACCATTAACTAAAGCAGATTGGTGGGATGACAAAAAGTATTGTGATTACCATTGCACCAAAGGACACAAGACTTCATCATGCTTCCAATTGAAACATGCAATACAAGACCTTATTGACGATGGTGTCATCACAGTTGATCAATCATTGTTAGCATCCAACTCTGATCACACTATTTTCAAAGATCCTTTGGGTAATCATGACAAAGAGAAACCCTCAAGTTCAAACTCAAACTCACAAGGTAATGTGAAGTACACATGCACTGGCTATGACTACACCATCAATTTCTTTAAAGAGTTTAACTTCCGCATATCCACATTCACATTGAAGGCCGAAGACCCTCGTTGTGCTATCACTACATGTTGTAGCAAGATCACCCTACCTAGAGCCCCATCTAGACCTACTGCTTCTACTAGACCTATACCCCCATCTAGTCCTATTGCTCCTACTTCATCTGATTATAGCCTTGTTGAACAACTCAAAAAAACCCTTGCACAAATATCCATTTTGGACCAACTGCGTGCATCCCCCCAACACCAAAAGATTTTGGAGCAAGCCCTTAAAGAGTCAATAGTCCCATATCACATGGATGTTTCCTAGTTCCAAGCCATGGTTGGGAACCTATCTGCATCACAACATATCACTTTTTCACCCCGAGATATTCCTAAGGACAAACCTAGCCATAATGATCCCCTTTATCTCGAAGTCTTCATCCATAATGCCAAATTCAGACATGTCTTAATAGATGGAGGAGTAGGACTAAACATCTGTACTCTTAAGGTTGTCAAAAATTTGGGTTATTCTGAAGATGATGTGGATCCATCTCGAAGAATCACAATAAAAGCTTATGATGATGGTGAATGCTTCTCTAGGGGCATCATCACATTACCAATCAGAGTTGGTCTAGCTACTGAAGACACATTGTTCCATGTCCTAGATATAGAAATGAATTGCAACATGATACTAGGATGCCCTTGGCTTCATGCTATGAAAGTAGTCCCTTCTACATATCATCAATGTCTGAAGTTTTCCTATCACAATGTAGAGGTTACCATCCCCAGTGATCCAGATCCTTTCTAGTTTTGTGCTAATCTAAGAGATGCTACTACATTCCAAATCCCAAAAAAAAATGAAGCACAACCCACAAATCCCTCTAAGTATGTGGATACTGATATACTACTCAATAAAGCCAAGGAAAAGATGAAGATTGAAGACAATGGGTGTGGAGAGTACTTTATGTCTCAAGTCTCTCACATTAGGGAGTCACCACTTTCTCCCATCAATACAAAGAATTATACTTCTATCAATGAGAATAAATCCATATGTATTGAGAAATCAAAAGCAAAACAAGAACCCACTTTGATATCTCCTAGCAAGTATGGACTTGGGTTTACCATCATGCATAAACAAGGCTATGATGACTATAGTGGTCTTGGATCTCAGAAACAAGGTATAATTGAACCCATCAATACAAAAGGACAACCTCCTAGTTTGGGGCTTGGTTTTAAACCATTACGAATAGGTCCTCCTACTACCATGGTACCTACATGTAAGACTATGGATGTTTCGAATGATGAAAAGGCATATGAGGATATCCCACTTGAAACCTACAATCCCCTAGCCTCTAAGCATAACCCCAATGACCCAGTTGAATTAGTTACTGATATATCTACCTTCAAACAAAGCCCATTCAACACTGATGTTGACATCTCCTCAAGTTATCCTGAACCTTTGGATTGGGACCAATGTGGACCACCAATTTTTGATCGATTCGACAATGATGACACTCTTATAATAGAATTTGAAGGCATTATGACTGAAGATCATAAAGAAGCAGTTTCTCCTAAAGAGAACACATTGGCATATTTAGGGGAGCCAACTCCACTTTCTAGTTACAAAGAAAAAAGAGAAAAAGATAGCAAGCATAGGTCTCTTGGTGGAAACTGAAAGGCACCGTTAGACCATAAAAAATCAAAAGCTAAGCAGCTCCCAATGATACAAAATGAAAAATATGATGCCATGAATATCAATGTTCCAACATTCAACATGCCAACAAAGTCTTTTGGAGCTCTCTCAATTAGCATTCATGTGGAAAGTCATTGGTCTCAACCCTCCCAACCCTCCCTTATATCCCTTTGTTTATCCCCAAATCCAGCTACCTAAACTATCCAACAACCAAAATTAGTCCTTTATCCAACAAGTATTTTCATATGTCATCATTAGTGACATCCCACATGACATTTCTATTGACCCAATTATCCTTAGATGCCTTGATTCGCAAGAGATAGAGATTGTCTTACATACAATACATGATGGTATATCTCGAGGCCTTTCTAGTGGTTTGATTTTAGCTACAAACTCAGAATAAATCCTATGTAGTTATGGTCAGTCATGGATTCAGAGCTCATCAGCTAGTAGCACCAACAATAGATATCTTCTTAGCATTTGTCAGTGACATTCTTGATTCCATCTAAAAGTCCTGAAAAAATATCAAAAAAATAGTAAAAAGTCATGAAAAAAGCAAAAAAAAAAAAAAAAAAGGTGCAAAAAGTCATGAAAAATTGGACGCCTCGATGAAAACCTGGCAAACAAGCATCTTGGCATGAAAATTTGAGTCAAGAGAAAAATTTTGTCCAAAAGTGAAAACCTGGCAAACAGGCGCTTTGGGCAAGTATCATGGTGAAAACTTGGCAAACAGGTGCCATGAGTAATCAGTTATTGCTCCTCCATCTATCAGGATTCCATTTGGTCTTTTCCCCCTCTATCATTCCTTGATCATATCCTTCATATTGCAAGACATCCTTGGTTCCTTATCATGGCTCACAAACTAGTTAATGTCCCTCGTTACCTTGATTAAGCATCACCAGTCTACACACACACTCTATCATTGGCCTTTGTACATAATTTGTGTCTTGTCTAGGGGCATATTACCTACATGGTGCATGAGTTTGAATTTGAACTGGGGGCATATCCCTAAGTGCTTTTTATCCATTGGATCTATCACATAACAGATTGGAGCTAACACTTGTATATGCTTATACGATCCTAAAAAAATCACTAAAAATCATAAAATGTCCTGAGAAAATCACTAAAAATCACATAATGTCCTGAAAAATCCTAAACATTCAAATACAATCTTGAAAAAATCACTAAAAATTACATAATGTCCTAAAAAACTCCTTAAAAATTCAAATACAATCCTGAAAAAATCACTAAAAATCATAACATGTCCTGTAAAAATCACTAATAATCATAACATGTCCTAAAAAAATCACTAAAATTCATAACATGTCCTGAAAAAATCACTAAAAATCATAAAATGTCTTGAAAAACCCCTAAAAATTATAAAATGTCCTGAAGAAACTAGTCGCGCAAAAACATCAAATATCCTCAAAAACCATAATAATCACAAAATCCATCAAAAATATGCAATAAACCTTGTACATACTCACTGTGGATAACCACCCCTTTTGCATAAACACTTGCACTTTGCAGACTAAAAATCAAAGCACTACACTTCAATGCCAATCACACTATCTGACCAATGTGAACCAACAATCAATCCAACTAGTCACTATGAACTTATCAACTGAATCCACAACTAGAACTATCACATTATCAACATGTCAAACACTATCTACACACATAAAACATTAACAGGAATGCAATAATAGAAAAGAATAGCTATTGGCTCACGTTGTTTAGTGAGTGATTTATTTTTTCTTTGCTTTTTCTTTGATCATATTCCTATGCCACTCGATGATATAAAACTAATCTATGAGACTGGATGAGATGGTTCATGGTCATCTTTTTCCATTTTTGTCTATTGCAATGTACCTTTGAGAGTCTGGGGCATGTACATATGTCTCAGGAAAGACAAGGTCATTCTCTGTTTGCATTGTGTTTGTTTATGCAAAAGGCTTGCATTTGCGCTCTGGCCCTTTATGCCATGATGCATTGCATTCCCTTTGCCATATTAAAATAAAGCTCCATTTGACATATAGTGCACTTTCTAGAAGAAAAAGTATTTCCATCATACTAACATCTCCTCATCCCATCTTTCTTTTTCATCTCATTCTCCATCACCATAATCATGTCTTCCGATTCACCAAATCATCTTCATCTAGCATTCATGCATTCCTACATCATCCTACACTATCAATCAACTTTCTGTGGCTTTCCACTTGGTTCAACCTTAGTCTGATATTTGTCTCATCATCTTTGACCAAATATGACCATTTTTTATGATTTCCCTCATGTTATGACATCTTTCCATCATTTTGGGCATGCACGCATAGTTTCGAGTCATTCTAAGTCCAATCGGACTGATTCTGGGCCCCAGAGCCTTTTAGGGTGCAATCTGCACTTTCAGGGCATAGCTAGGGCTCCCAACTATGTCGTTGATGCACTTGGTCATGCCAAATACGTCATTGATGCACTTGGTAGAGTTTTGGGTGCACTTGGGGACCTAGGTTATCTAGAATTGCTCTCGGAACCCCTAGGTTGCACTCTGGAGGCCATAACTTTTCCATTTCAAATCTGATTTACAAACTATCAGTTGTGTTGGACTCATATCTTTCTTGTGAAAAAATGAGCTATCATTTTTATTATTTGGGCATTGTATGGAGTGTTAATACTTTCAATTACTCTTGGGCTCCTAGTTGCCCGCCGTCATGTTGATTTTGGCCCCCAGAGCCTTCTCGGGCACATTTTACACTTTCTGAGACCACTTGGGCTTCCCAAGTGCATCATTG
Source organism: Cupressus sempervirens (assembly GCA_028749045.1). NCBI lineage: Eukaryota > Viridiplantae > Streptophyta > Pinopsida > Cupressales > Cupressaceae > Cupressus > Cupressus sempervirens. The sequence continues at coordinate 413,848,828 of CM053789.1, read as the reverse complement.
ACACACTTGGTACTATCATGGCACACTTGGGCTTACCAAGTGCATCAATGATGCACTTGGTTGAGTTTTGGGCACAGTTGGGGACCTAGGATACCTTGAACTGCTCCCAGAGCCCCTATGTTACACTTTGGAGCCCATAACTTTTGCGTTTTAACTCAAATTTGCAATCTATCAGTTGCGTTCGATTCATATCTTTGTTATGGAAAACATGAAATATAATTTTCATCATTTTGTTTTTTTATTGAGTGGTAAGCCATGCAATTATTCTTGGGCTACGGATTGACCCTGTTCTACACTCTAGGCCTCATAACTTTCACATTTTAGCTCTGATTTTCATTCTGTTAATTTGTATGGTTTTGTCTGCTGTCAATAAATTTACTTATCATATGCTTATCTTAGTTAATTTATTGAGGGGGAACCCATATATATCATCCCTACTAGGGCATGTTGTAGCTTTCTCATCAGTTATTCTTTGATACAATGCTCTAAATCACATTGTATCAAAGAGGGGAAAAATGTAGACACTCAAAAATGGTTTGCATCTATGGTTTCATGAATTATTCATACTAATTTTTCCCATTTTCTCATTCTACTAACTCTAATCTTTTGGCCAGATTGACCATATTTCATCATTTGTATCCCCTTTCACATCAATTTCATATCAACTCAAAATCATATCAAATCAACTCGAAATCATATCAAATCAACTCGGAATCACCCCAAATCAACTCAAAATCACCCCAAATCAAATGAAAATAACTTAAAATCAGTCCTAACAAACTTGAAACATATCAAACTTTTGAAATCAATCATCATTTATCTGCTCCTAGGCATTGTTGTGGCTTTCAGTGTCTTGGAAACCTATCAATTTATCAATCTTATCAATATGACCTTAGTACTGTCATGGCTCTCAGTGCTAGGTCAAACTATCATTCATGTCATTCAATCTTTGACATTGTTGAGACTTTCAATGTCAGATCATGGAATTATCAACCATTTTAATAACATTGACAATGTTCGTCAATGTTATTATGATCAAACCTTATCAATCAATTTCAATCCCGTAGCATTTACAATGTCGGTTAAATGTTACATATCAACCAATTCATGTCATGTGTCCTTGGCATGTTATCAAATTCAATCAATCAATTTGACCATGGCTTTGGTCTACCTTTTCATCATCTTATTCCATATCCATCATTGTCACATTTTCATCAAAGGATACGGTCGCATTCATTTAATCAATTTGGCCAATTATCTACTAATTTTTTCTATAGGATTAAATAACCCATAATTTAATCCTATTCTTTCTAATTATTCTTCCTAATTATCATCCTCAATTAATTAATTTTATTAATTAATTGGTTTATAATCTACAAACCATGGAAATTCTCAATTTCCTAAGTTCCATTTTCCATCATTAATTCCATTTTCTACTAATTCTTATTTTGTGGAATAAGAGGATTTTAAATTCAAATATTCCATAAAATATTCCATCATCATGACACTTGGATATGACACCTCATGGATTCTCCTTTGACACTTGGCTGAGATTTTTCATAATCAAATATTATTACCTCTTACGCATGTCTCTATTTGGCTTCTTTGTCATAGATTCTTGGCGTTAAGTGGGTTGAGGTGTCTTATGACGTGTCATAGATTCTCTTCCACATCTAGCCAAGTTTGACTTGCATGTGTTATAGAATCTCACAATTGGCATATTTTGTCATATGCATCATAGGAATCTCTTGCCACATCGCACATCTATGGGTGACAATTCCAATGCCCTCACTTTGAGTGTTGATTATAAAATGAACACTCTTTCTCTCATTTTGGGGCCTTAGATCTGAATGCTTAAGTTTTGAAAATCCAAATCTTTGAGTCTTTGAGTCTCTACTCCTTTGCATTCTTGTTCTCACATTAAATCACAACTTCAAGTATTCTCATGGCTTTATCCCTATCATAGGATTTTGCTTCAATCTTGTTTGCACTATAGGAAAATTGGAGCTACAATTATTTGGAGAAGAAAGAAGGACATGGGAGCTACAAACGGAATAGGGAGTTTTTGATTATGTTCGAGTTCTTTTGTTTATTTTTGCTTTCATGGTAGACTAGTGGGTGCTAATATATGTTGATTGAGTTTGTGATTTTCTCATAGTATGTTATGCAGTTTAACCTATTTTCTGGTCTTACAAGGCCATTTCCACAATCTAGATTTTCAACACAATGAAATAGTGAAACTATGTAGCTCGACACATGTTAAATACCTTGAATCCATGAACTTGTGCAAAATATGTGTTGAAATCTTCTCAAATGCTTAAATCTCTACATTGAATTCATTTTTTGCTCTTCTCATTCTTTTTTTTGTGATCCTAATAATGAAAAATGATTCAAAATGTCATCATATACCATTATTTCATATCATTTAATTCTTAGTGTGTTTATAGCTATCCACTTGGCTCCTAAACCAATTCTATGTTACTTGGTTTTCGTTGATTTCCAACCACTTGGCATACACTAGAGTTCCTTTTACTTGACTTCAATAACAATTTTTCTTCACTCAACTTCCACTACTAACTTGGCTTCTACTAATTTTGCCAATCAACTTGACAGATACTAAGATTTTACTTAGCATCCAAAGGTAACATTTCTTACTTGGCGACACTATCAAAACTTTAATTTTGCATCTCTATTTATGTGGATCTATCCTTTTTAGTATTGAGTTATTATGGAGCCTGATGTATGATAAAGCAATAAATATTAGTCCCACACACCTTCTCTTGCTTAGTTAGATGAAGTTTGACCACTTGACCTTTTAGGTGAAGTGATCCCTCCATTGGATGTGCTTCCTCCATCTCTTCTCTTCCATGTCCTATTCATTTCTCCTCTGATGTGTTCAACATCAAATTTTTCTTTCCCTTTGATGAACTTAGAGTTGGGTGCCTTTAACTTAGTTGGGAAATACTTGTTGATATGTCCTATTTTTAGACAACTGAAGCAAATTGTTTGACTCAACCACCTATTGTAGTTTCCACTAAAGTGTGTTCTAATGTAGTTCTCAAGAATGTGTCCATACTCCTAACATTAGTGACATTTTTTCCTAGTTTTGTAGTCCCAATTGTAGTAATGTCCATGACTTCTAGTCTTTCCTAGTTGATTTGGTGTCATAATAGGATTTGATCTACATTCAAAGGCTTTATGTCCATACTTCTTGCAATTTTAGCAATGACCTTCAAATCTTGGTGTCCTTATAGTTCTAGTCCTACAATCTTGTGCTTGATGTCCTTGGTTGTTGCACTTGTGACAATGACCCATGTTCTTAGGTTTGTCATGCTAATTAACATTCTTTCTCTTGCATAAATTGGAGGTATGTCCCTTTTTACCATAGAATTGAAAAGTGGATTTAGTGTTCTTACCTTTGTCACTTCTTTCTTCTACAGTCTTAGATGACTCTCCTTCTTTAGTGCTAGTGTAACCTAGTCTTGAAGTGTCATTGCTGGATCTTGGTGATTTGAGAAACTATTCAAAGTTTTTGATGGCTTCACTAGATTTGTTGAAACTCTTTTCAATATCCTTTTCTCTTCTTAAGTCATTCTATAGTTGTTCATTTTAAATCTTCAGTGTGGAGATCTCAATGTCCTTAACATTCAACTCATGATGGGCATTCAACATTTTACTTAGGGTGTCTAGCTACATGTTGAAAATTCTTGCTAGCTCAATTTACTTTCCTCTAGTGTATTGGAAATATTCCTCTTTTCATCTTCTTTCATAGCCTTATCTTCAATGACTCTTTTCTTCTGTTTAGTTACTTCACAAAGCATCATGGCTTGTGACTCTTGCTCAATCTTGAGAGATTTGATCTCTTCCACTTCTGCCCTATTCTTCTCCATCAGGTTTACTATTGTTGCATCAAACGCCTTAGAGTCTCCACTAGAAAATACTTTTGAGATGTTAATCTCTTTGTATTGTGTGTCATTTTCAGCTATGACAGTCTCTCTTCTCATCTTTAGGGATTTCCTCAACTCTTCCCTAGCTTCTTCTAGAGAATGCAGAATGAGATGTATCTCAATCTCTTGGTTCTCTATGATCTTCCCTAGTTTGTAGACTTCCATCTCTAGATCTTTTTCTCCAAGATGTAATGCTTATCCTTGTGAGAACTTAGCTCTGATACCAATTATTGGAATTCACAAGTGGGAAGATTACTTCTGGGAGGAGAGGGTGAATTAGAAGTAGCAACCTTTAACCTCTTAAACTTTTATCGAAAATCAATGACATGCATGTAAACATATCTAATAAACATGAAATTAAAGACATGCATGAAAATACATAACACAAGATTTTGGTCACCTAGAAACCATTCAAAATGAGAAGGTAAAATTGGGGTGGGGATGACACCCACAACTTATCACTATAGCAATATGTAATTGATTAGTGTTAAAAAGATTTGACCATCATAGATGATTTACCCTATGAGAGGCATACCTTGTTAAAGGCTCAACACACTGTTAAATTTTCACCTATCAAAAGGATTTTACAAACATTCACTTGGAATGTCACCTTGATAAAGGATTTACAAAATGGCTATTAAACCAGCCTATTAGCATAGGATTTTTATTCTCCTAATACAATGGTTAGAATGTATATTAGAATGTTTGACCTAATTACTTTTAGATTGATGCTCTATTCAATATGTTCTGATCCTTGCTGATCTGATATGTCTTTATTCAATGCATTGATGATGTGTTCTATTCTAGCTGATTTGTTAATTGCCCTATTTCACTAATTCACCCTTCTACTATTTACTTAGTTCCATTCTCTACTTGATCTTCTCAACTCTCTCTCAACCAACTAAATTAAGAGGCATTGTCTTTCTTTAAAAATCTTTCATGATTTAGGGTTTGTCATGAATCTACATCTAAGATTCAATTGTTTTGCCTCTTTAGCTTTTGAATTATTTCATTGGTTACATGTATAATACATATGAACTCTAAAATATTTGATCTTATCTTCTAGAAGTAGAAATTTGTCTCTTAGCTGGCATGTAACATGATCTGCAATTGAGTTTGTAAAGGAACAAACTCATATGCCAATACTGTGTCACTTAGCACTTGCTATTTGCTGATGCTCAACACATATTGATTATTGGTACTTGGCACATATAGCAACTCAACACATGTAGTTCACTCAACACCTATAGTAACTTAGCACTTCATACTTTCTTAGCACTGTCTATTTACTTGACATCTGAATAGCTTGGCACCTATTGGATTCTTGACTTGGTACATAGTGTAGCTTGGCATCTATACTATACTCTACATGAACTTGGAGAATTCATTAAGTGTGTTGAAACTCAATTGTCAAAACCAATTTGAGACCAATAGGAAAAACTAGGTGGAAATGGTACCCACAAGATGATTTACTAAACAAAAGGATATTGTTAAGAATATTAACCCTATTAGGAGTCCATGAATTATATATAATGTCTCAAGTCCTTGTTAGAGGAATAGACCTTGCTAGAAGCCTCAACCCAATTAGGAGTTGCTTCAACCCTATTAAGAGCTGGTAGGTGAAATACAATGCAATCAAGAAGATCCCACTATCCTAACATGCAATTATACAATTTAGTTCTTCACAAGAATACATATACATAGAATAGTTTCTCACTATTCTAACTAGTACTCACTTTGATCCTACATCAAATCTTGCATCATATAGTTTGAATACCATCTCATCAAAATAGTAAATATCTTCTCAATTGACCTTCATGTCTTTACACGCTTGACATAATATAAAATAAATTATGAAATAATATCTAAAAAATTGGTTTATTTTGACTTTGTAATTTTTTTTTACTTAAATAATTCCTTATGTTTTACAAATAAATTCTCTACTATTGTTTGGTTTGCTCTGTCAAATACCCATACTAGTATTTTAATCATAACTCATGTTGTACTATCCATACACATGTGTGCACTGGTAGATGTAATCATGACATTGTCATAAAGCTTTTGTCAACTCTACATAAGCTAATTTAGGTGTGTCACCTATACACATCACATTTATCTCTATGTTGTTGTAAATTGCATAACACTTAGATAATTTTCTAACTCTAAATGCATAAATAAATGTTGAATACATATTTTCATAAATGACAACTATCAAGACATCTATCTAACCATATTGCCAACAACTTCTTACTAGGAAAAGATACTTTCATTTTCTTGGCCAAAATATATTCTTTGCAAACAACGTTACTAGGATTAATAGCCTTAGGAAGATCTTTAACTTCATATGTTCTACTAACTTTTAAAATTTTATCAAAGTTTATATGACAAAATCTCCTATAGCATAGCCAAATTTTATCCACTTTAGCAACCAAAAAAATCATTTTAGTGGGGTTCAACTGAAATACATTACCTCTAGACCTAGTTCTAATCCTTATCAACTTACCACTCTTATCCTTGATAGTGCAATTCTTTTCTATGAATTGCAATTGATACCCTTTCTCCACCAACTATCCAACACTCAATAAATTATGCTTTAGTCCATCAATAAAATAAACATTGTCAGTGTTAGTTCTTCTATTGGCACTCAAAATTGCATTCCCATTTTGAGCATCCATTTGAAATTTTGAGAAAGTCAAGCCCTATGAATGCCCATAATTGAATGTGCACTCAGCTGTCCATTTGAGATCCTTAAGGTGTTCAATATCTCTAACACTTTTCATTCAGTTTTCCTAAGCCTTCCATGATGATAATTTGTCATTCTGAGTTATATGACAAAGTCTTATTTTGAACAAATCCTAAATCTGCTTTCTATCCCAATTAATATGCAAAATTCAGTCAAGAACCTTTTACTTTATACAAATTTACCACGTCCTTTGAAATCCTTTAGCCCCTTCTCATTGTTGCTCAGGGCATGCCTCTTTTTTTTGTAATTCATAGTTAAAAGGACAAGAATTTGTGGTGTATAATTTGAAAATTTCAGTCCTATTCTCAATTGGGTTTGGCCCATCTGAGTCACCAACAAAATGGCAACTCTATTGGGGAATGTATTGAATCAGATTTAAGACAAACCTTGAGAATTTGAAAAGAAGAGATTCAATACAGTAGGAGAAGTGCATTAAAAAGTTTTAGTAGTAAGTTATCTAATGTTATTTTCAATTTTCTTACTCCAAATCATGCACCCCAATAAGTTTTATCCATTTACAATAGTATTTTTCAAGGTTGAATACAGATTGTGTTGCTAAGAGTGTTCATCTTTAGTCATGTCAACCAGTTGTTATTTTCAGAATACTAATGTAATTCAGAGTCAGAATTGGTGAAAGATGTTTTCTCTCTTTTAAAAGTTTCTAAAAGTTTTGCAAAGTTTTCATGTTGAATTTTCAATTCAGATCTGTAGTGTTATGAATCATGTTTAAAATCTTTCTCGCAATAGTGAGTGGCGACTCTATCTAAAGGATCTCTGAATCATTGTAGATCAGTGATGTATAAATTGTTTTCAAGAGTTTTCATGGGAATCAAGCAAATCTGAAAGTTAGATGAATCTGCAAGCAAGAAGAGAGATCTATTATAAGTTTCTAACAAATAAGTCTGGAAGTGTTGTTTGATCTATTGTCGCAAGAATTTGTAATGATAAAGATGAATAACAGCTGTGATTTCATTTCTCTCTTCAATGAGATGGTGACTTTGTAAGGTTATGATCAGTGGTGTGAGGAATTCATGTTAGCACCAGGCCAATCAGAAGATCAGTGGTTTCATACAGCAACACTTGAGGTATTTTATACTTTCATGCAATTTTCTTTCCCATGAAAGTTAGTTCTACATATGTATTCTCCATCAAGTGAAGTTTGAGCACTAAGAAGAGGAGAATAGTTTTGTGTTTTATACATTTTTTTGGATTTGGTTTCACTTGTTGTTTTAAAGTTGTGAAGTGTATTTGAAGCATTCATTTGGTAGAGGGTTGTGAAGATCTACTACAAATTATGAGTTCTAAAAGTATTTAATGATGAATGAGTCTTGAGTTGAAGAATGTCGAGTTTCATCTCATCTAGTATGCAACCTGTTAGTGAAATTCCTAGATCCATCTCTACCAGGAGGTATATGCCATTGAATTTTAATGGTATTCATGGTTTTCCAAATATTATGCCTTATGATCTCAGGAAGTATTTAGCTAAGTTTAGTGGAAACCATGAAATTTCAGCCAGTCATCATGTTCAGTTGTTTAGTGACTTGGTTGGTGATTTTGAAATTGCTCATGAAGACATTCAGATGAAATTGTTTGTTCAGACTTTAGAGGATCAACATCCTAGGGACTAGTTTTTGTTCTTACCAGCATGTTCAATTTCATCTTGTGATGAATTGATGATAGCCTTCGTGATGCAGTTTGGGGAAAGAGTAAGCTTCTCTTATTATTTTGATAAGTTTTTGAAAATTCAAATCAACAATGGTGAGTTAGTTCCTGAATTCAATATCAAATTTGCAAAGATTTTAAATGAAATTCCTGAAAGTTACAAGCCGGATGATCAAATGTTTTTAGTGGTTTATCTTGGTGCATTTGATAAAAAGATGAACTATTTGTTGAGAGATAAGGAACCTAGAACTTTGTATCAAGCATTCATGATAACAATAGAGATTGAGAATAACATAAAATATGGCTTAACTTAGACTCACTTCTCTAGAAATGTTTGCCGGCAAGATGAGGTGCAAAGAACAAATCAATGTCATATAGAATGCTTAATTTTAGATCAGCAAATAAGCACTCCTGTTATTGTAAATAGTTTTGTTGAAGATTCAGAAATAAAAACATGTGAACATGATATCTCTTTGTTGCAAAAAGGAAATGATTGCATTCGTGCTGAATTGAATGCACATGTTTATGGTATTACAATAGCGAATGATAGAATTGATTCATTTGATGAGTTATCCAGGCAAGATATAAATCCAGTCATTCATTTTCCCATTGATGATTCTCATTGTGTTGAAAACATAATGAATCAGGAAGAGGGAAGGTATTTATCTCAGTATGAGGATGAAGAACCTGGAAGTGATGCATCAAGTGATAAAGATGAAATTTCTGATCCGACATATTGTGAAGAAGCATCATGTGAAGAAAATGGCAACACTTTTTACTCAGGTCAAGAAGAGGATTGTGATAGTACATATGCGTCTTCATGTGAATCAGATGCTGATTGGAAGAAGAGAGAAATGACAGAAGTGAGTGTTCTCTTGCTAGTAAAGGTATGAGTACTATTTCTAAATCTAAAAGTGAGTTTCCATTTCAAAGTTGTGTGAATCAGTTTGAGATTAAAAGTTATGAAGAAAATGTGTCTACACAATATGAAGACAAAGAGGTTATCTATAAGGACATATTACCTAATTGTGTAGAAAAATGTCTTGAAGATGCATATAGTGGTGATCAGTATGTGATTGATCTTGAGATTAATGCATCAACACCTATTGGTAAGATAAATGATGATTTTCTTGCAAGACATTTGAATCACCTATATGGAGACAATGAAAGTAACTTTGATTTGTATGCTACATGCTTCGTTGATGGAGTGGATGTTGAGTCTTCATATGATTCTGATTTTTCTTCTTCATATGCTGAAAGTGTCCATGACAGTGATGTTAGAAATGGTTTTAAAGTTTTCACTAATTTTTTATATGGTGAGGAGTTTGATGTTGATCAGCACATCACTTGTCCTAATGTCTATGACGACGCTTTGCATGGAATTATCAATCCTCTTTTTGAAGAGCACATGGACGGTTCAGATTTACTAGAGAATAAGTTTTATGATGATACTTTGTCTTACTATTGTAAGAGGTCAGACTATTCTTTTTCCAAATATGACAGTGAATATGATCATGATGTTGCATCTGATTATGATAACAAGGTGTTTGATGAGACGATTATTGAAAATTTACCTATACCTTGCAATGATTTTTATGATGAATATTTTACTGTGATGTTAGTCCACTTGTTGATCTCAAAGAATCATTTGAAGATCCTGGATTAGTTTCAGATGTTGATTTTGATGACATATGTGAGTATCAGTCAGATTGTTCATTTGATTCCTATCTAGTTATGCTAAGGGATACACAGTTTGAAGGTATGTGTGATCCTTTTCCCCAAGTTGAATATGAAGCCTTCATATTAGAAAATGATAGCATGCATGAGTCATTAAATAAAGAGAGTTTTTAGTTTTAGTCTGATATGTTTAAGCATGCTGATAAGAACTTCCGTAATGAGCAAATGGTTGAGGACGAAGTAAGGTTTTATATGCATTATGAAAGCAAGAGTGATGATTTTGTTTTGTCAAGTGATTTGTTATATAATGATAATATGATTGGTGAAACTAATAGGAGAAGAAATTTCAGTTTACCTCATGAAAGTTCAGATGAGAATCATGTTTATGACAGAGGTAAACAATTTTGTTGAAGTTCGGTGGCCCGAGGTCATCATTTTTAAATAGTAGAAGTAGTTGTTTCCTTGCTTTCAGTAAACTGTTTGAGAGAAGTTTTGTTGTTTCAGGTATGTGGTCTACCTCTCCTAGAGATCTGGAATCTTACCATGCCCACAAGGGACATGCTTCCCTAGACAGAGCCATTGTTGGCGCTCAAAATTGCATTCCCATTTTGAGCATCCATTTGAAATTTTGAGAAAGTCAAGCCCTATGAATGCCCATAATTGAATGTGCACTCGGATGTCCATTTGAGATCATTAAGGTGTTCAATGTCTCTGACACTTTTCATTCAGTTTGCCTAAGCCTTCCATGATGATAATTTGTCATTCTGAGTTATATGACAAAGTCTTATTTTGAACAAATCCTAAATCTGCTTTCTACCCCAATTAATATGCAGAATTTAGTCAAGAACCTTTTACTTTATACAAATTTACCACGTCCTTTGAAATCCTTTAGCCCGTTCTCATTTTGTTGCTCAAGGCATGCCTTTTTAAAAAAAAAAGGGCCTTAGGCAAACTTGAAATAATGTTTTGATTAAATCTGTTTTAAGTTTAAGGTAATCATGGTTTACACATTTTTAAATCCAAAAAGTTGCTTTTCAAACTTACCATGCAAGCCTCAGTGATCGTAGATCTTGTTCAGATCGATGGACCATGCATTCTCGCATTTTCAAAATGCAAGGCCATTACAAAATGTGGGGAAGCTCGAAGAGGGCACATAGCATAGTCTGATTATGTGGGTCCAAGATATTTCAAAAGATTGACTCACCATTGATCTTGGATAAGATCATCGGATGCCGCTTGCGCGCAAGATGAAGATGAGCATGGTTTAAATAAAGTGGGCAAGCACATAAGTGACATCTGTCCCTTATGAAGACACAAGGAGATGTTTGTATGAGCGAAGAGGACAAGTTATGAACATCATCGATCTATGTGAGATCGATGAATGAGGCATACCCGCATTTTCAAGATGAGAGGTAGATAAATATTGTGAGTGTGCCACTTTGTGATGCGTGGCATAGTGGGACCAAAATGCGAGGAAGTAACGATGTCATGGGCACCAAAGTTTTGAATTCCGTAGTCAGGTTTGTCAGAACACATGCAATAAAAGGTATTTTCTCATTGGTCAGGATCATTGTGATGGGCCACCTATTATTGAAATTTTGAATCATCGTCGATCTAAGCCAGGATCAAGGGCTAGCATTTGCCCACATTATTTTATCTCCATATGTTTTTATAATGCGGGTAAAAGGATTGTGTACCCGTATCGCAATTGACCAAATCATGCCATTTTGAAGTGTCACGTGATAAAGGAACAATGCAATGGTTATTCTGGAAGTTTTTCATCAACCATTGATCTTCTTTAGATAGATAGAGGGCATTGGCCCGCTATATCAACATGCTCGAAAGATAAGAAGTGCGGGAGTGCACAAGAGTGAAATGTGGGGCAGACTTAGGTTGTTGATTCAATTCAGATTTGCGGTTCTTGTGTGTTTACATTTCTTAGAAGCAAGAAGCACCCACTAAAAGATAAATTTCACATATGGCTAATTATGATTGGGTTATTCCAGACCACCTTGCGTAGTGGATTTCGAAGCCGTCATGCTCACAGTTTTAACTTATAAGATCTTCAAGATCGACAGTGCATATTTTACTATTGAATCTGGTATCATTATGCATATTAATGAGACATGAAAACCTTCACATGTGAAAGTAAAGAACAGAGTGTAACAAGTGGGATTTTCCCAATATCAACTTGTGCGAGTAGAAATTCGTGAGTCATTTCTGAATGAAAAAAATTACTATTGGGATTGAGATAAATTTGACACGAGTGTCAAGTACTTGGCTCAAGGATAAAATGCAGAAGTTACAAAGATAAAAGAAAAGGCTTCAGGTAAGTTTGTATACCATAGTCTCTACATTTTTCAGTCCTGGTGATTTATTCAAAAGATGTTTCTAAAGATTACACTAAGTCTGAGGGTATGGATAGCGGAAGGATTGTTTGTTAAGAGTAGTTGGTTCTGGGACACTGATACTTTGAAAAATGATTTATTTATTTTCAGAGGATGGTTTAGAAAAGGAAAATGGTTAGCTTCGTATGCCTGTGTATGGTTTTTTGATAGAGGAAAGCTAGTAATCAGGTGTAGTAGTCAAGTCACCAAGGTGGTAAGAAGAATAAGGAATAGACTTTGTAAGCTAACAACCTTTTTAGTAGAAACATCATCTTTTAAACAAATTTTCAAAGCATCTTAGTTTGATGCCAGGGTAGTAGAAATATTTGAGACCCTGTGCATAGTTTTGGAAGAGGGTGAGGAAGATTTTATACCCTGGGGTATAGTCTTTTTCACTTTTTGTGCGTGTCCTCCCTTTTTGTGTTAGTAGATGGAAAATTTTGGCAAGAAGTTGGTTAAGGAAGCAAACATGGTTGGGGATCAAAGCATCCCTATTTTGTTATTTTTAATAACCACATTATTTTTTGGCTTCTGTACTGCATGCTAAGTAATGATTCTATTATTTCTGAAGCCTAGCATGATCAGTAAAGAGTGGGAAGTAAAGATGATTCTCATTCAGTAGTCATCTTGACAAAACCCATGGGCCTAGGTTGGTGCGTATTTTTCAGAGTTGATTTTTTCATTGATAGGGAGGTCTTAGCAATTGCGCACACAAAAAATCAGTGTTGGAGCTGAATCAGCAAAAAGTGGTAACAGAAAAGGAGCGTAAAGGAGAATTTTTTGATCTACATGATGTTCTGTTAATCATTTTTCTTTTTTCTTCCGTTACAAACTTGTGATATCTTTTGTAAGGGACACTTATCAGTTCTCTATGCCTGAAGCTTGTTGCATCTCATAGTATTTAAGTGAGATCCCAAGGCTAGAGGGAGGGGGTTGGTTGGTTTTCTATTTTTTCTAGTTCCTAGAGCTCTGCTCAGGTTATGAAAGCCACATACCCAGCATGTCTTGTATGAACAGCATATGGATTTCATAGATAGTTTTGATACAGTAGTGTGATCTTGTATCTTGTTTTATACATTCCTAATGTACTTATTTCAAGGAGATAAATACAGTGTGCAGAAGGTTTTGAATTTCAATATAATTTTGTCTCCTTTCTTGTTGTGTTTGTATTGTTATATGTTCAAGAACAAAGATCTTGAACCTATTTGCAATTGCCCGGTTATATGTTTGAAGTTTTCTTGCCTTTAACTCAAGGAGTCATATAATTGCTTATGGTTTTAGACAAGGTTGCAGATTCAATTAAGAAGGATGTGAGAAAGTATGGGGTTATATTGGATATTGTTGTCTAATTCATAAGGCAAACATACTGAACATGAATGTATTAACATATTCTATATGTTGATTGATGTTCAAGGATGCATAATTCTGGAGTGTAGGATTGCCCTCATAGATAAGGCACTGGTCATTTGTAGGATCATTAAAGTTTTTGCTGCATATTGAACATGCTATCTTTTCTCAATATAAATCAATCTTTTTCCCTTCATGTTGAAGTGGACATAAAAGTTTTAAAACCTCACTCAATTTATGAATAATATTGGTTTGTACCTAGCTATTGTAGAATCTATGTTGATTCATAAACCACTAGGAGATATTAGGGGTTTCATCTGCTTTTCTAGATCCTGAAAGTGGTTATTGCACTAGTCGCATAGTCAGATCTAAAGAGGTTCACCCACCTAGGTTTTGCAGAGCCTGAAGTGCAGAAGGAGTATAGCCTTATAGTTGGACTGGTGTCTAAATGAATGTGTTAATAATGGGAGTTAGCTGCCCCTAGATGCATTTTTTTCTCATCAGGGTAATTGGAAATGGGTAACATTTTCAAACACCAAGAGTAATGGATCCAATCTGTGTAATAGGACAAGTTGCATTTTTACAAACTTTAACAATACATCCATCATAATTCCTAAATTAAAAAACCTTAGTCATGTCACTATTCATGTGATGTGAAAAACTATTGTGTATTATCCAATCATATTTCTTTTCAAGATGGGAAACTAGAGCCTTTTCTTCTCTAATTTCTCTATCAAGATCAACTTCCTTAATAGCTACAAATCCTAGCTCTTCATCACTTTCATTCTGACCTTTTCCATCAAATTCATCTTCTTCATTAGCATACAGAGAATTCCTATTTCTCCCAGGCTTAAAATTTTTGTTATACTTTTTCTTTCTTTTAGGACATTTAGATGCATAATGAACAAACTCATTAAAATTCCAACACTTAAAGATATTCTTACAATATATTTCTCTTCTCATAAGAAGTGCTATTGTTGAGCTAACTACCAACATTCCCCTTTAGGATTCATGACATGGCTTAACTACCTCATGTGTTTTATAAGTCTAGTGGTTATATTTGGCATTGAAAGGTCAATCTTTTGGTGCAATGATAACTCTAGCTTGTAACAAGTGGTATGAAAGCTTGGCCACAGGTTTGAATCTGCTCGAATAATGTTGTGTTGGAATTATTGGACTAACCACTAACATTCTCCTTTAGTATTCATGACATGGCTTAACCACTTCCTATGTTCTATAAGTATAGTGATTGTATCAAGAATTGATAGGTCAATCTTTTGATGCAACAAGAACTCTATCTTGTAATAGCTATAACTTCTTTAATCTTCTTGTCTTCATCAAATTTGGTTCTACTACTACTAGAAAATCTACATATGTGCTCGCACTTCTAGATAGGCTTGGACAAACATTCAAGGCATTGAAAGTTGTCTCTACTCTTGTTAGTTCTCTGGATTATCTCAGATCCACTTCTATTGCTTTTAATATTCTAGGAAACATTGCCTTGGTAAAGTCCTTAGTGTGGGATATTAGTAGTTGAATCATTTGAGAAACTTTCTTGAATGGTGGTGTCAAAATTTTTAAGATCTTCTACAAAACCTCATATTCTTCCTTGGTTGAGCTATGTGACTTGAGTCCTACAAAAATCTTTGATATCCTACAAATATAGTTTCTTATAGATTCATCTGCCATCATTTTAGCATCTTCAAATGCACATATCTAATTATGTAATCATACTCTCATTATATGTGTATCATCTTCAAAAATAGATTCTAATGCCTTCAAAATTTCATCATATGTTTGAAGTGATTTCACCTAGCTATATTCATTCCTTGGAAGACATGATAGTAAAGCTTCTCTAGCTTCATTGCATTCTTCAAGTTTTTCTTCTTTCACAATTATCTTCTCACTCTTTATCAAGAGCCAATAACTTGGACCCATGCATGATAGCTGAGTCTCTATCTTCTCTTTCCAACTTTCATAGTTGGCCCTATCAAATCTAGGACAGTCATTTATGAAAAGATTATCCATTTATCTCCAAAATCTATTAACCTTATCCTTCAGTGACCTGATGCTCTGATACCAATTGTGGGAATATATATTCTACCAATATTACTACGGGGAGGGGGGGGGGGGGGGGGCTGTAAATAAGTTATCCAACTATTATTATAATTATCAACTTTAAACCAGCTTAACCATGTGAGTAATATAAATAGAAACCAAAACAAGATACTCATGCATAATTAACACCAAGTACATTAACTAGGGAAATCCTTGATTAGGGGGAGAACCCTAGTGGGAATGGTACCCACAAGATGATGTACTAAAATAAATGTTATTGTTAGAGGATGGACCTTGCTAGGAGTCTATAAATACATTTAGTATATATGAGTCCCTATTAGGAGACTTTGAATCAATGTTAAGAGATTCCAACCCTGTTAGATGTTGTGCCAACCTTGTTAGGAGTTTTGGAAGATAACTAAACCCACTGCCCAAATAGCTTCAAGGAAAGAAAAATATACCCATTATCCAAATGATCTTTATATTATTCTTTTTAGAGTAATAGAATTTTACTATATTGCTCCTTCCTCTTTTTCTATCCTATCAACTAGATTTCTAATTCTTCTTCTAATCTTGTTACCAGATCACAAAGCTTGCATCTAATAATCCCTTAGGTCACTTACACACATTTACCAAGCACTTTGGTTATTTTCACACTTTGCACTTAACACTATGATCTCAAATCCTTACCTCATTTTTAAAAAAGGAAAACATATTTCCTTTATACCATATCTTCAAAATAATTTATTGAGTAGGCCTTGAGCCTTTCTCAATTAATTATAATAAGATAATTGATTAATTAACAATTATAATAGCACTTCTAACTCAAGGTCTATCTAAAAAATTACACATGTGATACTAGGGCTTCTATACTTATTGATGTCACCAATAGACCATCATGTGTCACTAGTTGACCATGCATCTATTTACTACATCTAAGATGAAATATATCATACAAATATCAAAAACTATTCTCTAAGCACTCTCTCTAAACTACTCTCAATAAATCAAGCACAAATTTCATAAATCTTTGACTTACATGTTGCACATTAAAATACATCATTAGGACACTATGCTGAACATGTCCATGATTGCACATCACTAGACAAGAGAAACTTTTTTTATAAAAGTAAGATCTCTCTTAGTTACTCTGGCACTCTTCATATACTTACTACTATGTTGACATCAGTGATAAACATAGTCATGAATGAAACATGGCAATACTCTCCAACTCTAAATATACTCCCCCAAAATAGTATCATTAGCATTCATGGTAATAGGATGTGCATGAATGTCTTAGAGGTAATCTAGTGATGATACCCCTATCCAGAGCTACTTAAGAAGTAAGAGTAGTTCCCTATATTAACTAAGTTTAATGAAATAATTTACAACTGATGCAATGGATCTTGCTTTAAGAACTTCCTCAAGTAAAGAAGGAGCCAAAATAAATTATAGTCACATTCTAGGTGGTAGGGGAAAATATTATCAAAGGAAACTAAATTAGTTATATCTGTAAGAATAGATGACAAGTCTTTGGCATTGTTGTCAAAAAGGCAGAGATCATAGAGAAAGAGGGAAAATAATATATAAAGGACAATATTATTAGAAAGAGGAGAGATCAACAGAAGGCACACATACTAATAGAAGGAGAGATTTCAATACAAGGTATTAAGTTTCTTTTTGGTATTGATGTTGGTATTGGTTTTCAATCAATGCCAAATAGGGAGATTGTTGAATTATAGAAATAAAAGAGATTGTTGAAACCTATCATGGAACAATCATTATTTTTTCACTGATGTTAAACCTTCTACTTATTGGTAACACAATTGCTTACTTGAGAAAAGAAAGGAAGAAGACTAAGGAAAGAAGTTGTCTACTAAGCTTGACCAAGAAAATAGTGGAAACTAGGAAACTTAGTTTAGGCTAAATGGAAAAATAGTTATGACCAAGAATTTGGTATATGTCAAGCATTAGTAAAATGTATTATGTGTTAAAGGTTAGAAGATGGCTACATTCACCAAGTGAAACTTAGTGTATGTTAAGCAACCTAGTGTTGGCCAAGTATCAAAAGAAAATGCTAGCCGAGAAAATAACATGTTATTTTCAAGTGAGAGTAAAATAACTTTAATCAAAGATTTGATGAATTTGAGCCAATAAAGCTAATTTCCTGAATTGTGTGAAGTGCATTGATTATAAGTTTGACAAGCTAGTTACACAAAATTCAAGATAAATAATTTTGAGACATTTTCAAAGGGGATAGTCAGAGAAGTTTTTAGAAGGAAAAAAATGGAAATATGGGAAGATTTAATGAGTCTAACCTAACACTAAGATGGAAAATTATGGTTAAGAGGAAAAAGATCAAAATTTTCTATAAAAGGAGATACAAGACCATAAGCAAAGTGTGAATGAACAAGACAAGGAATCTGAAGGTTTTTCTTTATGTGGTGGTCAAAGAAATGAGTCTGTAGTTTGCATACTAAGAGAAAAGGCCTATGGATGTGAAGGCTTGAAGGGTAAACAAGAAATTAGAGATAAATGGGATGAATGCCAACTAGAATGGAGAACTAGATATGAGATCTATAATTTTCAAGTGAGTTGATTTATTATTAGATCAAGACATAATGTTACTTTCTAACAACTATATCAGTCTAGATAAATCCTTTGGATTAGGGTTGTCCTAATAGTCATAAGTAAATCATTTAATAGGGTGTCATTCTGATGGAATGTTCTAAATTCCTCTAATAAGGCTAAATCCTAACATAGTGATTGAAATCCTTTAATCAAGGTCAAATTTAATAGTGTGCACTATAATCTTTAACATGGTTGGTTCCTATAGGGCTCACTTTATAAGAGTGACATTGGTACCATGTTATTGGTGGTTTTCCAAAATTAGGTTCCCATCTTAAATCCTTATCTCAAATTGTATGATTAGATTTTTTCTATTTGATGTTTAGATTTCTATAAAGTTCATTTAACCTAGGACAATATTATACTTAACATTATATTGGATGAATTATTCCATGCACATGTATTTGATGAATGTTGAAAAGTCTTATTTGTACATTTGGACCTTGCATAACTTATTAACCCCCCTCTCAGTTATTCTAAATATTCCAACACTTCATTCATAAAGACTTGTTCAACATTTTATATTTCAATGTATGTTGTAAAGGATGCAAGATAAGACAGGTCTTGAAATTTTTAAGAAGCATTCCAACACTTAGCTTTGGTGGTTTCAAAAAGATCCTCTAGTTTCTTTAGGTTTATTAAATGAAAGTTCATTTATTGAAGAGGTTGGGGAACTCATGTATATGAGATTAGTGATATTTTCCCTTTAATTTCTTGACATTTCATATGGAAAATATACATGATAATAATGCTCATTTATCTTTGAATCAAGAGCTAGAATGCAGTAATATAGTATTTGATAAAACGCATTACCTAAACACTAGTACGTTCATTATGCTTTAATTTTGTTCTTATATTTTCTTTATTTTTGGATTGACTACATTCAATGATTTAAATAAGATTTAATAATCAATTAGATTAAACACCTATTAAATTTATGATTTAGAGTAGAAACTACTTTAAAAATTAATAGATTATATTTTAATGTTTTTTCATTGATAGATTTGATTTCCACAATATACTTATCGATATTTTAGAATTATATATTTTAGTGTTGATGTATAAAGTTATATATTTATCAATGTTTAAGAATTATATAATATTTTATTCTTGTTGTATAAATTCATTTTGGATCAATTGTGTGTAAAAATGAATAGTCCATTTTCTATTAATTAAATATCACAGTTACATATTTACCAAAGAAAGGGTTCCAGTAACCTTGCAAGTGTTCAAAGGGCTAGAGGCCAGAAACTTAGGTACTCATCAAAAAAACATATCACAAGCCCTTACATTGTAAGAGCACTAGTAGCCAATGGAGGAAGATTATGATTAATAGAACCCCATACATCATCAACATTTATTGTTGGCTTAGGAAGAGCCCACCTATCAATAACATTATCAATTTTTTTATTTTTTTTTTTCTACCTTTTCCCAAGAAGGTAGCATCATATATTCTAGCCACAAAAAAGACTACATGGGATCATTGGTGGAGGAGGGCCAAGCAATAGAGGGAGAAACTAGAGGAGGAATTGGTGAGCAACTAGAACTATTCTTCTAGGGAGGAAAGACTAAGTGTCAACAACCTCCAAAGTCACTAGTAGGAGAGAGGAAAGGAGGTTAGAACATGGGGGTTTGAGAGAAGCCAATAGAAGAGCTATGACTCCACCAATTGCCCAAAGGAGATATATGGTCTATAAAGGGTGAATCATGCAACACCCTGTCCACTGTACATGGTACATTCCCCAAGTGAACCAAAATCTCCTGAAAGTGAGCTACCTCCATAGCCACCTTATTATTTTCTACTTGAATCTACATCATTATGATGTTACATATGCAAAATTTATGTTGCATAGAAATATTTATATCAAGAAAGTTATGAGAAAAAGAGACATCATTTCTATTCTTCTAAAGAGTGAACCAAATCTCTCATCTCAAAGCATGTTAATCTAAGATGATTTGTAGGGGAGCCTGGGTGAATCTCCTAGCGAAATCATATGCCAAGAAAGAGGCTTTAGAGAAGAAAGAATTGAAGAAATCATGAATCAAGTGCCAATATTGTTGGGTACATCTACAAAACCATGAAATATGCAAAACAAAACAAAAAATAGGTTTCCCACAAAATGGGCATTGTTGGTTTGGGATACCAAAATGCTTGAGTTGAGGGCCTGAAGGCTTGAGCTATGGGCCCAAAGGCAACCCTTGAAGGAGGATGCACCAAAAAAAGTGTGCAATATTTAGTCAAGTAATTGCTTCCCAAATAGTGACGAATATAATTCTCCAATTCTTTTGACAAGATTGCATATTCCAACATTGGTCCAACACATCCACCATAGGTAGGTGAGGAAATAGTCATAGATACCATAGTTTGGGCTTGTAGTTAGTTATGGGAGTGGCAAGATTCCACTTCTAATCTTTCCACAAGGGATTAATTGATTGAATACCAAGCTTGTGCAATATATGTGGGGGCACTATAGAAACTCGAAGATCAATTGTTTGGTTATTGTTGGCCAAATTTGCCTTGCTGCCAAAATCATTACATTTGAATTCAAATGATAAATGACCACTTCCAATTTAAAAAATATATGTTCCATAGAAATATTAACTAAATTAAATAAGGAGGCTTATAATATTTCCATATCCTCTTAAGTTTTCCTTTTGGGCTGCCATAATTTTCCAGACCATTAGATCTTGCACAAATCTACAACAAGTGGTTTCCTGCTTCCTCAAAGTGAATGAGCTTTAAATAAAGTGGGCAAGCAACTCACTACCATGTGGAATGTGGGTCCCATTATTCTGGGCCACAAATGAAGTAAGGTATTATGCTGACATGCTAGTATGAGATGGAGTTTGGCTATAGATTCTATTGATAGTCACTTTCTTGCATTCTTTTTTTTGTCAATTTTCTGACAATGTAGCCAAGCAATATTGTAACATATGGACTAGTGGGTCCATCCTTCTATGTGGGCCACTAGAGTTAAAAAGAAATGCCAGTTGAATGTCAAGTCATATTGAGGTGGATATTGAGTAGTTCGTGAGCCCAAAAGTATTAATGGGGTAGGCATAGTAATGATGAAGATTTTTAATGATCGTCGATCTTCTATGGATCAATGATCAGCACTTTCATGCATTATAGAATTGTGAGGATCTTAGACATTGTAGGAAAGTGCTTGAGGGACACACATCTTTGCAGGCCTAAGGGGATAAACACTATAGTTGATATTTGTAGATAGGTTAACATTCTTTGATAACCATTGTGGTTAAGTTTGAGGGTGATGTGGTTAGCTTAAATGATATGGTCAAATATGTGCAGACTTTATGGGGTGGAAAAAATAAATACAACTATTGGCCCATGCTACCCATCATGGTTTTAGGACTTAATTGAATTATTGACCTTTCTAATTAGTAGGCCAAAAAAAAAGGAAGATTGGGTTTTCTCATGCCATCTAACCTTTCTAATTGATCCCATCCACTCCAATTAATGTTGGGTTATAAATGATGTAATGGATACTCTTCCCATCACCTGATCATCCATTTTGGGTAGTTTTGGTATTGATTGGCATCATTTACATCACTACAAGGTTTTTTCTAGTTAGGGTTTCCATGATTTTCATGCCTCTAAAAGTGTACCAAATAAAATCCACTATTTTTATTAGTTTGAATATTATTTGAGCATTTAAGACAATGGTTGTAGAGTAACTCAAATTAGAAATATATTAGTTATGCCTAAGCTATAAAGGAAAATTTTGTAATCTTTCTAAGGGTTGATCTTTCTCTAATTCTATAGTATTTCTCTATGCATATTATAGTAATTTCTCATGCCTTTAGGCCATTTTAACCCTCTTCTGAGTCTCTTTTAGCCATTAACACACTATGCAAGGTTCTTTTCCACTAGCTAATGTTTTTGTCTATGTTCTACAATTTGTATGACTATATTTACTTTTTGAAATTTGTATGATATTAAGTGAAGTTTCTTCCTATAGAATTATTATTTTGTCTGATCTACATGTGGTTGTTAAATTAAGAGAAATTTGAATCTATGTTCCTTGACATTATAACTTGTTAACTATGCATTTATGGTAGAAATAAGGTCAAACAATCTATTTTGTTGCATCACCCCTTAGGTTAGAGTAGGTAGATTTTATTTCATGCATTCCTTCTCTTTTTTCATCTCTAAGAGTAGTTAGATGCATCTTGATAGAAAAGGAAGTTAGCCTTCTCTAGAGACTCAACCTTACAGTTCAAGTCCCATAGCTTGGAGGTTGTTTCCATATTTCATAGGGTTGTGCTTAGGTAAAAAATTTGGACATGGGTGCAAAATTTTGTGACAATAGTTTTTGGCATGCCTGCTTGGACAAAGTTTTAAAATATTTCAGGTCTACTGGTGTCAAAAGAGAATAATTACAAGTTTATGCTGAGGAAACAATGTTTCTCTCAGTATCCTAGGCCTTTAAGAGGCTCATTTCCACAAAGTGCCTAGAAACCTACACCATTCAGATCTAGTTTCATGACCAAATTTGTTGTGAGTCATTCCCAAAGATGAAACAAGGACATCTTCTAAGTTAATTTTTAGTATCAAGAGCTCTCATTTTCAAACCTTAAAAGAAGAGAGACTAGATTGTCTCTATCACCAGCTAGGAGTGTAGAAGAAATATATACCCCTACAACATCAATCTTTACTCCTCCTATTGTGAGATCTCAAACCAGAAAGCCATCAACTCATATTAATAGACTACTTGTTTATATGGATAGAGATCATGCTTTTGCCACCTTTAATGGTGGAAGTCCTCTTTTATCTCAAATACATGGCATACTAGTAGCTACAATTAAAAGTATACCTAGTTTTACTAGTGAAACCTCTACCTCTCACTTGGAACATATTTGAAAGAGGTTGAAAATGTCTACAATATCCATGATATTATAGAATATGATGTTTTTGTTAGACTCCTAGATTCATCTTTAAAATGGAAAGCCCTACAATGGTACAAGGTCCTATCACATGGTTCTACAGTGGATTAGGAGCAGGACTATGTAAACATTTTAAGGACAAAAGTGACTATTTGTCATTTTTAGAATAGCTAACTACCATGAAAAGATAGCCCCATGAATGTATGACTTAATTCATTATAGGTTTCAAAAAGAATGGGAAATAATAGCTGCTTTGGTGAAGCCTACCCCTAGTAATGCCCTCTTACATTACCTTGGACCTTTTAAGAGTGATATTGTCACTGCAATCCAAATCATGGGAGGAGATACATTACCTGATGCATATGAAATAGAAATAAGGGTAGGAAACATATTGATACAAGGAGGAAAGTTATCTCTAAGGCCTCCTATATCATACTTCCCTGATACCCCAAATTGCCAACCAACAATGGCCCCTATTCCCACAATTTCCACATCACAATCCCTTGTTCTACTCCTTTAAGCTTCCATATCTTTGAATGGAATGGATGAAATCAACAAAATGATATAGTCTATGATGTTGAAAATAGATAAAAGATTTAAAGAAAAAAAAGAGAGGCTAGAAGATAGCTTCTCTATGATGAAAAAAGTGAACAACAAAGTGGTGACTTTGGAAAGGAAGAAAGCTCAAGGTAGTAAGGCTCATCGATTGCAATATTAAACTTTGAATAGTGGTAGGCCTTCAAATTATAATTATGGGAACAATTAATTTGCCCAGAGTAGGTAGAATAGTCATGCCTCTACATAGAATAGTCATGTCTCTAACACAAATGCAAATCAAAGTAGAGCCATAGTCCTTAAAACAATATGGCTCAAGATCAAGATTTTTGTCCCTCTTGCAACTACTCCTATGCCTATTGCATGTGTCAAAAGGTTGAATATTATTTGGCTTTGACCATCCTAGATTCTATAGAATGGCAGCCATATAATGAGAACCAACCCAAAGATGCCTCATATATGCAAAGGTAGGGTGATTGTTCCCTTATTAATCACAAGGTGGAGTAACATTGTAATGTAAACTAGGACTTCTTTGCTCACAACACTAGGAGAAAAATAAGACCTATTGAAGATGCTACCCCTCAACCCAATCAAGCTTTATAATGGAATACAATGCATGATGCACAAGAAGAAAATGACCAACCCAATGCCCTCCAACAACAAACAAAAAAGTAATTCTAGAGGAGATGTGTATGCCCCTAGGTTGTTCCAACCCAACCCTCTACACCTACAGTTCCCAAGGCTTCGACCAAAGCACCTAATGTTTCATTTAGTTTGGTAGAGTAGATAAAGAAGACAAATGCAAATATTTCCATGTGGGATGTTGTTGCCACTATACTCGTGCAAAAGAGGCTATTGCAGAAGGAATTAGAAAGTATTGAACCAAAGGACCAACCACCTAGCATGAAAGGTGACACAAGATTGGTACAACTATAAAGGGAGGTAGAGACAAGTAAAAAGGTTATACCTCCTCTATTTTATGCTTCTCTAATTATAAGGGATAAGCTAGTTCACAATTGCATGATTTATTTAGGGGTTAGTAGTCCAATGATGCCTAAGTGTGTTGTTGATGCTTTAGAAATGAAATATGAACCCATTGTTAGGGATGTAATACAGTTGGATGGTAGTGCTATCAAGATTGTAGGAGTCCTTAGGATCATGTAAATGACCCTATATGCATGCCCTAGTTGTATTGTAACTCAAGATATATTAGTTTCTAAAGCTAATCCACATTTTTCCATTTGTCTATCAAGAGACTTCATTGCCCAAATAGGTTGTTACATATCTTCTGATTGATCATATATGATTTTTAGAACAAGATATGGGACCAAGGCTTCAATCAAAGAAGAGCCTCTAGCCCTCCATCACATTAAAACCTACACCCGTAATCTCATCAATATGAATTTCACTATTCTAGAAATAAATGAGAATGACATAGTGGATAAGCATGTCACTTCTCTAGTGGAGGTACCTAATTTTCTCTTAGATGAAAGGGTTAATGCATATAAATTTGATCCTATATTAGGAGCCCTTGAGAGAAGTGTCGATACATATTGTGTGTCAGAAAAGGATTCTATTGTCCCTAACCTTATGAAAACCAAAGAGGATATCGGTGGGATATGGATTATGTATTTTGACGGATCAAGGAATAAAAATGGATTAGGGGCAGGTGTGATGTTGATTTCTCCTACACAAGGAAGGTACTACTTCTACTTTAGGCTCCAATTTATTTGTACCAATAATGTGGCCAAGTATGAGTCCTTCATTTAGGGTCTTCTATTTTCTCAGAAAAGAGGAATTCAAACATTTAGTGTATATGGAGATAGTGAGTTAGTGGTCAATCAAGTAAGAAACCAAAATATCGCTAAGAATGGCTTGGTCAAGTCTTATAAATATAGAGTAATGGATTTTGTTGAAATTTTCAATGCATTTTATATTCAAGGAATCCCCAAAAAAGAAAATAGACATGTTGATAGGCTTGAGGTAGTAGATGGATCTCATGATGTGCCATGGAATCTTGAGGAGGAGAAGGAATAAAAAATTAGAGTGGTACTTGGACCTACTCTTCCTAACAACAACACTAATTGGAAAGTTTTTGAATCTGATGCATAAATTGTAATTTTCTTGTAGAATGAGGCAAAATTCTTAGAGAGAAACCAATGCAATTTGTGTGATTAATATGAAGATCAAATAATCAATATTAGTTCCAAAAAATTGCCTAAGGGTCTCATTAACCTAGATTTCTTGACCCTGATGACCAAGAAAAGGGAAGAATGATGAACCTAGTTGCTGACAAGGATGATTATACACTAGTGATAGTTGCTGATGGAAAGAACTTAAAAATGGGGAAGGTATTCTCTAGAACTGAGCAAGGAAATTTCATTCATTTTTGTTAAGAATTTAATGACATATTTTCTTAGACATATGATGATTTAAAGGGTTTTGACCCAAGTTTTCTTCAACGTACCATATATTTAGTAGGAAATGCCAAACCAATAAGATAGAAGAAAAGGCTAATGAATCTTAAAATTGAACCATTAATGAGAAAAGAGCTATCCAAGATGATTGAGGCTAATACAATTTTCCCTATCAAGCACTCATAGTGGGTAGCAAACCTTGTTCCTGTTAGGAAAAAGAATGGAGAAATTAGATTACGTGTGGAATTCAAGGATCTTAGCCAAGCTTCCCTTAAATATCACCATCCCCTTCCTTCCATGGAGTAGACATTGTCCAAGGTCAATGTTTCAAAGAGGTTCTCATTTCTTGATGGATTCTTTGGTTACAATCAAGTACTGGTCAAAGAGTCTAATAGATAAAGGAATGCATTCACCACCAAGTGGGGCACCTATGCTTATAGTAAAATTCATTTTGGGATAAACAATGTAGGTGCCACTTTTCAAAAGGAAATTAATATAGCCTTAAAAAACATGATTGAAAGGTTTGTATTGGTTTACCTTGATGATATCACAGTGTATTCAAAAGATATAGTAGATCATTTTAGTCATCTTAGACAAGTTCTCATAAGCTGTAGAGATTTTAGGGTATCCCTTAACCCAAGAAAGTGTGTCTTTGCCACTAATCAAGCAAAATTATTAAGACACATTATATCAATGTATCATTTAACGATTGATCTAGAGAGAAAAAATCGGATACTTTCTCTCTCCCTTCCTAGTCATAAGAAAGGTCTACAAAGTTTTCTTGGTAGAGTTAAATTTGTGAGGATGTTTATCCCTAATTTAGCTACCATGATGAAACCTCTTACAACCATGCTTAAGAAGAATATGGTATTTTCATTGACCAAGGAAGGGAAGTTAAGTTTTGAAGAGATCAAAGCAGCCATAGCCTTAGCCCCACTCTTATCAGCCTGAATTTTGAGAAGGATTTTATCCTTTATGCCTTTGGTGGTGAATTGAGTATTTTTGTTGTCTTTACTCAAGTGAATGATAAGAATGTGGAGCAACACATTTCCTTTGTTAGTGAAGGACTTAAAGAACATGAAGACAAATATAGTTGTGTAGAGAAGCAAGCCCTTGTATTCTTTAGAGCTTTGAAGAAATTTAGACACCTTCTGTCTCATAAAAAGATCCATTTTCTATTACCCTATGGTAGTGTGAAGGACTTTTTTTTCAGTAAAGATATTAGTGAAACGAGGGCTGGTTAGATTACTAAGGTAATGGAATATGATGTTGACATCCATATTACTAGGTTGGTAAGAGGGAGGGGATTGTGCAAATAGATGATCTCATCTCATGAGTCAGATGATGAAGTTTTCATGATATTAACAGAACAACAAGAAGCAAGAAATTATAATCCAAAGAATTGCATGAATGAAATGATGACATTCTTATCAAGAAGTGGATACTCTCAAGGATTGGATAGAACTAAAAGGAGATAGTATAGGTTGTAGTCAATTCCTTATGCCATATTTGATGGTATCCTTTTCAAGAGGGATTTCAATGGAGCCCTACTGAGATGCATTGATATAGACTAAGTTGAAAAAATAATCAAAGAGTTTCATGATGATTCTAATGGTGGCAACCTTTTAGCAAGTACACCTGCATTGAAGATCATAAGGGCTAGTTACTACTGGTCATCTTTGTTCCATAATTCTCATAAGTATGAGTGGAAGTGTGAAAAGTGTGCCTTCTTCTTTGATAAGAAAAGGCTTGCAACTCTTCCTCTTCATCCCATTTAGGTAGACTAACCTTTTTCTTAATGGGGATTGGATTTCATAGGCCCTATCAATCATCCTTCTAGCTCTAGTCACAAATGGATTTTAGCTACTATATATTAATTTACCAAATGGATAGAAGCAATAACATTAATAGATGCCACAAAATCTTTAGTTGTTGAATTCCTTGATGGAATTGTAACTAGGATTATAAATAGGACTATAGAGGAAAATAAGTGGTGTTGGAATTAAAAGTTGAAGACAACACTATGGGCTAGTAAGATAACAACTAAGAGGGTGATTGGAAATTTACCATTTGTGTTGGTACATGGTAGGGAAGCAAGGCTTCCAATTTTATTAGAATTCCCATCCCTAGAATTGGGTCATTAGTTGGAGTTAATGGAAAGTGATACCATGATTGTAAGAATAGCAGAGCTAATGGAACTAGAAGAGAAAAGGAAATAGATAATACATGCCCTAGAAACACATCCTCAATAGGTGAAAAAGAGCTTTTATAGGAAGGCTAGGATCAGAATCATCAAAGAGGGTGATCTAGTACTGAAATGAAATGTATAAAGGGAAAAACTAGGGAGGCACTCAAAATTTGATACTCTATGGAGTGCTCCCTATGTGGTTATCAGTTACAAATAGGCCAATGCTTTTCAATTAAGTAGGCCTAATAGTGAGATTCTGCCTATTCTAGTTAATGGAATATATCTTAAGCCCTACTTTTGAAAAAAGATGAGTAATTCATGTATATAGTTAGGTAAGTTTCCTTTCTTTTTTCTTGTTTTCTAATATGTGTGTGAGCACATGTGTTTTGCAAAGGTTCTAGAGGATTTTGGTTCTTGGTTGCAGTTCTAGAGAGGAAGTTTTGAGGTTACATGGGTATATTTTCTATGATTTTAGGGTTTTTATAGGTAGATTCTCACATTTTATATGACTTTGTTTTCCAATGAATGTGCAGGCTACTAATCTATGCATAGCTAGCTTGTACCCCTTGAGTCACCAAAATTGTTGGCCAAATTTTTCTTCCCACCAAAATCACCACATTTGAATTCAAATGATAGACTACCACTTTCTATTTTAAAAATATATGAGGGTGAATGCACAAAGTTGGGTCACAATTCTGTAGAACTCAAATCCGTGAAATGAGACCTCTTAGAAATGGGTACCCGATTTTAAAAAATGGGCACCCATTTTTGGCTTGGGTGCCCAACCCTTAATTTTAAAAATGGGCACTAGTTATTTTTATAAATCAGGTACCCATTTTTTATTTTCAAAAAATGGGTACCCATTTCTCAAAAAATTAAAAAAATGAATTTTTAAGAAACAGGTACCTATTTTTAAAAAATAAAAATTGGGTACCCGTTTCTTAAAAATTCAATTTCTTAAGTTTTCGGCAGATTTTACATGCCGCTTTTAGGTTTTCAAAATGAGTACCCATTTTTTGAAATTCAAATAATGGGTGCCTATTTCTTACAACATGAGGTAGGATTTTTCTTTCCTACCTCAGATTTTGGTTTGGGACAGGGTTGGTGAGACCAAGCCTATGCCTTGGCCTCTCAAGATTTGGATAAGGCATTGAACTAACAAATTCATGCCTTGCCATAATTTTTAGAGTATCTTCTCGATCAATTTTTTTTACAAAACAAAAACCCATTAGAGCTCTCACTGTTCTGATTTCAAAAATATAAATTTTATAGAGTTATGATTTTATTTACTATTTTTTTATTATTTTTTAATCAAAGGTACCTAAATGTAAAATATCAACATTCACTAAAACTTTAATAACTTTTTTATTTTATAATTTTTCTTAAATTAATTTATATGTCATCAATCTACACTCAATTCTTTTGAAGTTTAAAAAAAAATTGAAAAAAGTGAAATTTTGATCAAATTATGGTGTCCGTACACGAGAGGTTTTAAAATTTTCCATTACAGCTAATTAAAAATTAATTTTAAAAAAATATATTCATTAAAAAATTCAAGAAAAATATTCTCATCAATCTTTGGTGTGTCAGGTAACTCCATTTAAAATGATTCACAAAATTTCATTCATTTGTGTCAAATTATGGTCTCCGTACACAATCGTGGTATGGTCCTGAAACAGGCATTTTCAAAAAGTGTTTTTTAAAGATCCATACCAAAAAAATAATCTATCATATTGGTATACAAATAAATTACATATTCAAAAAGAAGATTCCAAGTACTACAATTTTTATATCTATAGTTTTTTTATATTTAATCTCTAAATGGCTCAAATTTTGGCATCAATTGACAAAATATTTCAAAAATAGGAAAAACACTTCCACTTTTTGGCCAAAAGTGAGACCCAACTTCTTGCACTGACCAATGAGTGCCATGGAAATAGAAAATAAATTAAATAAGGAACCTTATAATATTTCCATATCATCTTAAGTTTTCATTTTGGGCTCCAACAATTTACTAGACCATCAAATCTTGCAGATATCTACAGTGGGTGCTTTCCTTCTTCCTCAAAGTGAATGACCTTTAAATAAAGTGGGAAAGTTCCTTGCTACCATGTAGCATATGTGTCCCATTTATTGTGGACCAGAAATGAAGTAAGGTATTATGCTAACATGACAATATGACTTGAAGTATGTATAGAGATTCTATTGACAATCACTTTCTCGTATTCTATCTTTTGTTAGATTTTTTGATAATGTAGAAAACCAATGATGTGACATATGGACTAGTGAGTCCATCCTTCTGTGTGGCCTACCAGAGTTAAAATGTAGTGCTATTTGGATTCAAGGTAGTACTGAGGTGGATGCTTAGTAGTCCATGAGCCCAAAAGTATTAATGGGCTAGGCGCAATAATGACAAAGATTTTCAATGATTGTCAATCTTTTGTAGATCAACGATCAATACTTTCCTACATTATGGAAATGAAAAATTTTTAGACATTATGGGAAAGCATCTAAGGGAAACATTTCTTTGCAGGCTCGAGGGGATAAACATTATAGTTGAAATTATTGGTTAGGTTAACATACTTTGATAATTGTCACAGTTAAGTTTGAGGGAAGTGTGGTTAGCTTAAATGATATGGTCAAACGCGTAGAGACTTTGTGGGGTGGCACAAAAAAAAAGACTATTGGCCCATGTGGCCCATTTTGGTTGCAAGACTCTATTGACCTGTTGACCTTGCTAATTTTAAGGCTAGAAATAAAGAAATATTGGGTTTCCTCACATGATCTAATCTTTCTAATCAATCCCAACCACTCCAATTAATGTTGGATTCTAAATGATGCCATGAACACTTTTCCCACTATCTGATCATCCATTTGGGGAGTTTTGGCATTGATTGGCACAATTTACATCACTTCATGGTTTTTTCTAGTTTAAGATTCCATGATTTTCATGCATCTACAAGTGTACCAAATCAAATCCACTATTTGCATCATCTTTATTATTCTCTGAGCATTTAAGATAGTGGTTGTGTAGTAACTCCAATTAGAAATATCTCAATTATGTTTAAGCTATATAGAAAATTTTTGTAATCTTTGTAAGGGTTGATCTTTCTTTGATTCTCTAGTATTTCTCTATGAATATTACTATATATTCTCATGTCTCTAAGTCACTGTAATCCTCTTTCAAGCCTCTTTTAGCCATTAATAAATTGTGCAAGATTTTTTGCCATTGGTTAATGTTTTTGTCTATGTTCTATAATTTGTATGATTGTATCTACTTTTTGACATTTGAATGATATTAAGTTAAGTTTCTTCCTATAGCATTATGTTTTTGTTTGATATGAAGTAAGCAATGTCTAAATCTATGTTCCTTAAGGTTATGAATAGTTAGCTGTATATTCATGGTAGAGATAAGGTCAAACACTCTATTTTGGTGCATCACCCCTTAGCTTAGAGTAGGTATATTTTCTTTCATGCATTCCTTCTCCCTTTTCCTCTCCAAGAGTAGTTAACTGCATCCTAATAGAAAACAAATACAACCTTCTTTAGAGACTCAAACTCACACTTCAAGTCCCACAACTCAGAGGTTGTTTCAATGTTTCACAAGGTTGTCCTTAGGTTAAAAATTTGGAAACGGGTACAAAATTTTGTGAAAATAGTCATCAAGAAAGGTTAAGTAGAGTTGTGCCTATATATCTTCCCAAAAGAAGAATCTCATGGTGACTTTATAGAAAAAATCTTTGGGATTCCTGATTGCATATTTGAAAAAATGCAACACACTGTCTCCTTGGACTTTGGCCTAAGTGTTCAAGAGAGATTTATTTCAAGTGTGGAACCTATCATAGAAAAATCATTATGTTTTCAATGATTTCAAACCTTCTACTAGTTGGTTAGACAATTTATTTTGGGTGTAAATATTATTATTATTTTGATTAATGAAGAGGACTTGAAAATAAAAGATAACAAAACCACCTAGAGAAATGTTGAGGTATATTATATATAAAAGGAGCACTAAGACCAAGTAATACATGGATGATATGATGTATTGTTTATCTAATTAAGGCTAAAATTAATGGTTACTTAAGCTAAGAAAAGAAAAAGTATTTTCACAAAAAGAATCTACTAAGCCTAGTCAAACATAAAGTGTAAGCCGAGAAAATTCACTAGGTGTCGAGCATCATAAAAATCTATATGTGTTGAGCATTAGTAAACTACTATAATTTTCATGCATCATTAAAATAATATTAGTGGCCTAGAAAGTAAGACTTAGTAGATGTCAAGAAACTCAATGTTGTTCGAGCATCAGAAGACTATCATTATCGAGCGAACAATGCAGATGCCAAGTGAAAATAAAATATGTTAAATCAAAGATTTGATGAATCTGAGCTGACAATGTTGATTTCTTAAATTATTTAAACCATGTGGAAGATAAACTTGATGAGATGGAGGCAAAAAATTCAAGATAATCCATTTTGAGGCAAATTCAAAGAGGGTTGGAGAGGAATTTTCTAGAAGGGAATAAAATGAAAAGTGGGTAGATTCATAAATCCTACCTAACCCTAAAATGGATTATTGTGATTAAATGCCAAAAGACCTAATTTTTCTTTATAAGAGGATACCAAGCAAAAAGTAACAAGTTTTCAAGAAAATAAAGGCGTTGCATCATATGGTGGATGAATAAAAGAGTCTATAATTGGCATGTAAAGTAAGAAGGCTTAAAAGGATAAATGCTTGAAGGGTAAAGAGGCTATTAGAGACAAATAGGATGAATGCCAAGATGAATGGAGGACTGAACCAAAGATTTGTAATCTACAAGTGAGTTTTATTTTTCTATCAAGTCAAGTTCTTTTGTTACTTTCTAATCATTATATGAGTATGGATAAATCCTTTGGATTAAGTTTGAACCAAAAGTCATTTATGAATTATTTAATAGGGTGATATTCTAATGGAATGTTCTAAATTCCTCTAACAAGGCCCACTCTTAACAAAGTGATTAAAATCATTTAACTAGTTCATATTTAATAGTGTGTTCTATAACTTTAACAATGTTGGCCTATCATAGGGCATCACCTGAAAAGAGTGAAAACTAGTAGCTTGTTACTGGTGGTTTTTCCCAAATTTGGTTTCCATGTAAAATCCTTGTGTCAAAATGTGTGAATAGGTTTGTGGTTTTTTATGGTTACATTCCTTCAAAGTTATTTTGACATGAGACATCAATAGGAAAATGTTTATGTTATTGGATTATCTAATGGATAGATGCAAGATATGGGTATATGGATATTAATTTTTTAAGTGCTAAAATCTTTTATTTGTACATTTGGACCTTGCATTACTGATTCACCCCACTCTTATTCTAATCATTCCAACAATTGATATTGGAGCTTGGTGATTGTAATGAAATAGTTTGAAGGTACTAAAAGCTAAAAATCAAGATGTTTAGAAAGGAGATGCCCAAGCTCAATAGAAACAACCTTCCTACATGATAAATTTTGATGAAGCTATACTGAGGAGGACTTGGAGATTATGGACAATCTACCATTACTACTGAGCATGTTGATCCAACTATAACCCCTAGTGTTGATGATCTAAAAAAGAAGAAAGAACATAATAATGCAATTTTAGAGATTGCATCTTTTCTAAGCTACCCAGAGTTTGATGACAGCAAATGATTTGATGCCACAAACAATATGTCGGTTTCTATACAAACAATTTATCAAGGAGATACTAATGTGTTGAGAGCCAAAGTCAAAAGTTTAAGAGGAAAGTTTGATAAAATGAGAATGTAAGAAGGTAAAACTATACTCTAATATTGTACACACATCAAGGAAATTGTTAATACATTCAAAGGAGAAAATTGAGTCAATTGATGATGAGATTGTGATAAGACAACTATTGAGAATGCTTATTCCTATCTATGTTATTAGAGTCTTTGCAAATCAAGAACTAAGGTTTGACCCTAGTAGTAATCTAGATCTTGAAGGTTTGGTTGGTAGACTCATTTCTTTTGAACTTTCTAATTTTGACAATTTCAAATTTGAGAGTATTGATTCTACTTTCAAGGCTAAATTAACATTGAAAGAACCTAAAGATAAGAAGAATAAAAATGTTAAGCATGTTTATAATGATAGTGATATAGATGAAGATGATGTAGAAGATCTTGAAGCACTGTTGCCTAGGAGATTTCATAGAGAAAAAGGAAAATAAAAAGTTAATTTATCTATCATGTGTTTCAATTGTAACGAGGATGGTCATATTGTTGCAAGTTGTCCAAAGAACAAGAAAAATAGAAGTGGAGAGAAATATAGAGGTAAAAGAGATGACAACAACAAAGAATATAAAGAAAAAGAAAATAAATCTTACTACATTGCTGAAGAAGAATCAAATTGTGGATTTGATGACCATGATGATGAAGTTGTAACCTTTTCTATGAAGAATGATTATGTTGAAGATGGTGCATCTGCATTAGTGTCTTATGTGAGCATGAGTGACATGTGGATCATTGATAGTGGATGTTCACATCACATGGCTAGAGAAAAAAGTAAGTTCATTTCCCTTGAATATTATAATGGAAATAGTGTTATATTTGGTAATGATGTATCCTATCTGATAAAAGGAAAAAGATCAATAAGATTGACAAAAAAGATCATGTGTGACAATTCTTACTATGTAGAAGGACTTAATAATAACTTGTTGAGTGTGTCACAATTGAATAGTTCAGGTTGTAAAGTTTAATTTGATAATAAAAAGATATATGATAGTGATCGAAAAAAATTAGAAATGGTGATTGAATAGAGATATTATGTTTTATGCTAATATGAATGATGCTACATATCTTTTTGTACAAGTTGATGATGTGTGGTTATGAAACAAAAAGCTATGTCATGCTAATTTTTGTAACTTAGTTAGTATCATTAATATGAAAAGAGTTAGAGGTTTTCTAAAACTGAACAAACTTGATAATATGATTTTTGAAAAATGTTAGTTAGGAAAGACAATAAAATCTAGTTTTAAAAGTGTAACGCCCCACCAAGGGATCCAAAAGAATTAACCTAGATTTTTACTAAGTTTTCCAAAAAAAATTTTTGAAGGATTTGAGAGATAAACCATTCATATCAAACACATAGTAGTGGAAGTAATAACACACATACAACTAAAAACATTCATAATAAGTTACATTCCTTAAGGATCCCAAGACGTTGAGTCACATTTGATCTAATTAATACTAAGTATAGCTACTACCACATCCACATGAAATAATAAATAGAAAGTACAATGTCCATATTACACATTTGTTCTAAATGCCTCTTGGCAATTAAATTCAGAATGCTCAATCATCCATTGTACATGACACATGGTATGAAAGGCTTAAAAGAATATACATGTGTGAAAATGAAGTACATCATCCTATTCTAATCCATGATGCAAGTGAAATATACATGATACATCATCATAGAAGATATAAACATCCATCGTAAAAGATAGCCATAAATCATAAACACTACACATAATTATCTAAATGCACAGTTCCTCCCAACTATGAATAGCATCATTAGACCATCATGGGCCCTAGCCATCCCTCCGTGTGTAACATCCCAAGTAATTGAAGAGAACATCAGTATTATCATAGTAAGGACATCACTCCTAAAACATACTACATCATATGCAAAAAGCAATCTAACATGCTACAACATATGCATTAGAAATCTTATCATGCAAAATAAAGAATAAGATAAGTAAACAACATCATCTATCATATGCTAATAATCAATATAAGGATACATGTACATTATCATAATCCAAGAATAGAATGAAGATAGATCTCAACAAGGAATGCATCAGCCACGATGTCTCAGATGGATCTCAAATGGTAAAAGTGAAAAAAGAACTACCACCTGACCACGTGGAACATAAATGGCCCACTCTCACTGTGCTAGGGAGATATTCTCAAGTCCCAAATAGGATATCAAATCACATAACACAAGATTAAAAATTTACATAACACAAGTACTCTTTAAGTCTAAGAATCCTAAAAGTATGCTAACTCAAAGGTTCCAACACACAGATCGACATCTACACCCAGAGGCACACAAGACATGTAGGAAACCTACTATGCAAGCATGAAAATGTCATCTCATAGATCACACTAGAGTTACCCCAACAGTCTCTCAATAGACCCTGGCCCCCTAGTGATCCCTATGCAGCCACTAGTATCCTCTCATACTGATGAGGCATACTATGGAATGCAAGGTTCAACCAAGCTGTGAGGCCTCGCCCCAACCCATCGTAGCATAGTGATACATTACTATTATTTTGATATTCATGACTCGAGATGTCGGGACATTATCTGATGCTTAGAACATACTTTATTATTTCATGTTGTGTGATGATACTTTCAGATATATTTGATGATTGTCTTTTAATGTTTCATGTATATGTATGTTGATGAAATTAGTAAATGTAGGATGGAGACTTTGATTTAAGAGATTTTAAATGGTTAAGAATTTAGCAGGATGAAGAAATGCTTATTGATGTGTGTTTCAATTTATGTAAATTTTTGACATGTATACATATATGTACATGTGATTTTTTGTGGGACTACTAATGTGTGCGATGAGTGTGCATATATTTTAGCTGAGAAACCCTACGGAGGAACAAAACTGAACTCCTTGTGCTAATTTTGGAGACCTTATTGTTTGTAATTCATGAATTGTCTTGTGAGATATATGTATGTATCTTCTTTGTTCAGTGAATGTTAATGTTCGTAATTATGTTCTTTCAGTGTCGCTTGACACTCGTAAAATGTTTATGTGCTTCAGTGCACTGTTTAGGGTTAATTGTTTAACCTTTGGACCAAGTTGGTTTAAGTTAGTGTCAATTTTCTATTAGGTTCTTAATTGAGGTTAGTCATCCCTAATCTAGGTTAGTGCTTAATTTGCATGTTAGAGTACTTAGAAGGTCCTATTTTATTCCTAGATTTTGTTTGGCTCTAAAACCTTTTTCCTAAGGCTTAAAACATGAAATTTTTATACCCAAAGGGTATGGGTATGGGTTAGGGGTCTTTTCCAACCCCTAAGCCCCTTTTATTGACTTTTGAGGTCACCCAAAAAGTCTCTTTTTGCCTTTGTGCGAAAATTGACCATGGTTATCTTGAGTTACATCACCTCATCTCCACTTAAGGTTTAACCATAGTGTAGGTTGAGTTAGGAGTTTCTAGAATTGCAAGTGGGTGGGGGTAGTTATTGAGCCCTTGGGTGGTTGAGTTGGAGGCCAATTTAGAGGCCCTTGTTGGACTTGTGGACGTTGTTACCCAATCTCTACATTTAGAGAGGACTTCTTGAAGATTGAAGCAAGGAAGGGGAAAGTCTACTTAAATTTGTACATTTCCATTACCTCTTTGTGAAGGTAGGAAATTCTCATCTCCCTTATTCAGTTTTCATGTTTTGATTTCATGCTCATGCTACTTTGATGTTGTTTCAATGTTGGTATGTTTGTGGGTATGTTGGGAAGATTTGAAAACCATGTTATTCTGGATGTTTTCCTTTCATGTCAAGGTTGCAATTTTGAGATTTTTCTTACATGGGTGTTTTTGGTATTACTCACCCTTGGAGAGGGCAGAAGTGACCAATTTTGGGAAAGGTCTATTCAGGTGGACTCCAACCAGTGTAGAGTCTCTTCTTAGGATGAGAAGAGGGAGAAAGGGTAGGGTGTTATGGGCCCCTACCCGTCAGCACAAACCTCGTATGAGTATGGTGTTAGGAAAAAACCATGGACAGAAATAAAAACTACATGCAAATATAACCAATAACAGAAAATAATAGAACACACAGAAATAAACACAAGGCACCAAGATTTAACGTGGTTCACCCAATCCCTGGGCTATGTCCACCAAACAGCAAGTCTGATCTTTTTACAATCCAGTAATTACAACCTGATTACAATCCGTAATCCCTTACAGCTCAATACCGCCGCAGGAACCAATTTCGTATCACCACATATGAAAAATACCCAACCCTAAGCCCTTTTTATACAAGTATTAAACTGCTTTAGGGTTATAACATGTCAGCCATATGTCGGCCATAATATGTCGGCCATAATATGTACAGTACTTTCCTGATCAATCACCACAATCTAACAATCTCCCACTTGGGGACTGATCAGGCTCCATACTAAACAACAATCTCCCACTTGGAGACTGATCTTGTAGCAATACAACTACCGCATGGGGCTCCCACTGGATCAAACCACCCTGGACTCTGTTGTTCTTTTATTCACAATTAGTCTAAAAGACCAACTGAAGCTGAAGAGGAGTTCAACTTCTCCCTTGTTACAACCTTTGTCAACATATTTACTGGATTTTCATTGGTATGTATCTTCTCTAGCTTTAACTGTCCATCCTCCAAAACTGACCGAATGAAATGGTACCGCAACTGTATGTGTTTGGTCTTAGAATGTACAGCTGAATTCTTAGCAAGATGAATGGCACTCTGACTATCTGTGAACAAATATTTATCCTTCTGAGGATGTCCCAATTCTTCCAAGAAGAACTGAAGCCATATCATCTCTTTGGTTGCCTCTGTAGCAGCAACATACTCTGCCTCTGTAGTGGAGAGAGCATTAATCTTCTGTAGTCTAGAAACCCAGCTCACGGCTGCCCCACCAACAGTAAAGACATAACCTGTAGTACTCTGCCTGGTATCAATATCCCCAGCCAAATTTGAGTCAACATAGCCCTGTAAATTAGTAGTAGAGCCCCCAAAGTGTAAACACTTATTGGATGTTCCTCTCAAATATCTGAGAATCCACTTGACAGCATTCCAATGCTCAAAACCTAGATGACTCATATACCTGCTAACGACTCCCACTGCATGTGCAATATCTGGCCTAGTGCATACCATAGCATACATCAAACTTCCTACAGCTGAAGCATAGGGTACCTTGGACATCTTATCCTCCTCTTCCTGTGTCTTGGGACACATCTCCTTAGTCAATTTCAAATGACTAGGTAAAGGTGTGCTGACAGCTTTAGCATTCTCCATAGAGAAACGTTGCAGCACCTTCTCAACATAATCAGCTTGAGATAGCGTCAATGTTCTGTTCTTCCTATCTCTGCAAATCTTCATACCAAGGATTTGTTTTGCTACCCCCAAATCCTTCATAGCAAATGCATGTGCTAATTGGCGTTTCAGCCCCTTAATATGATCCATGTTAGACCCAGCTACAAGCATATCATCAACATATAAACATAAAATAATGTAGCTATCATCATCCAACCTCTTAAAATAAACACAGTAATCTGAATGACACCTATTATATCCATGCTCATGCATAAAACTATCAAATTTCAGATACCATTGCCGAGGTGCTTGCTTCAAGCCATATAAACTTTTCTTCAATTTGCACACTAAGTTCTCCTTACCTTTGACCTCAAAACCCTGTGGCTGAGCCATATATATTTCTTCATCCAAATCACCATGAAGAAAGGCTGTTTTAACATCCATCTACTCTAAATGCAAATCTTCAGTAGCCACAAGACTTAAAATAGTACAAATAGAAGTCATTTTAACAACAGGAGAAAATATCTCGTCAAAATCAATTCCCTTTTTCTGTGCAAATCCTTTTACAACTAACCTGGCCTTAAATCTTTTCTTACCTCCTTCCTCTTCTTTCAACCTATAAACCCATTTATTCTGTAAAGCCTTTTTACCTACAGGCAACTTGCACAAATCCCATGTCTTATTTTTCAGCAAAGAGTCCATTTCATCTTTCATTGCAGACTCCCACTGAATCTTAGTATCCACCTGCACAACTTCATCATAACTTTCAGGTTCACCAGCATCAGTAAGTAAAATAGAATACAAAGAGGGAGAAAACCTTTGTGGAGGTCTAATTGGCCTTGTTGACCATCTAACATTCACTGGTGTGTGTGGTATTTGTTGTTGCAGTTGTTGCACATCATGAGGAATGGCTGGAACATCAGCTTTTGGAGTATCATCCAGCACTACATAATCATCTTCTTTCTTCTCATGTTGCTGCAACAGATCTTTGTACAACACTTTTTCATTGAATATGACATCCTGGCTTCTTATAATTTTATGATTTTCAAAATCCCAAAGCCTATAGCCAAATTCATTAATGCCATATCCACCAAAGACACATTTCTTTGATTTAGCTTCTAGCTTGGTTCTATTTTTCAGAGTCTATATGAGCAAAAGCTTCACAACCGAAGGTCTTGAGAAAAGAATAACTCACCTTCTTACCAGTCCATGCTTCCTCTGGAATACCACAGCCCAAAGGAGTAGAGGGACCTCTATTAATCAAATATACTACAGTATTGACAGCCTCCGCCCACATGTGTAAGGGCAACCCAGCATGCAACCTCATGCTCCTTGCGCGCTCCATTATAGTCCTGTTCATGCGTTCAGCCACTCCATTTTCCTGTGGAGTCCTTGGAACAATTTTTTGTCTACGAATACAATGAGTGGAGCAATAATCTTCAAATTCATGACTGCAATACTCACCACCATTATCAGATCTAAGACATTTTAATTTCTTACCAGTCTCATTTTCAACCAAGCATTTCCATTTCTTAAAACTTTGAAATACATCAAATTTTTGTCTAAGGAAATAAACCCATACTTTTCTAGTTGCATCATCAATAAATGTAACATAATAATGAGAGCCACCAAGGGAAGATACCTGAGCCAGTCTCCATACATCTGTATGCACAAGCTCTAATTTCTCCTTTTTGTTTTCCTTCCCCGTCTTTACAAAACTCACTCTCTTTTGTTTTCCATACACACAACTTTCACAGAAATCCATATTCACACATTTTAGACTTGGTAAAGCTTTCCTTGAATGAAGTACTTTCATACCTTTCTCACTCATGTGCCCAAGTCTATTGTGCCACAGTGCTGTATCAGAATATACAGCAGCTATTTGTTCTCCCTACTCAACTGTAGTAATTGTTCCTGAATATTCATTTTTCTCTGAAACAATCAAAATAGAAGGAACAATATGACCTGTACAAAGATATAAGGTGCCTACTTTCACACCTCTTTCTACTACAAGGGAACCTTTTGAAACCTTCCAATTTTTATCATTAAAAGTAACCACACAACCCTCATCACCGAGTTGCCCTGCTGAAATTAAATTTCTACTTAGTTTTGGAACATGTCTTACCTCATGTAGTAGCCAATGATTCCCATTCTGCAACTTAATATTTATTTTTCCCTTTCCAAAAATCTGACAGGGTTCATTATCCCCCAAATAAACAAGCCCAAAATCGCCTTGGACATAATCAATGAAATAACCTCTATGAGGTGTAGCATGAAAAGAAGCACCAGAATCTAAAACCCATGAATCATCAACATTCTCTAAAGACAGAAGCAAAGCATCCTCTTCAAATTTGTTACTTACCACATTTGCCTCTTTGTCTCCGTCTAATTTATCTCCTTCATTTTTCTTTCGAGTCCAACAATCTTTCTTTTTGTGCCCTGGTTTCCCACAGTACCAGCAATCATTTGGTCCTCTCGATTGAGACCTCCTCCCCTTTGACTTTCCTCTTGATTTCCCACGATTTCTAGAGTTACTTCCTCTTTCAGTCGTTCTGCCCCTGCTTTGTGCATTTAAAGCACTTCCTGATGTAGATCCACCTGAGGATTTTCTACGAGTTTCCTCACTTAAAATAACACCGATCACATCATCATATTTTAGGGCACTAGTTCCAGGAACAGAATTACTCACCGCCATTACCAAGCCATTCCAGCTTTCAGGCAAAGAACACAAAATCAAGAGAGCCCTAATTTCTTCATCAAAATTGATACCCACAGAAGATAATTGACAAGTAATAGTATTAAACTCATTTAAATGATCTACAACAGATCCAACTTCTGCCATTTTCATATTAAATAAATGCTTCATTAGAAATACCTTATTTGAAGCAGAGGGCTTTTCATACAATGTCGCTAGGGTTTTCATCAAATCTTCTGTCGTCTTTGCTTTTGTAATATTAAATGCCATCGATGGTGCCAAGCATAACCGAATGCTTCCGAGTGCCTTTCTGTCCAAAAGATCCCATTCAGCCTCTGACATAGTTCCCTGATTCTTGGCTTTTCCTTCCAACGGCTTCCATAAATCCTTCTGATATAACTAGTCTTCTATTTGCATCTTCCATAACTGGAAGTTCTGCCCATTAAACCTGTCAACCCTCAACTTACCCTCATCTGCCATCGCTCCCACTCAACTATGAGACTCCCACTTAACTGTGAGAATTTCCTGCAGAGGATAACTGAAAGACAACCTTGCTCTGATACCACTTGTTAGGAAAAAACCATGGACAGAAATAAAAACTAAATGCAAATATAACCAATAACAGAAAATAACAGAACACATAGAAATAAACACAAGGCACCAAGATTTAACGTGGTTCACCCAATCCCTGGGCTACGTCCACCAAATAGCAAGTCTGATCTTATTAAAATCTAGTGATTACAACCTGATTACAATCCGTAATCCCTTACAGCTCAATACCGCCGCAAGAACCAATTTCGTATCACCACATATGAAAAATACCCAACCCTAAGCCCTTTTTATACACATATTAAACCGCTTTAGGGTTATAACATGTCGGCCATATGTCGTCCATAATATGTCGGCCATACTTTCCTGATCAGTCACCACAATCTAACATATGGCATTTCTAAATGGAAGAACAGAAGTTCTCGATTAATAGCCCCAATTAGGCATCTGATTTGTTGTTGTGCTCGACTTCTCCTAGTTGGAAGAATCCATCTTTCCCTAGTGTTGATTCATTGTAGATCTTGTTGTGAAAACCTTGTATATATATGCATGTTTTGAAGTGTGCTTGGTCATGCTTTTGGTCACTTGATCAGGTTCTGTTCCCTCCATGGTTCTAGAAATGAGTTGCAGAAAACATTATAAATCCCTTGATTAGGGTCATGAAGAAAATTTGATTAAATTGTTGAAATTTGGGATTGAGATCCTATTGTAAATTGTATTTTAAACCTTGTTGTAATTGGCAACAAAGCCAGGTTTTCTTCCTGGTTCTTTCCCGGTTGAGCCTTTGAATCAGGTTTG
The DNA here is from genome assembly GCA_028749045.1 of Cupressus sempervirens. Taxonomy (NCBI): domain Eukaryota; kingdom Viridiplantae; phylum Streptophyta; class Pinopsida; order Cupressales; family Cupressaceae; genus Cupressus; species Cupressus sempervirens. Next base: position 413,805,218 of record CM053789.1, on the reverse strand, counting down.
CCAATAAAATTGGTGTCGAGTATAATTGCTTTCTATGTGATTTCATTGTAAATTTTAAATTTAGACAGATGAATCTCAAAATTTGGATGGAATTGATGATGTTCAATTTGGTAAAAAAATTGCAAGTTCCTTTATGTTGGAAACGGAAATTATACCATGCATGTAGATTCAGTTGATTTGAGCAAATTTCCAAGTTCTTTATATGTTCATTATATGATTAAAATGAAAATTTATGTTATGGATACAAAAGAGGATTATAGTTAATAGTTCTATTCAGGGTGTTAGGAGATCTAATTTAATCATGTATTTTTTTTTAGACATAGACCATTGTATCAATGTTTAAAGCTTGTCAAAAAAATATATATACACCTTGAAAAAAATACATGTCTTTAAATCTACACTTAGAAATTTTTCAAAAAAAAAATGTGGCCCAAGAGAGTAAAAAAACTCTCTGTCTTTTGTATGAGAGTGGCATTTAAATGTTTCTAGTGACAAAGAATCAAAAGATTCTCTAATTATTCTTTTCTTCCTTTGTGAATATGGTATTTAAATTGAATAAAGAAGCTCAATAATAAAAATCATTTAAAGAAAGAGATATAAAACTTAATAAAATACCCTAAATATCTATTTTTGGCTACCCATAAAACTTTATGCAATGAATGTTACTTATCTTCCTTGGGCGTCAGATTTGAAATGCTTATTAAAACAGTTTTATTAAAAGGTATGGCAAGTCAAAAAGGTCTGGATGGGAGGGTGACGTCACCTATCTCCACCTTCCATCCCCAAACCCATCTCCTTGTTTTGCGCATAACTTTTTTGAAAATTTTGGTAAGGCTTATGCAAATTTGTTATGGTTACTCTTCTCCTATTAGTGCATGTCTCATCCTCTTTTCCTTTTTGAACTAAGCACTAAATCAACTTGGGGGAAGTCATTAATTTTTGGTAGTTAAGAAAAGTAGCTAAAGTTTGCTTTTGCTTTAGTCTTGGTCTCTTTCCTAGGGCTAGACGCCACCTCACGCATCCTCTTTGGACTACACAACTGTCGCCCATGCAAGATAAGGGGGGGGGGGTGACCTACCATGTACAGATATCAAGCAGTGCGTGCACAGGGGGCTAGGGTGTAGGTGGGGTCTTAGGATAGTGTGGGGTAGTGTAGGGTGGTTTGGGTTAGTGGTTTTATAGTTAGTTTATTAATTTTAAGTTGTGTTTTATGTAATGTTGAAAATAAGTTTAGTTTAGTTAATTATGTTAATTAGTTTATTATATTAAATGGTATATTATTGTTGTTATTAATAGTTCTAGTGTTAGGAATGTTAAATGTAATTAGCAATAAATATTGTATTAGTGTTTAGAAATTTGCATATTTGTTTTAGTTTTAATTAGTTTAAATTGTAAATTTGTTAAAGTTATGATGTTTAGATTTTACATATATTTCTTTAGTAATATTAGATTAATTTCATGTTTTAATTAGATACTTTTAATTTTATTTAAATTGTAAAGTTAAGTGCTATTTAAAGTTTAGACATTCAGTTTGTGCACAGTTAGATCAATTCTAGACTTAGTTAGTTAGTTTGAGTTAAATTAGTTAGTTGTTAGTAAATTAAATCTAAGACTAGTGTAAATTTCACATTAATAACCTTTAATTTAAGTTATGGGATTAATGTTTTGTTTTAAGATCATTCTAGGTAGATAAAGTATGAAAGGTTAATTTCTTGATTTATATAGGTTTAAACTCGAGTTTATTTGATTGGATTTTAATAAAATCTAAACCCAATTTTCTTTAAGATTGTTATTCAAATAATTTTTGCATGATTGTTTAAGCAATGTAATAACAAACCAAGTAAACATTGATATCAATCTAATAACGAAGTACTTCAAAATCCTGACAATGTATTCCTCCACAAAAGTTTTAAACCAAGGATGATGTAGAGAAAACTTTTCTTAAACTGTAATCAATCATTTCCAAACTTAGAGAAATTTTATATATATATGTGTGTGTGTGTGTGTGTGTATTAAAAAAAAAAATTGTGTGTTTTTGCCCTCGTAGTTTGGGCATGAAATTTTGGTATCAGAGCCCATGTTTCAACACTGGGAACCTTAAACCATTGTGCTTCCTAAACTTAACTCAAAATTTTAATTGTGTAGATGCCGCTTGTTACTCGTAGCCGGTGAGACAGAGGTCGTATGGCTAGGGATGGTCAAGGGGGACAAGAGGATGGACCACCTCCACTACCACCACCTCCACCTCCACCACCACTGAACCCGAACTAGGACATTATAGATGCACTTAAAACTTTGATTGGTGTAGTTTAGTAGAGAGTAGTACCTGTAGTTCAGCCAGTTCAGCAGATTCCAGTAGTGGAAGCAGAGGGACCCGAAGGAGGCGGGCCTAGAGTCAGAGAGAGGACTAGGAGTCACCCACCGAGGCAGTTAGAGGGTCAGGGTGAACACGAGGAAGAGTCCATACACTAGAGAGGACCCCCTTTTGACAGACCTCCTAGACATGTAGGAGATGATATCAGGGAATTGATTCAACTTGGGCCACCACTATTTATCGATTCCACTGAGGGTTCAGTAGCAGAGGCATGGTTGCAAAGCCGACAATGGTGCTTTGGGTTACGCCCTTATGGGAGTAATCTAAAAGCATGCCTAGTAGTTCATCAGTTGAGAGGGGATGGCTCCAATTGGTGGCATCAGGAGGAGATTATTGGTGGAGTGAGGATGGACACCCTCACATGGGAATCTTTCCTAGAAAGATTTTGAGGGAGGTACTTGTCAGAGCATTTTTTACAGAAATAGATTGAGGAGTTCCATTATCTTTATCAGAGAGGCCTTATAGTCACACAGTATGAGAGCAAGTTTCTTGAACTCCTTCCTTATGTGGAATACATGAAGAATGAGAAACTACGGGTCCATCGCTTTATCATGTGTCTGAATTTCTCTCTTTAGGGACCAGTTCGGATGGCCTTCCCTACCACCTTTAAATAGGCAGTAGAGATAACACTAGTTGCCAAGGATACTCAGGGTAGGCAGGAGTCACAGGATCGGTCTCAGAACTGAAGGTCCTCCCAGCAGAAACCCCCTTGGAAAGAAAATCAGAACTATACAATATGGTCCTCTAGGGGCCAACAGTCTCAGCAGCCAAAACCCCAACAGTAGTAGAAGAAATCTTCTTAGGGTTATCAAGGCTGCAAGCCCAAGTAGTGGCAGTCATAGGGTCCTAGGTAGGATCAGAAAGTACAGGCCCCACAGTCACAGTTAGTGAAGACTCAACAGTCTTCTAGGGGTGGATACAATGGATCTAGCAAGTCAGGAGGCTCACAGTAGTTTGGGTCACAGGGTGCACGATCTTATACTCACATACCATGTTACAGTTGTGGTGGCATGGGTCATATAGCTGGGGAGTGTTTGCAGGGACAAGCATCCAGTGGTTAGAGCAGGGCTTTTTTAGAGCCGACAGTTGGTGACATGGGTAGATCCCATAGAGTTTTTGCAGTGGTTGACAACTGTTAGGCTGAGTATCAGGCCACAGTTATTGAGGCTACAGGTACTATACAGGGCCATATGGTTCCAGTCTTATTTGATTCTAGGGCTACTGACTCTTTTATATCTCCATTTGTGGTGGAGCATTGCGGGCTAGTGGCAGTTAGACAGGATGTTAGTTGGGAGGTGGAGTTAGCCTCAGGAGCTAGAGTGTTAGTTAGTTCCATGGTGCAGAGTTGTCAGATGCAGATTGGAGACATATGCACTAGGACTGATCTACACATTACCCCTCTCAGTTCTTATGATGTTTTTCTTGGCATGGATTGGCTTTATGCCCACAACGCCAAGATGGATTATCGACAGAAGAGGGTGAAATGTGTGGATAATGATGGTATCTCTAGGGAGATCTTCGGAGTGAAGAGGCTAGTGTCCATTCCTATGATTTTTGCTATGCAGCTTAGATAGTGCATGCGAAAGGGTTGTCAGTTGTTTGCTATCACTATTAGTGATAGAGAGGAAGATTCAGAGAGGGAGCCATCCCTTGATGATTTTCCAATCCTTCAAGAGTTTGCAGATGTGTTTCCTTCAGAGCTTCCTGGTATGCCTCCACCTTGAGTAGTGGATTTTCACATAGACCTAGTGCCAGGAGCCGAGCCAATTTCGAGAGCACCATACAGGATGACTACTCATAAGCTTAGTGAGCTAAAGGCTCAGTTGGAGGAACTCTTAGAGAATTGGCATATTCGACCCAGTGTGTCACCTTGGAGTGCACCAGTGCTCTTCTTCAAGAAGAAGGATGAATCACTTAGGTTTTCTATTGATTATCAGCAATTGAACAAAGTGACCATCAAGAACCGATATCCTCTTCTCAAAATCGATGATCTCTTTGATCAGTTGCAGGGTGCTCGAGTATTTTCAAAGATTGATCTAAAGTCGGGTTACCATCAGTTGAGGATTATGGATAGTGATATCCCCGAAATAGATTTTTGTAATAGATATGGTCACTACAAGTTCACCGTGGTACCTTTTGGCCTTACGAATGCTCCAGATGTATTCATGAGCCTCATGAATGGAGTATTTTGTACCTTTTTGGATAACTTTTTGATTGTGTTTCTTGATGACATTCTAATTTATTCTCATGATGAGAGAGAGCATGAAGAGCACCTGAGACAGGTATTGCAAAAGCTGAGAGAGAATCAGTTGTTTGGCAACTTGTTGAAGTGTGCATTCTTCAAACCCGAGATAAATTATTTTGGTCATGTCATATCAGGTGATGGAGTCTCAGTAGACCCATCAAAGACTAGGGCCATCATGGATTGGCCAACACCCACCAGTGTTACTGAAGTGAGGAGCTTTATGGGGCTAGCAGGATATTACCGACGCTTTATTTCAGGATTCTGTAGATTGGCACACCCCATCACATCTCTTTAGAAAAAGGAGAAGAAGTATGAGTGGATAGAGAAGTGTGGTAGAGCTTTTGAAGAACTCAAGAGAGCCCTCTCGAGTGCACTGATTCTTGCAGTACCAGATCCTGTTGCAGATTTTGTGGTGTGGACCAATGCATCTTTAGATGGTTTAGGGGTAGTCCTGATGCAGGAAGGATGACCTATTTCCTTTGAGTCTAGGAATTTGAAGACTCATGAACTCAATTATCCTACTCATGACCTAGAACTAGTGGCAGTGGTTCATGCCTTGGTGAGATGGTGACATTTCCTTCTGGGTCATAGATTTGAGCTTCATTCCAATCACCAGAGCTTGCAATACATATTTTCTTAGCCAAACCTTAATGCTAGGCAAAGAAGGTGGATGGAGTTCCTGTGTGAGTATGATTTTGATGTACATTACATTAAGGGAAAGGAGAATGTGGTTGCAGATGCCTTAAGCAGAAGGTGCCACGAGATTTCATCTATGACTACTTGCACTGACTTGAGAGAGCAGATCTTACAGCACTTACCAGCCGATGAGCTTTATGTAGAAGTTAGTCAGTTAGTACATTCTTAGAGACCCTTGGAAGGGAAGTTTGTAGAGTATTCTTTAGAGTCTGATGGACTTTTGTGTCATAGGGGATGTATGTATGTACCTTCCATTGGGGGTTTGCATGAGCTCATTGTACTTGAAGATCACAGAGCACCTTATGCAGCACACCCCGGTGTTAAGAAGTTACATGCAGATTTGAGGCAGTTGTATCATTGGCCAGGCATGAGAGTGCAGATTGCTAGCATACTTACGAGATGCCTTGAGTGCTAGAGGGTGAAGGTGGAGCACCGTCATCCTCGCGGGCTTCTCCAGTCGCATGAAATTGTAGTGTGGAAATGGGACACTATATCTATGGATTTTATTGTTGGTCTTCCTATGCCATCTCATTTTCGTGATGCCATTTTGGTGATAGTTGACACATTGACCAAGGTTGCCCATTTTGGGAAGGGCTCTAAGTTGGAACCCCGGTTTGTTGGGCCATTTGAGATCCTTGAGAGGATAGGACCTGTTGCTTACCATTTAGTTTTGCCACCTAGCCTATCATGCATCCACGATGTGTTTCATATTTGAGTACTTAGAGGATACATTTATGATGAGTCTCATATTATAGATTGGGATGCTTTGCAGGTGGAGTTAGACAGACAGATAACAATGGAGCCTATCTACATTATTGCCTGATGAACCCTAGCACTTCGAGGCTGAAAGTTAGACCAGGTTAGGGTCTAGTGGGACTGTTACGATGAGGTCACAACTTCATGGGAGGGTGCAGAGTAGATGCGATCTCAGTACCCATACCTTTTTTATGAACTCCAGAAGGAAGTTCATGCCTAGTGGGGGAGGATGTGAGGCCTTGCCCTGACCCATCGTAGCATAGTGATACATTACTATTATTTTGATATTCATGACTCGAGATGTCGAGAAATTATCTGATGCTTAGAACATACTTTATTATTTCATGTTGTGTGATGATACTTTCAGATATATTTGATGATTGTCTTTTAATGCTTCATGTATATGTATGTTGATGAAATTAGTAAATGTAGGATGGAGACTTTGATTTAAGAGATTTTAAATGGTTAAGAATTTAGCAGGATGAAGAAACACTTATTGATGTGTGTTTAAATTTATGTGAATTTCTGATATGTATACATATATGTACATGTAATTTTTTTTGGGACTACTGATGTGTCCAATGAGTGTGCAGATATTTTAGCCAAGAAACCCTACGGAGGAATAGAACTGATCTCCTTGTGCTAATTTTTGAGACCTTATTGTTCATAATTCATGAATTGTCTTGTGAGATATATGTATGTATCTTCTTTGTTCAATGAATGTTAATGTTCATAATTATGTTCTTTCAGTGTCGCTTGACACTGGTAAAATGTTTATGTGCTGTTTAGGGTTAATTGTTTAACCTTTGGACCAAGTTGGTTTAAGTTAGTGTCAGTTTTCTATTAGGTTCTTAATTGAGGTTAGTCATCCCTAATCCAGGTTAGTGCTTAATTTGCATGTTAGAGTACTTAGAAGGTCCTATTTTATTCCTAGATTTTTTTTGACTCTAAAACATTTTTCCTAAGGCTTAAAACATGAAATTTTTATACCCAAAGAGTATGGGTATGGGTTAGGGGTCTTTTCCAACCCATAAGCCCCTTTTATTGACTTTTGAGGTCACTCAAAAAGTCTCTTTTTGCCTTTGTGCGAAAATTGACCATGGTTATCTTGAGTTACCTCACCTCATCTCCACTTAAGGTTTAACCATAGTGTAGGTTGAGTTAGGAGTTTCTAGAATTGCAAGTGGGTGGGGGTAGTTATTGAGCCCTTGGATGGTTGAGTTGGAGGCCTATTTAGAGCCCCTTCTTGGACTTGTGAAGGTTGTTACCCAATCTCTACATTTAGAGAGGAGTTCTTGAAGATTGAAGCAAGGAAGGGGAAACTCTACTCAAATTTGTACATTGCCAATACCTCTTTTTGAAGGTAGGAAATTCTCATCTCCCTTATTTAGTTTTCATGTTTTGGTTTCATGCTCATGCTACTTTGTTGTTTTTTCAATGTTGGTATGTTTGTGGGTATGTTGGGAAGATTTGAAAACCATGTTATTTTGGATGTTTTCCTTTCATGTTAAGGTTGCAATTTTGAGATTTTTTCTTACATGGGTGTTTTTGGTATTACTCACCCTTGGAGAGGGTAGAAGTGACCAATTTTGGGAAAGGTCTGTTTAGTTGGACTGCAACCAGTGTAGAGTTTCTTCTCAGGATGAGAAGAGGGAGAAAGGGTAGGGTGTTATGGGCCCCTACCCGTCAACACAAACCTCGTATGAGTATGGCATTTCTAAATGGAAGAACAAAAGTTCTTGATTATTAGCCGCAATTGGGCATCTGATCTAGTGTTGTGCTCAACTTCTCCTAGTTGGAAGAATCCATCTTTCCCTAGTGTTGATTCATTGTAGATTTTGTTGTGAAAACCTTGTATATATATGCATGTTTTGAATTGTGCTTGGTCATGCTTTTGGTCACCTGATTAGATTCTATTCCCTCCATGGTTCTAGAAATGAGGTGCAGAAAACATTATAAATCGCTTGATTAGGGTCATGAAGAAAATTTGATTAAATTGTTGAAATTTGGGATTGATATCCTATTCTAAATTGTATTTTAAACCTTTTTGTAATTGGCAACGAAGTCAGGTTTTCTTCTTGGTTCTCTCTCGGCTGAGCCTTTGAATCAGGTTTGCCAATAAAATTGGTGTTGAGTATAATTGCTTGTTATGTGATTTCATTGTAAATTTTAAATTTTGATGGATGAATCTCAAAATTTGGATGGAATTGATGATGTTCAATTTGGTAAAAAAATTTCAAGGTTTTCATTTATGTTGAAAACGAAAATTATACCATGGATGTAGATTCAGTTGATTTGAGCAAATTTCCAAGTTCTTTATATGTTCATTATATGATTAAAATGAAAATTTATGTTAACGAAAGAAAAGAAGATTATAGTTAATAGTTCTATTCAGGATGTTAGGAGATCAAATTTAATCATGTATTTTTTTTAGACATAAACCATTGTATCAATGTTTAAAGCTTGTCAAAGAAAAATATATACACCTTGAAAAAAATACATGTCATTAAATCTACACTTCGAAAATTTTCAAAAAAAAAATGTGGCCCAAGAGAGTAAGAAAACTCTCTGTCTTTTGTATGAGAGTAGCATTTAAATGTTTCTAGTGATAGAGAATCAAAAGATTCTCTAATTATTCTTTTCTTCCTTTGTGAATATGGTATTTAAATTGAATAAAGAAGCTCAATAATAAAAATTATTTAAAGAAAGAGATATAAAACTTAATAAAATACCCTAAATAACTATTTTTGGCTACCCATAAAACTTTATGCAATGAATTTTACTTATCTTCCTTGGGCGTCAGATTTGAAATGTTTATTAAAATAGTTTTATTAAAAAGTATGGCAAGTCAAAAAGGTCTGGATGGGAGGGTGACATCACCTGTCTCCACCTCCCATCCCCAAACCCATCTCCTTGTTTTGCGCATCAATTTTTTAAAAATTTTCGTAAGGCTTATGCAAATTTGTTATGGTTAGTCTTCTCCTGCCACTGCATGTCTCATCCTCTTTTCCTTTTTGAACTGAGTGCTAAATCAACTTGGGGGAAGTCATTAATTTTTTGTAGTTAAGAAAAGTAGCAAAAGTTTGCTTTTGCTTGGGTCCTGGTCTCTTTCCTAGCATTGGACGCCACCTCAGGCATCCTCTTTGGACTATGCAATCACCACCCACTCGGGATAAGGGGGGGGGGGGGGGGCGACCTGCCATGCGCAGACCTCGAGCAATGCGTGCAAATGGGGCTAGGGTGTAGGTGGGGTCTTAGGGTAGTGTGTTGTAGTGTAGTGTGGTTTGGGTTAGTGGTTTTATTGTTAGTTTATTAATTTTAAGTTCTGTTTTATGTAATGTTGAAAATAAGTTTAGTTTAGTTAATTATGTTAATTAGTTTATTATATTAAATGGTATATTATTATTGTTATTAATAGTTCTAGTGTTAGGAATGTTAAATGTAATTAGCAATAAATATTGTAGTAGTGTTTAGAAATTTGCATATTTGTTTTAGTTTTAATTAGTTTAAATTGTAAATTTGTTAAACTTAAGATGTTTAGATTTTACATATATTTTTTTAGTAATATTAGATTAATTTCATGTTTTAATTAGATAGTTTTAATTTTATTTAAATTGTAAAGTTAAGTGCTATTTAAAGTTTAGACATTCAATTTGTGCACAGTTAGATCAATTCTAGACTTAGTTAGTTTGAGTTAAATTAGTTAGTTGTTAGTAAATTAAATCTAAGACTAGTGTAAATTTCACATTAATAACCTTTAATTTAAGTTATGGGATTAATGTTTTGTTTTAAGATTGTTCTAGGTAGATAAAGTATGAAAGGTTAATTTCTTGATTTATATAGGTTTAAACTCGAGTTTATTTGATTGGATTTGACGAAAAATCTAAACCCAATTTTCTTTAAGATTGTTATTCAAATAATTTTTGCATGATTGTTTAAGAAATGTAATAACAAACCAAGTAAACATTGATATCAATCTAATAACGAAGTACTTCAAAATCTTGACAATGTATTCCTCCACAAAAGTTTTAAACCAAGGATGATGTAGAGAAAATTTTTCTTAAACTGTAATCAATCATTTCCAAACTTAGAGCAATTATATATATATATATATATATATATATATATATATATATATATATATATATATATATATATAGTGTTTTTTCCCTCGTAGTTTGGGCATGACATTTTGGTATCATAGATCGTGTTTCAACACTAGGAACCTTAAACCATTGTGCTTCCTAAACTTAACTCAAACTTTTAATTGTGTAGATGCCGCCTATTACTCGTAGCCGACGAGGCAGAGGTCATAGGGCTAGGGGTGGTAGAGCGGGACAGGAGGATGGACCACCTCCACCTTCACCACCACTGAACCCGAACTAGGACATTATAGATGCACTTAAAACTTTTATTGGTGTAGTTTAGTAGAGAGTAGTACCAGTAGTTCAGCCAGTTCAGCAGATTCCAGTAGTGGAAGCAGAGGGACCCGAAGGAGTCGGGCCTAGAGTCAGAGAGAGGACTAGGAGTCCCCCACCGAGGCAGTTAGAGGGTCAGGGTGAACACGAGGAAGAGTCCATACACCAGAGAGGACCCCCTTTTGACAGACCTCCTAGACATGTAGGAGATGATATCAGGGAATTGATTCAACGTGGGCCACCACTATTTATTGGTTCCACTGAGGGTTCAGTAGCAGAGGCATGGTTGCAGAGCCTACAGTGGTGCTTTGGGTTATGCCTTTATGGGAGTAATCTAAAAGCATGCCTAGTAGTTCATCAGTTGAGAGGGGATGCCTTCAACTGGTGGCATCAGGAGGAGATTATTGGTGGAGTGAGGATGGACACCTTCACATGGGAATCTTTCCTAGAAAGATTTTGAGAGAGGTACTTGTCAGAGCATTTTTGACAGAAACAAATTAAGGATTTCCATTCTCTTTATAAGAGAGGACTTACAGTGGCACAGTATGAGAGCAGGTTTCTCGAGCTCCTTCCTCATGTGGAATACATGAAGGACGAGAAACTACGGGTGCATCGCTTTATCATGGGTCTAAATTTCTCTCTTCAGGGACCAGCTCGGATGGCCTTCCCTACCACCTTTAGACAGGTAGTAGAGATAGCACTAGTTGCTAAGGATACTCGGGGTAGGCAGGAGTCATGGGATCAGTCTTAGAACTGAAACTCCTCCCAGCAGAAAACCCCTTGGAAAGGGAATCAAAACTATACAACAGGGTCCTCTAGGGGCCAGTAGTTTCAGCAGCCAAAACCCTAGCAATAGCAGCAAAAATCTTCTCAGGGTTATTAGGGCTCCAAGCCCAAGCAGTGGCAGTCACAAGGTCCTAGGTCGGATCAGAAAGTACAAGCCCCATAGTCACAGTCAATGAAGACTTAGCAGTCTTCTAGGGGTGGATACAGTGGATCTAGCAGGTCAGGAGGCCCACAATAGTTTGGGTCACAGGGTGCATGATCTTATACTCGCGGACCATGTTACACTTGTGGTGGCATGGGTCATATACCTAGGGATTTTCCATAGGGACAAGCATCCAGTGGTCAGAGTAGGGCTTTTTTAGAGCCGACAGTTGGTGACATGGGTAGATCCCATAGAGTTTTTGCAGTGGTTGACAACTGCCAAGGTGAGCATCAGGCCACAATTATCAAGACTATAGGTATTATACAGGGCCGTATGGTTGCAGTCTTATTTGATTCTAGGGCTACTGACTCTTTTATATCTCCATTTGTGGTGGAGTATTGCGGGCTAGTGGCAGTTAGACAGGATGTTAGTTGGGAGGTAGAGTTAGCCTCAAGAGCCAAAGTGTCAGTTAGTTCCATGGTGCAGAGTTGTCAGATGCAAATTGGAGACATGTCCACTAGGACTGATCTATGCATTACCCCTCTAGGTTCTTATGATGTTGTTGTTGGCATGGATTGGCTTTATCCCCACAGCACCAAGATGGATTGTTGAGAGAAGAGGGTGGAATGTGTGGATAATGATGGTATCTCTAGGGAGATCTTCGGAGCGAAGAGACCAGTGTCCCTTCGTATGATTTCTGCTATGCAGCTTAGACAGTGCATGCAAAAGGGTTGTCAGTTGTTTGCTATCACTATTAGTAACAGAGAGGAAGATTCAGAGAGGGAGCCATCCCTTGATGATTTTCCAATCCTTCAGGAGTTCGCAGATGTGTTTCCCTCAGAGCTTCCTGGTATGCCTCCACCTTGAGTAGTGGATTTTCACATAGACCTAGGGCCAGGAGCCGAGCTAGTTTCGAGAGCACCATACAGGATGACTACTCATGAGCTTAGTGAGCTAAAGTCTCTGTTGGAGGAACTCTTAGAGAAGGGGCATATTCGACCTAGTGTGTCACCTTGGGGTGCACTAGTGATCTTCATCAAGAAGAAGGATGGATCACTTAGGTTGTATATTGATTATCGGCAATTAAACAAAGTGACCATCAAGAACTGATATCCTCTTCCTAGAATCGATGATCTCTTTGATCAGTTGCAGGGTGCCCGAGTATTTTCAAAGATTGATCAAAAGTCGGGTTACCATCAGTTGAGGATTGTGGATAGTGATATCCCCAAAATAGCTTTTCGTACTAGATATGGTCACTACGAGTTCACCATGGTACCTTTTGGCGTTACGAATGCTCCAGCTATATTCATGAGCCTCATGAATGGAGTATTTTGTACCTTTTTGGATAACTTTTTGGTTGTGTTTCTTGATGACATTATGATTTATTCTCATGATGAGAGAGAGCATGAAGAGCACCTGAAACAGGTATTAGAGAAGCTGAGAGAGAATCAGTTGCTTAGCAGCTTGTCGAAGTGTGCATTCTTTAGACCGAAGATACATTATTTGGGTCGTGTCATATTAGGTGATGGAGTCTCAGTAGACCCATCAAAGATTAGGGCCATCATGGATTGGCCATCACCCACCAGTATTACTAAAGTGAGGAGCTTTATGGGGCTAGCAGGATATTACCGATGCTTTATTTCAGGATTCTGTAGATTGGCACACCCCATCACATCTCTTCAAAAAAAGGGGAAGAAGTACAAGTGGACAAAGAAGTGAGGTAGAGCTTTTGAAGAACTCAAGATAGCCCTCACGAGTGCATGGATTCTTTCAGTACCAGATCCTGTTGCAGATTTTGGGGTGTGCACCGATGCATCTTTAGATGGTTTAGGGGCAGTCCTGATGCAGGAAGGATGACCTATTTCCTTTGAGTCTAGGAAGTTGAAGACTCATGAACTCAATTATCCTACTCATGACCTAGAACTAGCGGCAGTGGTTCATGCCTTAGTGAGATGGTGACATTTCCTTCTACATCATAGATTCAAGCTTCATTCCAATCACCAGAGCTTGCAATACATATTTTCTCAGCCAAACCATAATGCTAGGCAAAGAAGGTGGATGGAGTTGCTATGTGAGTATGATTTTGATGTACATTACATCAAGGGAAAGGAGAATGTGGTTGCAGATGCTTTAAGCAGAAGGCGCCATGAGCTTTCATCTGTGACTACTTGCACTAACTTGAGAGAGCAGAACTTACAACACTTACCAGCCGATGAGCTTTATGTAGAAGTTAGTCAGTTAGTACATTCTTAGAGACCCTTGGAAGGGAAGTTTGTAGAGTATTCTTTGGAGTCTGATGGACTTTTGCGTCATAGGGAACGTATGTATGTACCTTCCATTGGGGGTTTGTATGAGCTCATTGTACTTGAAGCTCCAATAGCACCTTATGCAGCACACCCCGATGTTAAAAAGTAACATGCAGATTTGAGGCAGTTGTATCATTGGCCAGGCATGAGAGTGCAAATTGCTAGCATAGTTGCAAGATGCCTTGAGTGCTAGAGGGTGAAGACGGAGCACCGTCATCTTGGTGGGCTTCTCCAGCCGCATGAAATTGCAGTGTGGAACTGGGACACTATATCTATTGATTTTATTGTTGGTCTTCCTATGTCATCTCATCACCATGATGCCATTTTGGTGATAGTTGACACATTGACCAAGGTTTCCCATTTCTCACCCGTGCATACTACATTCACAACATGAGACATAGCTCAGGTGTTCTTGCAGGACATTTTTAGACTTCATGGTGTTCCCCGTAAGATCATCTCTGAGAGAGACTCATTGTTCACTTCTTCTTTTTGGAGAGAGCTATAGTCAGCTTTGGGCACTAGGCTTAATTTTAGTATAGCGTACCATCCTCAAACCGATGGCCAGACCGAGCGAGTGAATCAGGTTTTGGAGGATATGCTACGTATGTACGTGATGGACCATCAAGTCAAATGGGAGGAATACCTACATCTTGTTGAGTTTGCCTATAAAAATGGGCATCATTCTCCCATAGGTATGCCACCTTATGAGGCTTTGTACGGAAGACTATGTAGGACACCCTTGAGTTGGGATAGGATCGAGGATCGAGTATCTATTTGTCCCCAGTTAGTGGAGGAGATGGAGCAACAAGTGACACTGATTAGACAGTTCCTAAGAGAGGCACAGGATAGGTAGAAGAGGTATGCTGATGCGAAGAGGATGGATCGAGAGTATCAGGTTAGTGATAGAGTGTTCCTGAGGGCACGACCACACAAGAGTCTGACTCATTTTGGAAAGGGCTCTAAGTTGGCACGTCGATTTGTCAGGCCATTTGAGATCCTTGAGAGGATAGGACCTGTTGCTTACCATTTATTTTTGCCACCTAGCCTATCACGCATCCATGATGTGTTTCATATTTCAGTACTTAGAGGATAAATTTATGATGAGTCTCATATTATAGATTGGGATACTTTATAGGTGGAGTCAGACAGATAGCTAGCACTGGAGCCTATCCGCATTATTACCCGACGGACCCTAGCACTTCGAGGCTGAAAGATGGACAAGGTTAGGGTCCACTGGGACTGTTACGATGAGGTCACAACTTCATGGGAGGGTGCAGCATAGATGCAATCTTAGTACCTGTACCTTTTTTATGAACTCCAATAGGAAGTTCATGCCTAGTGGGGGAGGATGTGAGGCCTCACCCCGACCCATTGTAGCATAGTGATACATTACTATTATTTTGATATTCACGACTCGAGATGTCGAGACATTATTTGATGCTTAGAACATACTTTATTATTTCATGTTGTGTGATGATACCTTCAGATATATTTGATGATTGTCTTTTAATGTTTCATGTATATTTATGTTGATGAAATCAGTAAATGTAGGATGGAGACTTTGATTTAAGAGATTTTAAATGGTTAAGAATTTAGCAGGATGAAGAAATGCTTATTGATGTGTGTTTCAATTTATGTGAATTTCTTATATGTATACATATATGTACATGTAATTTTTTGTGGGACTACTGATGTGTGCAATGAGTGTGCAGATATTTTAGCTGAGAAACCCTATGGAGGAACATAACTGATCTCCTTGTGCTAATTTTGGAGACCTTATTGTTCATAATTCATGAATTCTCTTGTGAGATATATGTATGTATCTTCTTTATTCAGTGAATGTTAATGTTCGTAATTGTGTTCTTTCAGTGTCGCTTAACATTCGTAAAATGTTTATGTGCTTCAGTGTGCTATTTAGGGTTAATTGTTTAACCTTTGGACCAAGTTGGTTTAAGTTAGTGTCAGTTTTCTATTAGGTTCTTAATTGAGGTTAGTCATCCCTAATCCGGATTAGTGCTTAATTTGCATGTTAGAGTAGTTAGAAGGTCCTATTTTATTCCTAGATTTTGTTTGGCTCTAAAACCTTTTTCCTAAGGCTTAAAACATGAAATTTTTATACCCAAAGGGTATGGGTATGGGTTAGGGGTCTTTTCCAACCCCTAAGCCCCTTTTATTGACTTTTGAGGTCACTCAAAAAGTCTCTTTTTGCCTTTGTGCGAAAATTGACCATGGTTATCTTGAATTACCTCACCTCATCTCCACTTAAGGTTTAACCATAGTGTAGGTTGAGTTAGGAGTTTCTAGAATTGCAAGTGGGTGGGGGTAGTTATTGAGCCCTTGGATGGTTGAGTTGGAGGCCTATTTAGAGCCCCTTCTTGGACTTGTGAAGGTTGTTACCCAATCTCTACATTTAGAGAGGAGTTCTTGAAGATTGAAGCAAGGAAGGGGAAACTCTACTCAAATTTGTACATTGCCAATACCTCTTTTTGAAGGTAGTAAATTCTCATCTCCCTTATTCAGTTTTCATGTTTTGGTTTCATGCTCATGCTACTTTGTTGTTGTTTCAATGTTGGTATGTTTGTGGGTATGTTGGGAAGATTTGAAAACTATGTTATTTTGGATGTTTTCCTTTCATGTTAAGGTTGCAATTTTGAGATTTTTTCTTACATGGGTGTTTTCGGTATTACTCACCCTTGGAGAGGGTAGAAGTGACCAATTTTGGGAAAGGTCTGTTTAGTTGGACTCCAACTAGTGTAGAGTCTCTTCTCAGGATGAGAAGAGGGAGAAAGGGTAGAGTGTTATGGGCCCCTACCCGTCAGCACAAACCTCGTATGAGTATGGCATTTCTAAATGGAAGAACGAAAGTTCTTTATTAATAGCCCGATTGGGCATCTGATTTGGTGTTGTGCTCGACCTCTCATAGTTGGAAGAATCCATCTTTCCCTAGTGTTGATTCATTGTAGATTTTGTTGTGAAAACCTTGTATATATATGCATGTTTTGAATTGTGCTTGGTCATGCTTTTGGTCACCTGATCAGATTTTGTTCCCTCCATGGTTCTAGAAATGAGTTGCAAAAAACATTATAAATCCCTTGATTAGGGCCATGAAGAAAATTTGATTAAATTGTTGAAATTTGGGATTGAGATCCTATTGTAAATTGTATTTTAAACCTTGTTGTAATTGGCAATGAAGCCATGTTTTCTTCCTGGTTCTTTCCTGGCTGAGCCTTTGAATCAGGTTTGCCAATAAAATTGGTGTTGAGTATAATTACTTGTTATGTGATTTCATTGTAAATTTTAAATTTAGACGGATGAATCTCAAAATTTGGATGGAATTGATGAAGTTCAATTTGGTAAAAAAATTTCAAGGTTTTCCTTTATGTTGAAAACAAAAATTATACCATGGATGTAGATTCAGTTGATTTGAGCAAATTTTCAAGTTCTTTATATGTTCATTATATGATTAAAATGAAAATTTATGTTAAGGAAAGAAAAGAGGATTATAGTTAATAGTTCTATTCAGGATGTTAGGAGATCAAATTTAATCATGTATTTTTTTTAGACATAAACCATTTTATCAATGTTTAAAGCTTGTCAAAAAAATATATATACACCTTGAAAAAAATACATGTCTTTAAATCTACACTTAGAAAATTTTCAAAAAAAAAATGTGGCCCAAGAGAGTAAAAAAACTCTCTGTCTTTTGTATGAGAGTAGCATTTAAATGTTTCTAGTGAGAGAGAATCAAAAGATTCTCTAATTATTCTTTTCTTCCTTTGTGAATATGGTATTTAAATTGAATAAATAAGCTCAATAATAAAAATCATTAAAGAAAGAGATATAAAACTTAATAAAATACCCTAACTATCTATTT
Source organism: Cupressus sempervirens (assembly GCA_028749045.1). Taxonomy (NCBI): domain Eukaryota; kingdom Viridiplantae; phylum Streptophyta; class Pinopsida; order Cupressales; family Cupressaceae; genus Cupressus; species Cupressus sempervirens. The sequence continues at coordinate 413,787,621 of CM053789.1, read as the reverse complement.
TTGGCTACCCATAAAACTTTATGCAATCAATGCTACTTATCTTCCTTGGGCATCAGATTTGAAATGCTTATTAAAATAGTTTTATTAAAAAGTATGGCAAGTGAAAAAGGTTTGGACGGGAGGGTGATGTCACCTATCTCCAGCTCCCATCCCCAAACCCATCTCCTTGTTTTGTACATCAATTTTTTGAAAATGTTGGTAAGGCTTATGCAAATTTGTTATGGTTACTCTTCTTCTACCAGCGCATGTCTCATCCTATTTTCCTTTTTGAACTGAGCGCTAAATCAACTTAGGGGAAGTCATTAATTTTTGGTAGTTAAGCAAAGTAGCAAAAGTTTTCTTTTACTTGGGTCCTGGTCTAATTCCTAGCGCTGGACGCCACCTCACACATCCTCTTTGGACTACGCAACTACCGCCCATGCCGGATGGGGGGGGGCTGACCTGCCATGTGCAAACCTCGGGTAGTGTGTGCACAGGGGGCTAGGGTGTAGGTGGGGTCTTAGGGTAGTGTGGGGTAGTGTAGGGTGGTTTGGGTTAGTGGTTTTTTAGTTAGTTTATTTATTTTAAGTTGTGTTTTATGTAATGTTGAAAATAAGTTTAGTTTAGTTAATTATGTTAATTAGTTTATTATATTAAATGGTATGTTATTATTGTTATTAATAGTTCTAGTGTTAGGAATGTTAAATGTAATTAGCAATAAATATTGTAGTAGTGTTTAGAAATTTGCATATTTGTTTTAGTTTTATTTAGTTTAAATTGTAAATTTGTTAAAGTTATGATGTTTAGATTTTACATATATTTCTTTAGTAATATTAGATTAATTTCATGTTTTAATTAGATAGTTTTAATTTTATTTAAATTGTAAAGTTAAGTGCTATTTAAAGTTTAGACATTCAGTTTGTGCACGGTTAGATCAATTCTAGACTTAGTTAGTTAGTTTGAGTTAAATTAGTTAGTTGTTAGTAAATTATATCTAAGACTAGTGTAAATTTCACATTAATAACCTTTAATTTAAGTTATGGGATTAATGTTTTGTTTTAAGATCGTTCTAGGTAGATAAAGTATGAAAGGTTAATTGGCTGATTTATATAGGTTTAAAGTCGAGTTTATTTGATTGGATTTTACGAAAAATCTAAACCCAATTTTCTTTAAGATTGTTAATCAAATAATTTTCACATGATTGTTTAAGCAATGTAATAACAAACCAAGTAAACATTGATATCAATCTAATAATGAAGTACTTCAAAATCCTTACGATGTATTCCTCCAAAGAAGTTTTAAACCAAGGATGATGTAGAATTTTTTTTTATTAAACTGTACTCAATAATTTCCAAACTTAGAGCAATTTAATATATATATAAAAGAAAAATTGTGTGTTTTTGCCCTCGTAGTTTGGGCATGACACAAGCATTCTCTCTACTCCCATCCTATTCTATACTAGCACTCAAGGCATGGATGAGAACATACAATTATCTTATTAGGTTCTTTTTAATCCCCATTTTGTGTAATTTTTTCACTTATTAACACAACTTACAATGAGTTACCTTGGAAACCACTTAGGGCCTCGACCCCCATTGCAAGCCACTTCCCAACACTACAAGTAGATAACCTACCCTAGGCTCAATAAAAGAACAAATCCATAAAATCATCTCAGTCTTGAACAAGTGACTGGAAAGCATGGAGAGATAATCAAACTAATCACATCAGTTCTCCACAAGCAACTGAAAATCATCCAATGATAATCATAATATCCATCAGTTCTCAACAAGTAACCAGAAAGTATCTCAAAATAATATTGACTAAGGACTCCAAAATGGTCAAATCATACATGTCACATCATGACATCATAAAGACCAAAATAAACAACATTTCAGTCCCATCAAGGAGACTGGAAAGTAATCCCAAGTATAACTAATCGATGACTCAAAAATGGTTAAATCAAGTATCCCAAATACATACACCTCAGCTTCACACAAGAAGACTGAAAAACAATAACAATCAATAAACATCTCATAAAGCATACCATCACATTATCATGGTTGGTTTTTAAAAAGATCGAGATCAAAAGACATCATCATGACATCACAAATCATAACCCCTGAGCCTCTGGTAGACATCCTATAACTAGTCAACAATCAAGTCAACCCAAAAACCCAAAACAGATAGTATAGAGAAAACACCAAGTGCCATCACATGTTTTGGTTTGTTAAAACAACTTAGTTGAATTAAATATGGGGTTCTCCATTTTAGTTTCAAGTGTATTCCAATTGTATAAGTCTCCTTTGTTGAATCTAAGGTTAACCCATTGTCTCCTCGAATAAAAAGTAACAATGTTCTAGGAGACATCATTGAACCAATTCTCATTTAATCAAAACATTCACATGATTTCACTAGAATCAATTAAATAAAGCTTCCTTAATTCTAAGAAGCATCTTTCATTATTCATGTCATTAGAACAACACTTAAAAAATTTGATGTAAATAACTTGCAATTTCCTTATAATCGATATAATGATATCAACTTAAACTCCATTGCATAATGTAATTAATAACATTTCACAATTAATTACATTAATAGTATCTATATCGTTGTCTAAGTAACCATCAATTATTAATAAAATTGTCAATTTTATTAATTAAAAATGAACTATAATTACATACATTGATTAATAAAAATCATTAGATAATGCTTGAAGATTTTAAAGAGAATAATCTAAGAGTTCCATCAAAGTCAAATTTATAATCTTTTAATGGACTTAAAAACACCTTCTCTTCAAATTTGATCTTTACTAAACTCCATTTATTTAAATTGATCTATAACTTGTTACAACACTTCAATGACAATCATTTATTTAAAATAATCTTCATTGATTTAAAGTAAAATCAATCTCATTAATAATTCAATTATTTAATTCCAATAAACACTTAATATCTCTTTTCTTTTAATTTTCCCTCATTTAAAAAATCTATTTACTTAAATTGACTAATAATTAATTACACTTCTTCTACTATTAACTAATCTTAACTAAATTTAATTTAATTAGATTAGTTAATAAATCATATAAAACTAATGCATAATAATAAGATTCTATTTTAAGTCAAACCCAAACCCGAATCAATTTCCAAATCTTGATTCTACTAAGGGAAGATTGCACTAATGTTTTTAATTCCCATAATTGGATAAAACAATATGCATGCCCAAATTACAAATTACAAAATTGAAGATTCATTCATAGAGAATTATTTAGACACACATAATAGACACAATGAAGATATGAAGAGAAAGAGCATAATAAAATATGCAAAATAATCATGAGTGCCTACCTGGACACTGATACTAATTCGCTACACCTCAAAAAATTGTAGAGAAGTTGCTCCTCTTAGAACCTTCTCCTTTTCAAAAATTCCTTCCTTCTCCAACATTCGCAATTCCTCTGAGAATTGAACCCCCCAAGTGACTAGGAGTGCTTGTAGAAGATTATGAGGATCTAGAAGCATATGTGCTAGCAGAAGCATATGAGGATGTCAAAGCATACCAGCTTGTCCAAACACACTAGGAGAGCCTCTATATAAAGGCCTATAAGATGCATCTAGAATGTGTTTAGAAAGAACTAGGAGATAAGCATCGCAACTAAGCATGTAACTTCTACGACAAGAAGATAGACATGATGAGGTATCTAGAATGTTGTAGACTACATGTGCTCAAATAATATGCTAACTCCTAAGTGTAGAAAACATGTGCATAATTAGAGTGCAAACTCCTGTGTTGTCAATATGACAACTTACAAGAGTTTGCATACTCCTATGTGACTAAATATTAAAACCCATGATGGTCTAATGATGTTATTTACGGTTGGGAGGAACTATGCATTTAGATAATTATGTGTAGTGTTTATGATTTATGGCTATCTTTTACGATGGATGTTTATATCTTCTATGATGATGTATCATGTATATTGCAATTGCATCATGGATTAGAATAGGATTATGTACTTCATTTTCACACACGTATATTCTTTTAAGCCTTTCGTACCCTATGTCATGTATAGTGGATGATTGAGCACTCCGAATTTAATTGCCAAGAGAACAAATGTGTAATATGGACATTGGACTTTCTATTTATTATTTCATGTGGATGTGGTAGTGGTTAGACTTAGTATTAATTAGATCAAATGTGACTCAATGTCTTGGGATCCTTAAGGAATGTAACTTGTTATGAATTTTTTTAGTTGTATGTATGTTATTACTTTTGCTACCATGTGTTTGATATGAATGGTTTATCTCTCAAATCCTTCAAAAAAAATTGTTTTGCAAACTTAGTAAAAATTTAGGTTAATTCTTTTGGATCCCTTGGCAGGGTGTTACAAAAAGTAGGACTCATACGTAAAAAGAAATTCTAGAATTAGTTCATACTGATTTACTGATTTATGTGGACTAGTTGATTTACAAAGCTACAAAGGTGACAAGTGAATTATCCTATTTGTTGATGATTATACAAGGATGATGATAGTTACGTTTTGAAACAAAAAATATGTTGTTTTTCAAATGTTTAAGTGGTACTTGGAAAGAGTTGAAAAGGATACTGGTAGAATCTTGAAATGTTTGAGATCTGGTAGAAGTGGAGAGTTTATATCACATGAGTTTAAGATATTCTGTAATGATAAAAAAATCAAGAGATAAACTTATGCACCTAGGACCCCTCTAAAAAATGGGATTGTTGAAAGGAGGAATAGATTAGTAATGGAATTTACTAGAGCATTGATGATGTACAAGAATATTGCTTTGAAATACTGGAGAGAAGTTGTAAGTACATTTGTCTATACCTTGAGTGGAGTGCAAGTCAAGAAAGGTGTAAATTCCACACCTTTTGAACTATGGTATGGATACTCACCTAATATAAAATATTTTACATCTTGTAAGTGTTTGAATACTAACACTAAGAAAGTTGTGGAAAGTAAAAATGTAAATTTTGATGAATATATAGAGGTACATGAAGCTAAACCTAAGAAGGATCCTGAAGAGTAAAAAACCTCTATGTACTTCTATAAAGACATTAATGCTGATGAAGTTGAGAATAAAATTTCAAATCAACAAAAACAATTATCACTGACTACTGAGTCACATAAAATAGATGTTGAGTTTTATTCAGGACCTAAGATACCTTTACGAACTAAGTTACAATCAAAAGCCGAGGTATAGTCTAATACTTAGATTAGTTTGCATAAGAGAAATGTCGAGTTACTTGATAGAGAAGTGCATAGTGATTCTACAATTGAACTAAATGCAATTTCTATTGCTGAAGAAAGAAGAATAGAGCCAAGACTATCAAAGTATGTAAGAAGACATTACCCTACTAAGCAAGTGATTGGAAATAAAGAAGATAGATCAATGGCTAGGAATAGGTTAAGAAATGAAATATTTTTGTTAAGCATGCATAAACCTATGTTAGTGAAGGATGCATTGGAGAATGAAGACTAGAATCAAGCCATGAAATAAGAAATTTATTGGATTGAGAAGAACAAAAATTGGACATTGGTACCTAGACCAATAAAAAAGAACATTAGTAGAACCAAGTGGGTATTTAGAAATAAACTAGGTGTGAATGGTGAAGTGACAAGGAATAAGGAAATATTAGTTTGAAAATGATATGCACAAGAAGAGGGAATTTACTATGGAGAGACATTTGATTCTACTACAACATTGGAAGGAGTGATAAATTTAATTTCTTACTCTACATACAAAGGTTTCAAAGTTTATCAAAATGAATGTGAAGTCACCATTTCTAAATTCCATATTAGAAGAAGAGGTTTACATTAAACAACCTAAGGGATTTTTTGATCCAAATAAAAGGAACATGGTATGTAGATTAGATAAATATTTTTATGGTTTAAAGAAAGCTCCAAGAGCATGGTATGAAAGACTTTACAATTATCTTATGAAGATTGATTTTGAGAAGACTAATAAAAACAAAAACTTATACGTGAAGATTGAAGGAGGTAAACAAATTTTATTGGCTCATATTTGAAGGAGCAAATGCATTGTGTAAGATATTTGAAAATGAAATGAAAAAAGTGTTTGAGATGTCTATGTTTGGTGAGATAAAAATTTTTTTTGGATTATGACTATATCAGATAAAGTATGGTATTTAACTTAATCCAAGTATGTAAAGTAAATCTTTAAAAAAATTGGTATGGATGATTCCAAACCCATTAGTACTCCTATGGTTACAATACATTAACTATAAAAGATTGTTGATTCTACTATAGTGAATCAAACATTGTACAAGTTTATGATGAGCAAGTTACAATATTTAGTGCATAGCCTACCTAATATTGCACTATCTATTGAGATTTATGGAAGATTTTCTACAAATCCTAAGGAAAATCATTTGATGGTTGTTAAAATAATTATGAGATATCTGAAAGGAAAAAAAATATTATCGTCTATACTACAAGAAGAATGATAGGTTTGAACTAAGAGCTTATAAAAATGCTAATTGGGATAGAAATATTGATGACAAAAAAAAAGAACAAGTGGTGGAGCATTTTTCTTCGGAAAAAGATTAGTCTCATGGGCTAGTAAGAAACATAATTCTATATCTCAATCTACTATTGAAGTTGAATATGTGACTGTTATAGTGAATTGTAAAAATATAGTATGGTTCAAATAGCTACATGAACCTATGGTAATTTATTGTGACAATAAAAGTAATATAAATATATATAAGGTAATTATGATGCATTCAAAGGAAAAACACATTGCAATAAAATATGATTACTTGACAGAGATAGTTCAACACAAAAAAGTGATAATGGAATATGTGAATACAAAAGAATAGATAGTTCATATATTCACAAAGGCTTTACCTAAGTATGCTCATGAATATCTTAGAGGTAAGCTAGGGGTGATACCCCTATCCAAAGCTACTTAAGAAAAAAGAGTAGCACCCTACATTAACTAAATTGAATTTTGCACTTTAACATTTGATGCAGTAGATTTTACAATAGAAGTTACCTAGAGTAATGAAAAAGTTGAATCAGTAGGTTCATATTCACATGTAAGGTGATGGAGGAAGAACTTGAATTGATTATATCTACATGAATAGATGACAAGTTTTTTGCATTGTTGTCAAAGAGGGAGATAGACAGTGAGAAATAAGCAAAACAGGGAGATAGATACTAAGAAAATAAAAAGAGGGAGATATAAGACAAAGAGGTAGATATAATGAGTGATGTACCTGTATCCCAAAGGATGTATTGAGGAAGATATCAAAAATATCACATTTGAAAGAGACACACATATTGATAGAGGGAGAAATTTCAAACGTACTAATTTTCTTTTTGGTATTATTGTTGGTATTAGTTTGCCATCAATACCAAAGAGGGTGATTGTTAAAAAGAGATTATTTTGAAGTGGGGAACCTGTCAACTATCATTATTTTTTCAATGATGTCAAACCTTCTATTTCATTGTCAGACAATTGTTTTGTTTTTCATTGCTATCATGTGTTTGATTGAGGAAGAGAATTTTAGAAGAATAGATAATAAGGGCACCTACAGTAAGGTTGAACTATATGGTGTATAAAAGGACAAGTAAGACAAAGTAAGAAATGGATGATATGATGCATTGTTATCTACTTAATGTTGAAACGAATGGTTATTTAAGTTGAGAAAAGAAGGATTGTTTACACAAAAAGTGTCTACTAATCCTAACTAGGCATATCATGTAAGCTAAGAAAATTTAGTGCTCGTTGAGCATAAATCAATAGGTGTCGAGAATTAGCAAAATCTATAGGTATCGAGCAATAGTAAAATACTATTAGTGTCAAGCATTAGTAAAATAATAGCAATGGTTGACAAAGGAAGACTTAGTAGATGTTGAGAAACCCAATGTTGAATGAGCATCAGAAGGTTGTTATTTTTGAGTAAATAGTGTGGATGTCGAGTGATTGTAAAATATATTAAATCAAAGATTTGATGAATTTGATCTAACAAATTTGATTTCTTGAATTATGTGAAGCATGTGGAAGAAAAGCTTGATAAGATGGAGGCACAAAATTTAAGGTAAGCCATTTTGAGGCATAATGGAAGAGGATCAGAGAGGAAGTTTCAAGAAGGGAATAAAATGAGAAGTGGGTAGATTCATTAAATCATTCCTCACCCTAAAATGGATGATTGTAGTTAAACCAAGAAAAACCTAATTTCTCTTTATAAGAGGATACCAGGATAGAAGTAACAAGTTGTTGTTAAGGAGGTAAAGGTGTTGCTTCATATAGTGGGTGAATAGAAGATTTTGCACTTGACATGCAAAACAAGAAGGTTTAAGAGGATAAATTTTTGAAGGGTGGACAACCTATCACAGACAAAGAGAATAAATGCCAACCAAAATGGATGATTGAACCAGAGATCTATAATCTTCAAGTGAGTTGTACATTTTTATCAAATCAAGTCCTATCATTACTTTCTAATCATTCTATTAGTCTTCATAAATTCTTTGGATTATGGTTGACCTAACATTCATTTGTAAATCCTTTAATCGGGTGACATTCTAATGAAATTCTCTAAATTCCTCTAACAAGACTCACTCTTAATATGGTGATTGAAATCCCTCAACAAGGTCACATTTAATAGTGTGTATTATAACCTTTGACATGGTTGGTCTTTCACAGGGCATCACTTTAGGAGAGTACAAATTTAGTAGCATGTTACTGGTGTTTTTTCTTAAATTGGGTTTCTACATAAAATCATTATGTCAAAATGTGTAAATGATTTTGTGGTGTTTATGTTTGCATTCTTGTAAATTTATTTTGACCTAGGACAACAATATGTAAATTTTTAAGATATTGGATGATCTAATGGATGTATGTAAAATATGGTTATATGGATGTGAATTTGTTAAGTGCTGATTTTTTTTTATTTGTATATTTGGATCTTGGATAACTAATTCACCCCCCTCTCAGTTATTCTAATCATTCCAACACAAAGATATTCCTTGAATAGTAAACAAGGGAGATCACCACAAATTATTTTAGTTGATGGAGAGATACCATCTCTGAACCCATCTCTAGCTCAAAAAAAACAAGGATTGATGACTTCCAAGGCCTTCAAAATTCTCTTAGATATGAACATTTCCCAAATTTTAACAGGTTGTAAAGTACCTAGAAGGGTTCAGAAACCAATCCCCTTTTAGGAATGTTAATTGAGTGCACAAATGACCCACTTATCACAAGGGAAAACCCTAATTTTGGGTAGAGAGAAATCCTAGGCCACCTGAATCCTTACATAGATAAGAGAAGTTTCAATCCACCCAGTGAAAGGTATGATGAGAGGCATCTATAGCCCAAAGGAAATCATGCTAGTAGGTATCTAAACCACTCAGCGACCAAGACATAGGAGAAGGTGCAAGAGGATACCCTTGGAAAATATTTATGAAGAGCCCAAAGCACTAAAATTTTCACCCATTAATGGTGATGTGCATAGAGGAATCCCCAAAAAGCATTTGGATTGATTGCAAGAAGACTAGGCCAAACCCCAATGCCTAGAGCATAGCTAGAATGAAAGGTCATTAATTGCGATCATAGGCTTTGGGAAAATCAATTTTTAGGAACATGGCCTATTGTTTAATTTTACAAGCCCATTCCATGAACTCTAAAATTACAATCATATTATCCAAAGTATATCTAGACTTAATGAAGAAAGTATTCTTAGAAAGTACAATTTATGGCTAAAGATTTCAAAACTTAAGGGGAGGGCTTTGGGAATTATTTTGTAGGAGACATTCAATAGAGTGATGGGCCACTAGTTAAAATATCCTCTAGGTCACCAAATTTATCTATGAATTTTATATTTTCTTTATTAACTATGCTCCCCAATGTTTGAGAATGAAAAGCTTCAAGATAGATATTTTACAAGTTGAGGCCAATGGCATCCTAAAGGGTCTTATGAAATGTATAGGGGAAGCCATCACACCCAAAATATTTATCATCTTCCATAGAAAACACAACCTCTTTATCATCACTAAGTGTAGGCATTTTCATAGTAAAAAACATGTTGCTCTAGCATGCAAGGCTATTAGGGATAATAGAAATGTAAGTATGTGATGCTTACTCTTGTGTAGTGTAATTATCCTATGTAATGAAAACATTATGATAAGGGTGTACAAAATTATAAAAAATATCAAGAAGCTCAGACAAATATTTTTGACCTTACTTGATTCTCTAAATGCCAATAGAAGAATGACGGGCTTGCAAAGCTTGAAAAAAATCCTTGAAAGCCTGATCACCTAACTCCAACCATTGAAGGTGATCCCTGATCTTAGCTCCCCAAGTGTCATAACTATGTACAACTTTCTTTTGATAGTCGAGGTTGGCTAGTTAGATTTACAAATCTATATCAAAGTGGTTTATGGCCAAGGCTTCCAAAATGGTACAAAGATCTTTAGTGGTAATCTCATAGGATTTATACTAGTACTTTTCTAGCTATCTATAATAAATGCAAAGAAACCTCATAGTATAGGTGATAAAATCATTAAACCAAAGATGAGTGTAGGGATCAGTTTCTATATTTCAAGTGTACAAAATTTGGGTAGAGATGGGAGTAGGAACCAAAAGAGAGGTGTTGAAAAAAATGTCTTTTAAAAGTATGTAATTGAGTTTTTTTTCTAGATAATGGAAAAGTAGATGGAATAATGGTCTCACAAAGTCACATTTGATAGGGTAGTGATAGGTAATTCTCTATCTTCATAGAAAGAGAAGAATGATTGCACCATGATAATGACATGATATAGCCTTTTCAAAACTCTATCAAAGCTAGCTCAAAAATTAGATGAAGTCTACAAAACTCCACCAAGATGACATAAGTTAGCATTGGGATAGAAAAGGACAATTTATTTCCCGTGTAATACTAGGCTTCTCTTTCACTAGTGGTCCATCAAAAAGACAATATTTGTTATTTATATGAAGCTATCTTAACCATGTTAAAATCCCTACATAAAAACTAGGTGGCAAGTGGTAGATGATCTATCATCCAAGGCCATAGATGAGAATGCTCCATTTCATCATTGAGAGCATAAATATTAACAATACCAAAGGAATGATTCTAAATAAATAAAAAATTACACAGTAGTCTTTGCATGGGATCTACTCTATGTATAAACTTGAACTTATGTACAATTTCAATTTTTTTCTTCTTTAATCATTCTTATTCCATACAATCTATCATTATGCCTAGCTATAACTACCTCTTTGTGTAGAGGTGAAAAATTGATTGCTAAAGAGAAGACATGCATTCTTTGTTATAAATTTTTATCAAGTATAATTCTAGTTTAAAACATGCTTTCCTCCTCCTTCAAAACTTCAAAACTTGAAAACTAGGTAGATATCATTTTCCTAGCTAATATAGTTAGGCATCTAGATTCAAAAAACAAATGTCACATTGAAACACAAATTTAGACTAAATTTTGTATGGAAGAAACAAAACTAAAATGTACATTGTGAATAGTATTATTTGTAACATTTTCATTAAGCATGATTTTTTTCCAATTACATGTCTAGTGTCAAACAAAACTTAATTAGTTTTTTACAATTTGCATGAAGAAATTTTCATTCATCTTTGGTAGGAACTTAGCTGCCCTACAACCCTTGTTATGATATGTGTTCAAGTTCATTAAAGAAAAATGATTCTTTTGTGTTTATCTTTATTTAATTATTATCCAATGTTTAAATCTTCAACATGAGCATTATATTTTCTAGCATTTTTATCATGTGAACAATGTTGTTCATGTAATTTACAATTATTGACAAATTTTAACTATTGAAAAAAATTGACATCTAAGATAATACATCTAATACAGTTTACAATGTCAATATCTCTTTCTCCATACTATGGTTGGAATATTACAAAAAATAATTTGCAACATATCAAGTATTAATAATGTGTATTGTTATTACTAAAGATGATATCTATATATAGATCTCTTACATGCATGAACCAAGAAACATAATCAATATGCATATGTTTCATTAGGGGTCTAAATATCATATGTGCTATTACTCTACACTAATCAAGATAGACATATAATACTTAAGAAATACTATATACCATATTCGCATTACAACCATTAGGATTTTACATATTCTTATATAATCAAGTCAATCTCTACACCACCTAGTCAATGCATAACAAGATTCAAACTATACTAAAATTCATCAATTAACATATATAACTCACATTTAAATTATAAAATTTCACTGTGCATTATATAAAGAACTATCATATGAAGTTTAATCATATAATAAAGCAATAAGAGAAATAGAATTGTAACTTGCATAAAGTATTGAAGACAAAAACCCATGTGACATTAGTTCTAGATGTAAAACATATAACATATTAAGTGAAACATTAAATAGAAATTCAACAAGAAAAAAATACATCAAGTTATACAAGAAAAAAAAGAACATACAAATATTTAAATTATACATCTGTAAAAGATAAATTGATACAAATTAGTTTTCTAGTTATAATTAAAAGTTACATTATAATATTATTTTTCAAACTACGAATAAGAAAATAATGAAAATAATAGTATTTATCTTACAAAAAAAACCACCTTCATCATTGAAAAGAACAATATTTATAGCTTCTTATTTTGTATCAAATCTTAGAGTGTCACAAATCACTATTATAATATTTAATGTTATAAATTATATTATTCTCTTTCCATTTATTTGAAAGATCTATATTTTTATCATTTTCTAAATATAGTCTTCAAATAATTTCCTCATTTTCCTTTCATTTTATAATTCCCAAAATCAATACAATAACTAAATTAGTATTATACAATAATAATAATAATGTAACTTGTCTCATTCCATTTGATAATTGTTAAAATAAAACTATAGAAGTCTATGATATTTTAATTTGGGAAGATTTTAAAATAATCTAATATTCATAGATGTTTACTCGCTCTTGAAGTATGCGAACTCCTATATACCTTTAAATATATCACATTGAATTTTTTTAAGTATTATCTTTTATTAATGAAAGAAAAAATAAATATTATAAAATATGAAAGAAACACATACCTTCCAAGCATCATAGCAGTGACTTGTGGATTGGTCCCAAGACTATCCTTAAAAATTGAATTGTCCACAACCCTTAGATTGTCAAGACCTTTCACATGAAATGTTTTGTCAATCACATAATCAAGTTCACACTCTCCACGGTAATGCCAAAATGTCATTGCACTATCTTTGCAATATTTTTCCAAAGCATCATCTTGTAATTCCTTTTGTGGCAATTTTGATATGAAATGAAGCATTTTTGAGTTTCCATTACCACTAAATCTAAACTCTTGAATAGAGTTTGTCATGGTAAGATTTGAGAGTATCTTTATTGCAAGAATAAATTTTTGCATATCAGAAGGACGAGAAAAGTGGTTATATTTTACATAAGGGTTATCTTACATATTTCTACTTCTTAGTCAAAGTTCACCTCTTCATATTGGAAAAGCCACCTTGCTAAAAATGCCTCCTATATATTGATTTTTAATGTTATCTTTTGGTTGAAAATATCTAGTAGCCTCAATGATAACTTGGGAATTATCTATTACAGCCACTACTTGTACTTGTTCAAATCCAAGTGGTTTAGGAGACTCTAAAATAATGTTTGTGCATGGTGGATCTTGAATCATTTTTCCTACTGAATTTAGGTCTAATAATACAATGATATTCAATTCATTAAGTTTTTTTGAGGGTCCAAATCCACTTAATAAGAGAAGTTGGGGCCTACCTAATCTTCCTACACACAAAACTACTTCACTCCATTGGGATAATTGATTGACAAAATACTTGATATATGAGGTCATTATTGCTAGTTATAACCTCAACACCATTAGGCTTCAACATTCCTGCAACAATTTTTATTATAGAAAATGCAATTAAAACTATAATTAAAATATTCTAATAATATGAATTTGATTTAACTATAAAAACTATAAATATAGGTTATGAAAAAGACAAGACAAATATATAAACATCAAAAGAATATTTTGAAAATTATTTTAGCAATGATATTTTCACCAATTTAGTGTATGCAAGATGTAATTTAACAAAACTAATCAATAAAAATATTTTTTTCATCCATGAGAATTAAATTGATTTATCTATGTTATTATTGTTCACCACTATAATAATATATAATTCCAATGTTATGGAAATAAAATATAACAATTTTCAACTATAAACATATATTTACACCAATTGGGACTCTACAATGTTAACAAGGAGTAACAAACAAGTCATGACTATGTGCATGTAAGAATCTTGAGTTTAATAGTTATTTACATGTTAAATGATTAATATTATCTACAAATATAGTAATAAATTTATTATATAAATTTATTCCTTATTAAATAATTTTTATTATACTAAAATTAAATTGAAAATGAATATGATGCATACATAAAATAGTCAGAATTGTATACTAAATTTGGAGATAACTTTTTTGGTCCATATAATTTTTTTTTAACAAAATGTATTAATTTTATGAAAATTATAACACATGTCCACGATAAAACATGAAAAATCTTAATTCAAATTTTAATCTCGCTAAATTGAGTTTTATATATGTTTAATTTTTTTTAATATTTTAATGTTAATTGAATGTTGGCATGGGTTAGGTTTCTAATGTGTTTGAAATGACTTTGGGTTGTTAGTGTTAAATTATATGCACCTTAGTTTCCCTACTTATATTATAAAAAATATGGTTAGCAAAAAATGTATTATGAAATCATTAGAATATTGAGAAGTCACTTATATTCTCCTAAAAATGAATTACATGATTTTAGATCTCATAATTTATGGTAAATTTATTTTTACTTTCTCCAAAGAACTTTTCATTGTCTTCTTCATGTACATATGCAAATCTTTTTTTTATAACATTTTTTTTTAAATTTAAGGTAAATAAGGTTTTTAGGGGGGTTCAAAATATTTTACAATAATTTTTTTATAGTAACACTAGAAAGGTGTGTTTTTGGAGATCCTTGTGAGGCCTTGCCCCAACCCATCCTAGCACCGATGATACATTGTTATTTTGATACTCATGCTGTTATGTCAGAACATTATTGGATAGACTGGACATTGTTATGCTATTTTATGATGTGTGATGCTTACTTCAGTTATTTGATTTTTCCATTTAATGCTTATAAATATGTATAATGATGAAGAAAATGTATGCAACGCTAACACATTTGGTTATGCAAGTTGGAAGGTTAGAAATATGAGTAGAATCAGATAAACGACTATTTATTAAGAAATGGATGCTTTAATTTATATAATTCCTCTAATATGTAATTCACATTATGCATGTGGCTTTTGGACCTACTGATGTGTGCAATGAGTGTGCAAGAAAATTAGCCGAGATAACTCAATGGAAAAACGAAGCTAAATTTCTTGTTAATTTTGTGCTAACCTTGTATTGTAATTCCTTAAAGGTTGTAATTTGATCTTACTATTCTCCTAACTTTTAATTGTTCCTAATAAGTCTTTAAAGGCTTAGAAACATTAAATTTAAGTACCCCTATGGGTAAGGGAATGGGTGGGGGAACTTTCCAACCCTTTAGCCTCCTAGGTTGACTCTTAGGGTCTCTTAAAAACCCTATTATAGGTTGATTTCGAAAATGGGTTGCTCTTTACTTGGGTTAGTGAAACCAAACCTCCATCTTGAGTTACTTGAAGCTTAGTGGAGTTAAGGACCATACTTAGAGGCATTTTTGGGGGAGTTTAGTTTTTTTCACCCAATCCTCTAGTTTTGGAGGAAGTCTTGAAGATTGAAGGAAGAAAGGGAAGCTCTTCCCAAACCACCATTGCCATAACTCTTTGATGAAGGTAGGAGTTCTTCACTCCATGAATGGTTCTTCATGTGTGTTCATAGTTTGAATCTTGCTTGAATCATGTTGGAGACATTATGTAGTTTTGCATTCTTGTTGTGTGTTGGGGGTGGATTTGGGAGGGATTTCATCTTGTCTTCTTTTGATGCTATTCATATGCCTTCTTGTTGTTTTGATTGTTTTGATAGGTTTTCATGGGGATGTTTTTGGCAATACTTGCCCTTGTATAGGGAAGAAGTGGCCATGCTTGGGGAAAGGGCATTAGCTGGACCTCAATAGTGTAGAGTCCCCTCTCATGGAGAGAGGAAGGAGAAAAGGGTAGGTTGTATGGGCCCCTACTTGTCATCCCATACCTTGTTGTTATTGAAAATTAGTGAATGTGGAAAGAATGAAAATCCTTGTGGATATAGCCTCGAAAGGGCCTTATGAATGAATGGAAGTTCTTGAAGTTTTAGCCTCGAAAGGGCTATATGATGGTATGGTGATTGACTTCTCCTATTGAGAAAATCCACCTTTCCCCTACATTGGTTCATTCGTGGACCTATTGTGCAACTGGGTGGGAATGCATGTCTATTTTCTTATCTCCTTGTTCTTTTTATCTCCATTATTGGTTCTTGTCTCTTCCATGTTTCCTTTTTTTTCTTTCCTTGATGCAATGAAGACATTTGATAAAAGTTCTCTCGTGCCAGCCTTGAAGAAAACTCAAGGAATTGTAATATTATGTAAGTTGTAATTGACTTTGATGTAGTGGAAAAGACACCAGGTTTTCTTACTGGTTCTTTCCCGATGGCGCCTTGAACCAAGATGAATAATAGAACAAGAAAATGATCATGAATACCTCCTCGTATTGATCTCACGTGATTTCAATTTTTGCATATGTTGTGAGAAAATAGATTGATGGATAATGTCATTTAAATTATAAATCCCCAAGTTTCCAATTATGTTATTAACATGCAAATTGATATGTTGAAGTTTCAAATATATGGTTAAGTATTAGATGAATTAGAAATCCTACTTGCAACCACAAAGTTAACACCTTCATTGCTAAGTTTCATTTTGAATATAATCAATTGAGCTAGAGATCATGTTTTCCTTGAATTAAAAAAGGAAGAAAGACTTACCCTGTGGTATAATGAACAAATAAATCATAAATTATAAGATGTAAGACACAAACATATCCCCTTTACATAACCTTGGAGCATGATACTTGTTAAGGAAATCCATGTTGTCATTAGATTAGAATGCACTATTGAGATAAAGTTAAATATATGACAAAAAATCTATGTCATCACTTAGTCAATTGGACTCACAATTAAAAATATGCATCTCCAGATCAAATAAACCATCTCTGAAAAATGTATGGGAAAGTTTTTATTTTCACAACCTTGTCACAGACAATATTCTCCTGGATACTCCTTATTAATTATTATTTTCTTTCAAATGCAATAACTTAATTTTCAAACCTTAATTAAATCGAATATTACATATATCCTATCTCAACTATAAAACTTTAGTAATAACTACCCTACAAATGTCCTATCTCATTACTCTACTTTTCTCCATCTCTTAACCACATCCTCCTAGGCGTCAGTTGTATTGATTGGGAGTTGGAGTATGAGTTAACCAAAAAATGGGGCAAGCAATATAAAAACAATTAATAAAATGTTAGGGTGAATATCCCATGTCACCACCTTTATCTCATGTCTCTACAATATCGAATTAAGAGACTCTTGGATTTCTCTTAAATCTCCAACCCTTATTCATAACCCACGTACCACTGATATTATTCTTGGGCAACGCACTGTGTGTGTGGGGAATGAAGAAGGCTTGGTTGGAAATCATTTTAAACCACCTAAACTTTATCCACCAACCCTCTAGCCACTTGTTCCATCTCCATGCGTGTTACTAAGCCTTGCTCTCATGCACGCAAGGGATAGTGGAGACAGGTCTGTCAGCGCTAACAGACCTTGGCCAGCGCGTTGGTGATTGGGTAGCATGAAGGTAGGTGGGCTATGGCTTGGGTAAGTCTTAGGTGGGGTATGGTTTGGGGTTAAGTCTGGGGTGGGTGTGACTTAGTAGTTTAGTTAGTGGCGGTGCGGTTTATAGTAATTATTAGTTATACTTAAACATAAGTTTAGTTTTAGATTAGGGGTTTAATGATATAGGGTTAATAAAGTTATGTTATTAATGGATAATATAGGATTGTTAGTTTAGTATTAGATAGTAGTATTGATGTCTAAGTTAGTCTTAGATATGTTACTAGATAAGCTAGTCTGAGTTAGTGAGTTAAATTGTATGAATAGTTAGGATTTGTCAAGTAATGTGGCTTACTAGTTAGTTTTTTTAATTGATTAGTAATGTACTTATTTATTTCATGTATTAGTATATGTCACTCTATACTTGTTTTAATTATTTAAATTGATTTTAGTTAGTAATAATAGAGATCAAGTTGGTGTTGTTGATTCTATCATTCGATTAATGTTTTAATTGGTATTAGTTATTTCACATTATTAGAATGTTAATTAATATTGTTAGTAGTTGTTTATTTTTTATGTGTAAGATTATTTCTTAGATTTAAGTAGATATCTTATGTCATTAATTAGTTTTTCCAAAATGGTGAGATAGTTAGTTTAACTCTAATGTTGGCATTATAAATGTGGAGTTGAATTTATTCTAAATGTAAATAAAGTCTAGATTAGTATTAGTTTACATATTTAAGATAATGTGTTGGAAATTGTGGATATGTAAGTAGTTAAGTTAAATTATTTCATTGGATACTTTAATAATAAGAATC
Source organism: Cupressus sempervirens (assembly GCA_028749045.1). NCBI lineage: Eukaryota > Viridiplantae > Streptophyta > Pinopsida > Cupressales > Cupressaceae > Cupressus > Cupressus sempervirens. The sequence goes on along the minus strand of CM053789.1, from coordinate 413,768,944 downwards.
ACTTGGTAGCTTTAAGATGTACTTTCAACTAGTGTAATTTGAATTTAGTTAATACTCTAGTTAGCTACTGGGTAGATTTAGTTCTAGTTATTATGTTATTAAGTTAGTGTATGGATGTTAGTATCTTTTGCTATTGACTTATAATCTGAGAAAGCTAATTTTCCATTATTAGTAGGATATTAGTGATCATAGTGTCTTTAATAATAGATAGCATTTTTGTATCTTGAATTTTACTTGGGTTAATGTCGGTTATAGGTTGAATTTGACCATTAGGTTCAACTTAAAGTATTGAAGACATATCATGATAGTTTTCTGGCATTTCATGTTACTTGTTGTAAGGATGTATGATCTCATTTGGGTTAAGTCTGTATGAAGTTGTTAAGTATAAACTAGACTTAATTTTTTTTTTTTTAGAAAAAAAATTGTGTGTGTTTTGGCCCTTACATTTTGGGCATGAAAATTTGGTATCAGAGCCCATGTTTCAACACTAGGAACCTAAAACCATTATGCTTCTAAACTTAACTAAAAAATTTAATTGTATAGGATGCCTCCTGTTACATGGAGCAATTAACAAGGTAGAGGTCGTAGGGCGAGAGGTGGTAGAGCAGGATAGGAGGATGGACCTCCACCTCCACCACCACCTCCACCTCCACCACTAGACTTTGATCAGTGTAGTTCAATAGAGGGTAGTATCTGTAGTTCAGCCAGGTCAACAGATTCTAGTTGTGGAAGCAGAGGGAACCGAAGGAGGTAGACCCAGAGTCCGAGAGAGGACTAGGAGTCCCTCGCCAAGATAGTTAGAGGGATAGGGTGAGCATGAGGAAGAGTCAATACACCAGAGAGGACCCCCACTTGAAAGACCTCCTAGACATATAGGAGATGATATCAGGGAATTGATTTGACTCGGGCCTCGTTTATTTACTGGTTCCACTGAGGGGACAATAGCAGAGGCATGGTTACAGAGACTACAATAGTGCTTTGGATTACATCCATATTGGAGTAATCTAAAGGCACGACTAGTAGTTCATCAGTTGAGAGGAGATTTCTCCAATTGGTGGCATCAAGAGGAGACCATTGGAGGAGTGAGCATGGATACCCTCACCTGGGAGTCATTCATAGAGAGGTTCAGGGAGAGGTACCTGTCTGAGCACTTCAGGTAGAAGCAGATATAGGAATTTTATTCACTACATTAGAGGGGTCTCACCGTGGCTCAGTATGAGAGCAGGTTTCTCGAGCTCCTTATGTCGAGTACATGAAGGATGAGAAACTGTGAGTGCATCAATTTATCATGGGCCTAAATTTCTCACTTCAAGGTCCAGTTCACATGGCATTTCCTACCACCTTCAGATAGGTTGTTGACATGGCACTAGTGGTAGAGGACACTTGAGGTAGAAAAGAGTCACGGGATTAGTCTCAGAACTAAAACTCTACCCAGTAGAAACCCCCTTAGAAAAGGAATTAGAACTACACAGCAGGGTCCTCTAAGGGCCAACAATCTCAACAACAGAAACCCCAACAATAGCAGTAGCATCAAAAACCCTTACAGGGCTATCAGGGCTCCAAGCCCAAGTAGTGGCACTCACAGGGTCTGAGGTAGGATCAAAAAGTTCAGGCCTCACATTCATAGCCAGCGAAGACTCAGTAGTCTTCTAGGGGTGGATTTAGTGGATCTAGCAGGTCAGGAGGCTCACAGCAGTCTGGATCACAGCGTGCCCGATCCTATACATTAGGACCATGTTACACTTGTGGTGGCATGGGGCATATTGCTAGAGAGTGTTCTTAGGGACAGTCCTCTAGTGGTCAGACAGGGGCATTTTTAGAGCTGACAGTTAGCTACATAGGTAGATCTCACAGAGTTTTTGCAGCGGTTGACAACCGCCAGGCCGAGCATCAGGCCACAGTCATTGAGGCTATAGGTAGTATATGAGGTAGCATGGTTATACAGGTAGTATACGAGGTAGCATGGTTACTATTTTATTTGATTCTAGAGCTACTGATTCATTTATATCTCCTTTCATCGTGGAGCGTTGCGAGCTAGTGGTAGTTAGTAAGGATGTCAGCTGGGAGGTAGAGTTAGCCTCAAGAGCTAGAGTGTCAGTTAGTTCCATGGTGCATAGTTGCCCAATTCAGATTGGAGATATGTCCACGATGTTGGATCTACGTATTACCCCTCTAGGTTCTTATGATGTTGTTCTTGGCATGGATTGGCTGTATGGCCATAGCACCAAGATGGATTGTCGATAAAAGAGGGTGGAATGTGTGGGTGAGTATGGTATCTCTAGAGTGATCCTTGGGGTTAAGAGACCCATATCCCTTTGCATAATTTCTGCTATGCAGCTTAGACAATGCATGTGAAAAGGATGTCAGTTGTTCGTGATCACCATCAGTGACAGGGAGGAAAATCTAGAGGGTGAGCCATCCCTTGATGATTTTTCTATATTGCAGGAGTTTGCAGATGTTTTTCCTTCAGAGCTCCCTAGTAGGCCTCCACCTAGAGCAGTGAATTTCCATATTGACCTTGTGCCAAGAGCAGACCCAGTGTCGAGGGTACCATACAGGATGACTACTCACGAGCTTAGTGAACTTAAGATTTAGTTGGAGAAACTCTTAGAGAAGGGGCATATTCGACCTAGTGTGTCACCTTGGGGCATACTAGTGATCTTCGTTAAGAAGAAGGACAGATCACTTAGGTTGTGTATTGATTATCGACAATTAAACAAAGTAACCATCAAGAACCAATACCCTCTTCCTACGATTAATGACCTCTTTGACCAGTTGTAGGGCGCTCGAGTATTTTTGAAGATTGATCTCAAGTCAGGGTATGATCAGTTAAGGATTATGGATAGTGATATTCCTAAGACTACATTTCATACTAGGTATGGCCACTACGAGTTCATCGTGGTACTGTTTGGCCTCACAAATGCTCCAACTATATTCATGAGCCTCATGAATGGAGTATTTGATAACTTTTTGGATAAGTTTGTGGTTTTTTTCTTGGATGGCATCTTGATATATTCATGTGATGAGAAGGAGCATGAAGAGAACTTAAGACAGGTATTGCAGAAATTGAGGGAGAACCAATTGTTTGGTAGCTTGTCGAAGTGTGCATTCTTTAGACTTGAGATACGATACTTGGGTCATGTCATATTAGGTGATGGTGTCTCAGTAGACCCATCAAAGATTAGGGCCATCATGGATTGGTCGGCACCCACTAGTGTCACTGAGGTGAGGAGCTTTATGTGTCTAGCAGGGTATTATTGGTGCTTCATTACAGGATTCTCTAGATTGGTGCATCCCATTACATCTCTCCAGAGGAAGGGAAAGAAGTATGAGTGGACAACAAAGTGTGATAGAGCTTTTGAAGAGCTTAAGAGGGCCCTCACGAGTGCACCGATTCTTGCAGTACCAGATCCATTTGTGGACTTTGTGGTGTGCACAGATGCATCTTTGGATGGTATAGGGGCAGTCCTTATGCAGGATGGTCGACCCATTTCCTTTGAGTCTAGGAAGTTGAAGACTCATGAACTCAACTACCCTACCCATGACCTAGAGCTTGCGGCAATAGTTCATGCCTTAGTGAGGTGGTGACACTTCCTACTGGGTCATAGATTTGAGCTTCATTCAGATCACCAGAGCTTACAATACATATTCACATAGCTGAACCTTAATGCTAGGCAAAGAAGGTGGATGGAGTTCCTTTGTGAGTATGATTTTGATGTTCATTACATCATGGGGAAAGAGAATGTAGTTGCAGATGCCTTAAGTAGAAGGCACCATGAGTTATCATCTATGACTACTTGTACTGATTTGAGGGAGAGGATTCTTCAGCACTTGCCATAAAATGAGCTTTATACAGAGGTTAGTCAGGTGGTGTGTTCTTAGAGACCCTTAGAAGGGAAGTATTCAGAGTATTCCTTGGAGTCTAATGGACTCTTGCACCATAGAGGACGTATGTATGTACCTTCCACTAGGGGATTGCGTGAGTTCATTATACTTGAGGCTCACAAAGCACCTTATGCAGTGCACCCTGGTGTTAAGAAGTTACATGCAAATTTGAGATAGTTATATCACTGGCTAGGCATGAGAGTACAGATTGCTAACATGGTTGCGAGACACCTCGAGTGTCAAAGGGTGAAGGCAGAGCATCAGCATCCTGGTGGGCTCCTTCAGCCTCACAAGATTCTTGAGTGGAAGTGGGATGTTATATCTATGGACTTTATTGTTGGTCTCCCCTTGTCGTCTCATCGCCATGATGCCATTTTGGTGACAGTTGACATGTTGACCAAGGTTGCCCACTTCTCTCCCATGCGTACTACATATACAACATAGAAGATAACACAGGTGTTTCTACAGGATATTGTTAGACTTCATGGCATTCCCCGTAAGATCATCTCCGATAGGGACTCATTGTTCACCTTTTCCTTTTGGAGAGAGTTGCAGTTGGCATTGGGCACTAGGCTCAATTTTAGTATAGCGTACCATCCTCAAACCGATGGGCAGACTGAGCGAGTGAATCAAGTTTTTGAGGACATGTTGCGTATGTACATGATGGACCATTAGGTCAAATGGAAGGAATACCTACATCTTGTTGAGTTTTCCTATAAAAATGGGCACCATTCTTCGATAGGTATGCCACCTTATGAGGCCTTGTATGGGAGACCTTGTAGGATGCCGTTGAGTTGGGATAGGATCGAGGACTGAGTATCTATTGGCCCTCAGTTGGTTAAGGAGATGGAGCAATAGGTGACTCTGATTAGACAGCGCCTGAGAGAGGCACAGGATTGATAGAAGAAGTATGGAGACATGAAGAGGATAGATCGGGAGTATTAGGTTGGCGGTAGAGTTTTCTTGAGGGTACGGCCACATAAGAGTCTCATTCAATTCTGAAAGGGCTCTAACTTGGCACCCTGGTTCGTCAGACCATTCGAGATCCTAGAGAGGATAGGACCAGTTGCCTACCGATTAGCCCTGCCACCTAGCCTGTCACGCATCCAAATTGTGTTTCATATTTTTGTACTTAGAGGATACATTTATGATGAGTCTCATATTATAGATTGGGATGCTTTGTAGGTGGAGCTGGATGGCCAGTTAGCGCTACAGCCCATCCATATAATTGCCTGATGGACCCTAGCACTTCGAGGTCGAGAGCTGGACCAAGTTAGACTCTAGTGGGATTGCTATGATGAGGTTACAGCTTCTTGGGAGGATGCAACACAGATCTGATCGTAGTACCCTTATCTTTTTGATGAACTCTAGGAGGAAGTTCATGCCTAGTGGGGGAGGATGTGAGGCCTCACCCCGAACCATCCTAGCACCGATGATACATTGTTATTTTGATACTCATGCTATTATGTCAGAATATTATTGGATACATTGAACATTGTTATGCTATTTTACGATGTGTGATGCTTACTTCAGTTATTTGATTTTGCCATCTAATGCTTATAAATATGTATAATGATGAAGAAAATGTATGCAATGCTAACACATTTGGTTATGCAAGTTGGAAGGTTAGAAATATGAGTAGAATTAGATAAACGACTATTTATTAAGAAATGGATGCTTTAATTTATATAATTCCTCTAATATTTAATTCACATTATGCATGTGGCTTTTGGACCTACTGATGTGTGTAATGAGTGTGCAGGAAAATTAGTCGAGACAACTAAATGAAAAAACGAAGCTAAATTTCTTGTTAATTTTGTGCTAACCTTGTATTGTAATTCCTTAAAGGTTGTAATTTGATCTTACTATTCTTCTAACTTTTAATTGTTCCTAATAAGTCTTTAAAGGCTTAGAAACATTAAATTTAAGTACCCCTATGGGTAAGGGTATGGGTGGGGATACTTTCCAACCCTTTAGCCTCCTAGGTTGACTCTTAGGGTCTCTTAAAAACCCTATTATAGGTTGATTTCGAAAATGGGTTGCTCTTTACTTGGGTTAGTGAAACCAAATCTCCATCTTGAGTTACTTGAAGCTTAGTGGAGTTAAGGACCATACTTAGAGGCATTTTTGGGGGAGTTTAGTTTTTGTCACCCAATCCTCTAGTTTTGGAGGAAGTCTTGAAGATTGAAGGAAGAAAGGGAAGCTCTTCTCAAACAACCATTGCCATAACTCTTTGATGAAGGTAGGAGTTCTTCACTCCATGAATGGTTCTTCATGTGTGTTCATATTTTGAATCTTGCTTGAATCATGTTGGAGACATTATGTAGTTTTGCATTCTTTTTTTTTGTTGGGGGTGGATTTGGGAGGGATTTCATCTTGTCTTCTTTTGATGCTATTCATATGTCTTCTTGGTGTTTTGATTGTTTTGAGAGGTTTTCATGGGGATATTTTTGGCAACAGTCACCCTTAGATAGGGAAGAAGTGGCCATGCTTGGGGAAAGCGCATTAGTTGGACCTCAATAGTGTAGAGTCTCCTCTCATGGAGAGAGGAGGGAGAAAAGGGTAGGGTGTATGGGCCCCTACTTGTAATCCCATACCTTGTTTTTATTGAAAATTATTGAATGTGGAAAGAATGAAAATCCTTGTGGATATAGCCTTGAAAGGGCCTTTTGAAAGAATTGAAGTTCTTGAAGTTTTAGCCCTAAAAGGGCTATGTGATGGTATGGTGATTGACTTCTCCTATTGAGAAAATCCACCTTTCCCCTACAATGGTTCATTGTTGGACCTATTGTGCAACCGGGTGGGAATGCATGTCTATTTGCTTATCTCCTTTTGTTGTTTATCTCCATGTTGGTTCTTGTCTCTTCCATGTTTCCTTTTTTTTCTTTCCCTGATGCAATGAAGACATTTGATAAAAGTTCTCTCGTGCAAGCCTTGAAGAAAACTCAAGGAATTGTAATATTATTTAAGTTGTAATTGACTTTGATGTAGTGGCAAAGGCATCGGGTTTTCTTACAGGTTCTTTCCCCATGGAGCCTTGAACCAGGATGAATAATAGAAAAAGAAAATGATCATGAATACCTCCTCGTATTGATCTCATGCGATTTCAATTTTTGCATATGTTGTGAGAAAATAGATTGATGGATAATGTCATTTAAATTATAAATCTCCAAGTTTCCAATTATGTTATTAACATGCAAATTTATATGTTGAAGTTTCAAATATATGGTTAAGTATTAGATGAATTAGAAATCCTACTTTCAATCACAAATTTAACACCTTCATTGCTAAGTTTCATTTTGAATATAATCAAATGAGCTAGAAATCATGTTTTCCTTGAATTCAGAAAGGAAGAAAGACTTACCCTGTGGTATAATGAACAAATAAATCATAAATTATAAGATGTAAGACACAAACATATCCCCTTTACATAACCTTGGAGCATGATACTTGTTAAGGAAATCCATGTTTTCATTAGATTAGAATGCACTATTGAGATAAAGATAAATATATGACAAAAAACCTATGTCATCACTTAGTCAATTGGACTCACAATTAAAAATGTGCATCTCCAGATCAAATAAACCCTCTCTGGAAAATGTATGGGGAAGTTTTTATTTTCACATCCTTGTCACAGAGAATATTCTCTTGGATACTCCTTATTAATTATTATTTTCTTTTAAATGCAATAACTTAATTTTCAAACCTTAACTAAATTGGATATGACATATATCCTATCTCGACTATAAAACTTTAGTAATAACTACCCTAAAAATGTCCTATCTCATTACTCTACTTTTCTCCATCTCTTAACCACATCCTCCTAGGCATCATTTGTATCGATTGGGAGTTGGAGTGTGAGTTAACCAAAAAATGAGGCAAGAAATATAAAAACAATTAATAAATTCTTAGGGTGACTATCCCATGTCACTACCTTTATCTCATGTCTCTACAATATCGAATTAAGAGACTCTTGGATTTCTCTTAAATCCCCAACCCTTATTCATAACCCATGTGCCACTGATATCATTCTTGGGCAGCGCACTGTGTGTGTGGTGAATGAAGAAGGCTTGGTTGGAAATTATTTTAAACCACCTAAACTTTATCCACCAACCCTCTAGCCACTTGTTCCATCTCCATGCATATTACTAAGCCTTGCCCTCACACACGCAAGGGATAGTGGAGACAGGTCTGTCAGTGCTAACAGACCTTGGTCAGCGCGTTGGTGATTGGGTAGCATGAAGGTAGGTGGGCTATGGCTTGGGTAATTCTTAGGTGGGGTATGGTTTGGGGCTAAGTCTTGGGTGGGTGTGAGTTAGTAGTTTAGTTAGTGGTGGTGCTGTTTATAGTAATTATTAGTTATACTAAAACATAAGTTTAGTTTTAGATTAGGGGTTTAATGATATAGGGTTAATAAAGTTATGTTATTAATGGATAATATAGGATTGTTAGTTTAGTATTAGATAGTAGTATTGATGTCTAAGTTAGTTTTAGATATGTTACTAGATAAGCTAGTCTGAGTTAGTGAGTTAAATTGTATGAATAGTTAGGATTTGTCAAGTAATGTGGCTTACTAGTTAGATTTTTTAATTAATTAGTAATGTAATTATTTATTTCATTTATTAGTATATGTCACTCTATAATTTTTTTAATTATTTAAATTGATTTTAGGTAGTAATAATAGAGATCAAGTTGGTGTTGTTGATTTTATCATTCAATTAATGTTTTAATTGGTATTAGTTATTTCACGTTATTAGAATGTTAATTAATGTTGTTAGTAGTTGTTTCTTTATTATTTGTAAGATTATTTCTTAGATTTAAGTAGATATCTTATGTCATTAATTAGCTTTTCCAAAATGGTGAGATAGTTAGTTTAACTCTATTGTTGGCATTATAAATGTGGAGTTGAATTTATTCTAAATCTAAATAAAGTCTAGATTAGTATTAGTTTACATAGTTAAGATAATGTGTTGGAAATTGTGGATATGTAAGTAGTTAAGTTAAATTATTTCGTTGGATACTTTAATAATAAGAATCACTTGGTAGCTTTAAGATGTACTTTCAACTAGTGTAATTTGATTTTAGTTAATACTCTAGTTAGCTACTGGGTAGATTTAGTTCTAGTTATTATGTTATTAAGTTAGTGTATGGATGTTAGTATCTTTTGCTATTGACTTATAATCTGAGAAAGCTAATTTTCCATTATTAGTAGGATATTAGTGATCATAGTGTCTTTAATAATAGATAGCATTTTTGTATCTTGAATTTGACTTGGGTTAATGCCAATTATAGGTTGAATTCGACCATTAGGTTCAACTTAAAGTATTGAAGACATATCATGATAGTTGTCTGTCATTTCATGTTACTTGTTCTAAGGATGTATGATCTCATTTGGGTTAAGTCTGTATGAAGTTGTTAAGTATAAACTAGACTTAATTTTTAAAATTAAAAAAAAAAAAAATTGTGTGTGTTTTTACCCTTACATTTTGGGCATGACAATCCTTCAAAATGGAAGAAACCACCATGTCTTTTAGAAGCCCTTTATAAATTGAGTATGATCTTCAGGGTTAGAATGACTATAACTCTTTTGGAAAGAACCTTTCTTTTAGGAAGTAAAATTTATTCCATCTTAACTAGCCTCTAAACTATTTGCATTATACTTCATGTCATTGTTGGATAAAAGCACAAATTTGTGTCACCCTTTTACAAAGGAAAAGGCTAACAAAAGTGTAATTGTTCACATTCAATTACATAAAACTAGTATTATTATTTAGAATTTTAAAATGATGTAAAGTAATTAAATGTGCAGAAATGGATGAATTTTAGGATTATAATTTTTAATAATTATTTTGAATAATAAATTATATATTTTCCTATTTTTTAAAGATAAATTTTAGTTGCTAAAAAATGCTGGAAATTAGGGGTCTAGTTCCCACCACAAAACTATATGGAAATAAACTTTTTTCCCTTTGATCTTAGATTATATTATCGATAATATAGGTAGCTAGAACAGTTTAAAATAAAAATGGGCTTTATTCCTATATTTTCTCTTTAATAACGATTCAAGTTTCAACTTATTCAAATCGATAGTTTTTATCTCCCACCCATTTTTTGAGATAAATCTATTCCAACCAAAAGAAAAATTATAGATTCTGAAAGATGACTCTTTCCTCTAGAATGTCATATAATTTTTAAAATTTTGATATTATTTAATATTTTTTTCTTTCTCAATATCAACCTCTTCTCGAGTGTTAAAATACATACTTGTAGAATTTTTTAATTACAATATACTATATCTAATTAAAACAATGTGAACTCTATTTAAGAATATTCTTGACTTTAAGCTCTATAAAATGGTATTTATATGTCATTAAAAAATATCACAATAAATAGTAAGAGTTATTGAAATGTTAGTTTTTTAAAATAATTGTGTTTTTTTAGTAATTGGATACTAACTCGTACAAAACATGCATTTAATAGACATTTTCAATTGGAAAAGTACGAGACCATATATAAGATAGCTAGAATAATTTTATCAAGATCATATGGTTGAAAAAATGCTTTTTAGATAGAAATACTCAAATTTAGTCATTCTGATAAGTCATCCTAAAAGGTGACACAACTTTGTACTTTTACCCTATTGCTATCAAAAGTATCTCCTTCACCATTAGAGCCTTTTTTACAAGTTGATGTTGTAAGGTTCTTGACTTTATTATTGATAACCTTGATCCCTCAGAAACTATCTATTCTAGAAGAGTGGTACACTATAACTACAAAATCTAGTTCCATGTGCATAAAAAGGATAGTATCATACAATTTATTAATCCTATCTTCATATTTTAGGAATTTAGTGATATTTCTATCTACTTCTCAAAGATAAATAACATCTTTGAAAGAGCTAAAATATATAATGATTTAATTTATTGACTTAGACTTGATACATTCGAATACATAGAGACTTGATACCAAATTGATACTTAATTATTTCACATCGATATGTGAACAATTTTATATAACCTTATTTCCCCTTACTAAAACTACTTTTAGGAATAGCTGCAGAGCAACTATATATCTAAATTATTTATTTATTTAAACTAAATTTAGACACTAAAATAATTAATGTAATCAATCTAACATTCCTCCCTTATTACGTTAATCCAACATAGCTAACATTCTCTCTTTCAGAAACTAACCTAATTAATGTAATAAGTCCAACATTCCCCCCTTATTACATTAATCCAATAGAAATGAAAGCCTTCACCAATATTATTCCTCTGAAAACTTTGATGAAGCTCCTTTACCAATATTTGAAAGTAGATTTTCTCTCTCTAACTTTATATTAAAAATTCTAATCCTAAAGTTGCCCTCATATCCCAACTTTAGACTAAAAATCCTGAAGTTTTCCTCATAATAAGATTGTTTCCATCTCCCTTACACAATGAGACATAGTTCCTCCGAAATTTCACACCTCCATGGAGTGTGCCTGACCTCTCCTTTTGTGTTGCACATGAGATACCTTTCCTCTAAAAATTTTCATCTCCTCTAAGTGTCTCTAATTCCATTCTTCAAATCCTACCAGCACCCTCGCCCCCACACGCACTCCATAGAAGGACAATCATTTAGCCAAGCCCCCTCTTTTCTTCAAGGACACAAACCTATTAAGTTCCAACTTCTATTTAGGGATGAATCTGTCAAGCCCTGACTTTATAGGGACACAAATAGTTTCTTCCCATACAATAATCATCTTTGAGTGAAGCTAGCTCAAGATAACAAGAATCCTCCAGCCTCCATTTCCTCCAACCTCCTATTTTATTCATTAAAAATGGGGTCTGGTCATCTAAAATCCATCAAAAGAACTCCTCTCCCCATTGATCAACCCACTATGATACCAAATGAAAGAGATAAAATATAAAATGACTTAATTTATTGACTTAGATTTGATACATTCAGATACATATAGACTTGATACTGAGTTGATACTAAATTATTACACGTTGACATGTGAAGAACTTTATACAACCTTATTTTCCCTTCCAAAAAATACTTACGGGAATAACTTTTGAGAAACTATATATCTAACTTATTTATTTACTTAAACTATACTTAGAAACTAACCTAATTAATGTACAATAAATCCAAAAATTCCCCCCTTATTGCATTTATTCAATAGATGTAACATTATTTTTTATTAGAAACTAAACTAATTAATTTAATAATTCCAAAAATATTATGGTTATCCTTCTTACTCCTCTTAATCCTATCCCCGACTTTTATTTTATCCAAGTTTAGCTTATCAAGTCCTGTATTTTTCCATGAATAATGTTAGTTTTAGAAACCAATGATAGAATCTTAGCTACTTTGACCCACCATCCTTGGATAACACAATAATATCTTATATTTTGACATTATTCTACCCTAAAAAATCCTCCTCATTATTACAATGGTTATCCCTTGTTCTTCAACCAATGCCTAATCTTCTTGAGCATACTGCAAAGAAGTTGACTTCAAGAACTTAACTTTATCTATTTTAACTTCCTCCTAGTCATCTTCTTCAGCCCCAACCTCCCCCATATCCTCTTCCTTAAGAGAATATTTTCCTCCCCTTTGACTTCAAAATTATCCTTATATCTACTTTTATCAAATGCATTAGGGGTATGTCCTCTTTTTAGTTAAAGAATCCACCTCATGCCAAGTGAAGCACCTATTAGACCACTCCTAATATGGCCTCTTTGTGGTGGGTTACTGATGCAGGAGCATCCAGAGGTATAACAGCAATCCTGTGTCACCCAAAAAAATGTACTTAGACTTAGTTTCTATTTCATGTGTTTTCATTTTTGGATACCCATTTGGGTCAAATAAAGGTTCCAATTCTCACAGTTCCACTATCAGTGTGTTAGAAAATCCCAAAAAAAATAGGAGCATGAAATTGGGCCATCATTTTGGTAAACTAGAAGGTGTGAATTGGCTAGATGAATGTAATTGTGATTTAGAGCATTCCAGAAAAAGAATCAGGTCAAAAGGCCCCATGGTTTGAAAGTTATTGCAGTTTTTTGAGTTTTAGAGACCTCCTAAGAATTCTTCAAAGTTAGGTTAGGGGCATTAAATGACCTCGAAAAGGGCCAAAGAAAGGGGATGAGTGAAGCTTTTCCATAAGGCTATAGAGCACTTTGAGAGCTTTCCAAAAATGTAAACGGTTTGTCAATCGGAGCTACGGTTCAAAAGTTATGCCTCCTGGAAGTTCGGTTACCATTTTTGGATTCTTCTAGATTTGCGCCGACTTCTAACGCAGCTTTTGGAACCTTCTATTTGGTCGGTGGATGCCTACTAGCACTTTCTAGAATGTACTCCTAGTCCTTCACCCTCTGGGGTCTATTTAAGGAGATTTTTGGCATTGTAAAAGGCAGTTCGGAGTGGAGTTTGAGGGGAGGTACTGAAAGGAGAAATTATCTCCAAATTTATGCTATTGTAAGCCCTTAGGGCATGTTTTGAAGTTTATTCTCTCTATACTATTGTACTAGCTTATTTTTCAGTTAATACAATTTCCCCTTTTCTATTGTGTCCATTCTATTGTTGGGTTGTGTCCCCATCAGTTACATGGGAAAGGAAAGATCATCATCATCAAGAAATTAATTAGTATTCATTTACAACTGATTTTTCCTTGGAGTCTATAGACATGTTAGTATAATGGGCATTAATGAAATTTAATTGAATTGCTTGCAAAAAAATAACATTTTAGGGTTATCTAGATAGAAATGGATTTATCATGTTTCATAATAAGTATAATTAAGTAATCATGAATTATAGGAAGATTTATAGTTTAGTTCATTCCTTGATTCAACAAGTAGAATAAAAAGAAATATTATGTTATGATAGTAGTAGTTCAAAAGAATGAAATGGTAGTTAAAAGCACTAGTATTTAATGCTTAAATCTAAAATACATCATAACCATTTTGAAAACCTTTTTTTAACAAGATTTCATGGTATATTTTTGTAGCACAAATTAGTGATTCTTTAAAGATTTTTATGCTACCTTTTTGGAATAAAAAAAAATTTAACAAAAAAATCTAAGGCTTCACATAAGATTTTCTTGCCCTTAGTAGAAATAATTATGATTTGGCTTATTAGTTCTTAGGTAACATCTCATTCATGTGAGTTACATGGACATTCTTGTTTTTCTATATGTCCAAAAACTCTATAGTAGTTTGATTTTGAATGCCCCAAAGACTCTACAAATATTGAATCTCTATTCCATTTATCACATGTGGATGGCTTACAACAACTTCTATCACTACATGTCTTGTTCAAAATAATGAATAGGATAAGCTTTAAATTATTGAGAACAAAAATATCATAAAAGATACTTTACTCATTTTGCCTGTATAAATCTTCACTTCTATGACCTCCTAAAATAAGAAAATTTCATAGACACACACTTTATAGAGAGCTTCATTAAATAATGCAAGGGGATTTTCAAAAGTTTCATCAAATTCCTTAGGATTATATGCATCTTTTACGCACATAGAACCATCAGAGACATTTGTACCTCTCTTTATCTTTTTACAAGATGTTCTCCTACATATATGGGTTCAACTCATCAATAAGGAAATATCACTTTACAAACGGGATATTATCATATACAAACTTTAATCCACTATGGAATAGTGTTAGAAGGTCAAGTCCACCACTATAACTGAGAGGTGGAGTGACTTAGTTATGCAACTATTATAAAAATTATCAATTTTATTAATTGTTAACCATATGAGAAATAGAATCACCAACCATAACAAGATACTAATACACAAAAACAAAAGATATATTATCTAGGGAAACCATTGATAAGAGGGAAAACTCCTATGGGGATGATACCCACAAAATGATGTACTAATATAGATATTCCCTGTTAGAGGATGGACCCTGTTAGAAGTACATAAAAGTATTCATTACATATAAGTCCATGTTACTGGACTTTGAATCCATGTTAGGAGATTCCAACCCTGTTAGGAGTTGTACAAGATAGATGGGCCCACTACCAAAATAGCTTTAGGGGAAAGATCACTAAACTAAATTTCTAACTAATCTTTATATTATTCCTTGTAGAATAATTGAAATGAACTTTATTTTTACTTCCTCTTCCTTTTTCTTGTTAGCCAAACTTTTGCTCCTTCTGATCTTGATACCAAATCACAAACTTCCTATCAAATAATCCCTTGAATCGCTTATTTGAAATTACCAAACATTTTGATCTTTTTTGTACAATCCACTTGCATGATACACTTCCAAATAAGGATAATATTCTTCATTTATAACGTGGGTATGTACAAGATCATGGTCAACCAAACTATGCTCTTAAGTGGATATATAAAATCAAAAAATTAGGGTTATGTCAACTTGACGTACAATTTTATACTTATTATAAACTTTATATCAAAAAGTTGAGTGAAAATAATCTCTAGTAAATTGAATCTATTTTCTACACTACTAGGACTTATCTCAAAAAAATAAAAATTGATTGGTCAAAATTTTGAATTTTAATTCAATATTACGAAAAATTCAGAGTAAAAATAAGAAGTAGACATATGTCTAACCACCTTAATCAAAATCAAATGATAATATTTTTTAATCATAATCTAGATATAACTAGTAGACTCTTGCCTAGATGTGACACATATTTTTGGGTATTTTTAATTTAAATAAATAATAAATAAATAATTTTTTTGTTTATTATTTTTTGGAATTAAAAAATTCTTGTGTCTGACCACCTTGACTAATTCAAAACTCTGTAAAATTCAATTTTTCATTTTTTTTCCTTACAGTAGAGGAAACATAGAATGTGATTCATCTTTTGGATTTGAAAAATGTTGTACCATTTGAAAGTTATAGTTGTTTTTCAAGTAGTGTTTAACTCCATTAGAAAATAAGTTATAATTACTTACTAAACTCATAATTTGACAAACCGTATATTTATGGAAAGATAACAACATTATTGAGAAACCCTTTTCATTTCATCAAATTTTGCTGAAAAAAATTCATCAGGTACATGTTTGAAGTAAAACTCACATAAAAATAGGCCAAAAGCACATTTTAAGGATGTTTTTAAAGTTGACTATATAGGTTTGGTATCAAAACATATAGTAGACCTTATAAAGATATTAATTGTTTTCATTTTGTATCAGGGTGGGTGGGAAAAATGTTGGAATAGATTTTGAAATGGTTTGAGATATTTTAGAACTACAAATTTTTAGATCACCACTTTTTGGCACACCATGATCTTGCACATACCCACATGTCCTCAAAAAAATTTCTTAAGTCAGCCTTTAGGATTTCCCAAATTATAATAGGGCCACATTAAGATGATTGATAATATTATAATTGCACAAAAAATGTGAGCTCACAACCTTTACAATTTCTCACACATGCGATTCCAAATCTTGCACACTCACTGACATCATCATCAGACAATCATTTTTTATTGTTGAATTTTTCATATCACGATTCTATATTAGTAAAGTGATACTATTCAAACATTAGAAAATTCATATGAAGTACTATTTTTGGATACTACTCTTTGGAAATCAAGCATATCTTCTACATATTTTTGAGTCTGCACACTTAACCACATCATAAGGATATAGTGTAGACCATGTCCTTAACAATGCTTGACTTGACTATCAATTCTTTATCCATATAGTGTCAAACTATATATCTCCTACTTTGCCAATCTTCAAAAAAATTATACTGTGTTGGCATCAATGGCAAACATAGTAATAAATACAACATGTCAATCATGCTAACAATCCCCACAATGCTCTAAAAATTCTTAACATACTCCCCGAAAGGAATACCATTGGCATTCATGCAAACAATTATTTTACACAAGGCTTTTAAGACTCATGATGAAAACAAGAATAGAGATGTCAAATCTCCCTTCAATCCAAAAATTTTGACATAGAAATCAAACTAGGTTTAACATTTCTAGCCAAGAGAAAAAAAAATAGAATTAGACTACAAAACACAACTTTTTCCTTGTAGAGTCAAAGATAAAAATGCCAAACACTCTGAAACTAGTTCTTGAGAAGCCAAAAGCCAGCAACCTTTGTGAATTTCAAGAAACTTTCTAGGAGAAAATTTTAAAACTTTGTGCCCTGCCCCTCATTTGTGAATTTCAAAATTGAAGGTTTCCATCGAATTTAATTTGTATTTGGATGAAATCTAAATATCGTGGGGTTGAATGAGATTTTCAATATTCATTATAGTAATGATTTTTAGCCAATAGGTTATTTATGGGAGCTTTACTCCTAGAAGCTAAATCTTAATTGGAAATTCTGTTAAAACTTGTCAGTTTTTAAATTTTGTAATTCCTTTTCCTATCATACAATTTCTAATTAGAACATCTTTAAGAAATACTACACTTAAGTTTTATTCTCCACTAATAAATTTCACTTTCCTTCTTGTTAGCTTTATTTCTCACCACAACTCCAACATTATGGTTTTAGTTTAATACATTTCGTTGGGTATATGCATTAAATTTTAATAAGTTTTCTTGCTTAAAAAAACCTTATATTCTTTGGAATTTTGTATCTTCAATTAGTACAAAAATATATTATTTGTCATTGTCTTGTTTAACATAAATGAATGCAAAATTTGTAACATTGTGTGAAAAAGTAAAAATTTCTAAAAATGTTTTAATATTATTTATTGGTTTATTCAAATTCTCATAATATTTGAACATCAAATTAAACTTTCTAATCACAATTTAATTATAGAAATTATTTTTTTATAAATTTTATATTTAATTTTAATTAATTATTTTAATAACTATTATTTCTAATTATAAAATAATTGTTTTTATTACAAATCCAAAAAACACAATAAAGTTTCAATTGTGAGTGTCAATATATTTAAAATTAATATGAAATTTTTTAGTGATTGTTAAATTAGTTTCTTTCTTCAAATATTTGGTGTGATTAATTACTTAAATGTATTTTTAAAATTTCATAATAAGGTAAGTTTTTTTTGTTAAATGTAGTTATTTAAAAATGTAGTTATTTAAAAAATAAGATATACAACAATTTTGGGTGATGTTTAGCAAATTAACATTGACTATTTTCTAATAATGTTAAATTGATGTTCTGTTATGAATCAACAATTCTTTCGGTTAACTTGTTACATGCCCAAAATCATGCGACTATTAATTGTGATGTTATTTTTAAGAACCATTATTTCAGGCACAAAATTAGTACTCCCTACATCTATGAAAGGGATAGATGTTTTCACCTTCTTATTCCCAATTAATGTGTGCCTCCATAAATGTTTATTTCCTTAAAAAAAACTTGATTTAAATGATGGTTCTTATCAAAAATAAAATAAAATTAATGAACAATCCCTTCCTTACATTAAATAAAAAGAGTTAGATATTCACAAAAAAGGGGTCAGGGGAAATAGGGTCACCCCACGAGTTCAAATGGCCATAGGCCGAAAATCAACTAATCATAAAAAGAAAATTAGAAAACATCAAAAAACAAAGAAATCCTCAAGCTACCAGTGCAACACTAGTTGAGGGAGGAGGATCCTTATCATCAAAACCTCACTTGATAATGGGGTGAGTAGATGGCTTAGGTGGAGCACATTTATCATCAGCAACAACATCATTATCTTCATATTGCTCTTGCTTAGGTTTGGGAAGAGAAATGGCTAAGTACAATTGGGGAAACACCCACTTGGGGTCTGAGTGTGCAAAGGGCCAATCAAAAGTAGGAGCAACAGGAGGAGCCATTGGGGGCCACCCTAAACTAGACCTCTAGGGAGGTGAGATAGAGTGGTGTTGACCATCAAATCCTCCAAGAGAGTAGCATTGACCAAAACCACCACCACTAGGAAAGTAGTTCGGCTGATAGAAAGGTGTGTGTGAGTGGCAAATAGAACTGCTACGTCATCAATGATGACCATGAGGAGTACGATTGTTGGAGGCCAAATCTAGTAGAACACAAGCTACCATACAAGGGAGTTTTCCCTAATGAGCCAAAAGCTCCTATAAGTGAACCACCTCCAAAGCCACTTTATCTATTTGTACTTGAATTTGCAACATGACATTGTTATAAATACATGCTTTAGCGAACATATTGACATTAACGTCAAATTTGTTGTTAGCATAAATAATTTTATTGTGATCTTTCCAAATGGTAAATAAGATTTCCAATATTAAAGCATGCCATAGCTAGGCATACTTGAAGGATATTTATGTATTATTTCTCAAAACAACCATATGCTAAGAAAAGGGTTCTAGGCAGAAGGGGAAAAAATATCATGGATCCATCCCCAATAACATTGAGCCCATCTATAGAACCAAAAATATTCAAAAAAGTCTTAGGTTGACCACAAAAAGGGAAATGATAGTCAGGAACTCCTAGGTGCCATAGCCAGGGGCCCAAAGGCAAGCCTTGGAAAATAATACACCAGGTGAAATGCACAATTTTGGGTTCTGTACTAGTGTTCCACACAATGGAGAACCTATTACTCCAAGTACAATGAGAACATTGCAAGTTCCATTGTTGCTTGAGAGCTGCAACCATGGGTAGGTGAGAAACTAGCCATCGATAGCCCAACCTAGCTTTAAAGCTAGTTATTGGGGTGTTTGGATACCACTCCAATTATTTCCACCAAGGGAGAGAGGACTAAATGGCAACTTTATGTAACAAATATGGAGGCACCATAGAAACTAGAAGATCAAAAGTCTATCACTCTAGTAGAGTGAGCCAGAATTGCACTTTCATGTCCTCCCATGATTGTAAGATCATAGTAACTTTTGGAAAAAAAAATTTTAGGGGTCCTTATGCCATGTTAAAAAAAACATAGAGCACTAGCCCGGTGCACCTTTGATACAGGAGCATCCAGGGTTTCCTAGTTATCCTTCTCATTTAATTCATTTTGCAAGTTGGTGCATAATAATTCCTTTATGTACCTAGTTACTATATCAATTCCTTCACGTGCCTAGCAATTTTGTAATGTGCCAAGTCTATAGCAATTTCTTCATTCTCCAAGTTACCTAGTGTATGTTGAGTTTCAACATTTTGACGTGATTTTTGTGAGCATACTTGTGAGATTTATTTCAATTGTGACATTTATGTTAAGATCTTTTCTTGGGATGTGTCCAAATTGTTGTTGGGTTGGCCTTCCTCTCGTGTAATGTTCTAGAATAATATGTAAGCCATTTTGTCAAGTATATATAGAGTGTTTAGGATTAGAGTTAGGAAAGTTTTTGGGAAGAGGAATTCTGGAGAGCAAAACTAAAAGTGCAAATTTGCAATTGGATCTCTGAATGTGAATGTATTTTTAATTGGCCATAACCTAGAAGGCCTTACTTCTAGGCACATATGAAGATGTTTTGATGAATCAATAAAAGTATTTCAATCTTCTTCCTCCTTTGGTTGTTATTCCTTTTGTTTGCTTCCATTGTGTTAGCTCTTGCAGGCTAGTTTGGATAGCTGGGTGAGCCTTTGGCCCTATTTATTGATCCTTTTCCTACATCAACTAGTATCAAAGCTTGGGCTTAATCCTTATAGATATTAGATCATTTAGAACCTTGATTCAAATTTGGTTGTAGGGTTGTAAATCTTTGGATTTGACCTATAACATGTAGAGGGTTATGATCTTCCAGAAATTTGATTTGTAAAGATGGTTCATGGTAGAGGAAATAATGTTGATAATGCTATATTAGATCAATTGAGAAAACTTGTAGCCAGATTAGATGCTATGGAGATAGCCAAAAGGAGAGGAGCACATCTTGATGATGTAAGTGATGATCAAGCAGCAACACTGAACCATAATCCAAAACCTGAAGAAGATAAAGATGAGTAAAGATTTTTGCGAGTGTTGTCTATGGAAAATTCAAAGCCTATCATAGAAGTTGTTCCTTATGATGGAAAATTTGATACCTATGTTGTGTTGGATTGCATCTCTAATATGGAGAAGTTATTTGAGTATGAAAAAACTTCTGATAATAGAATAGTGAAGATTTTAGTCACTAGGTTGAAAGGTCATGCATTACTATGGTGGGAGCACTTGCAAACTAATAGACAAAGGAGAGGCAAGGAGAAGATCAGAACTTGGCTGAAGATGGTGAACAAGGTAAAGAAAAAATCTCTCCCTACTGATTACCAAGTTAGCTTGTTGAGAAAGATGCAAAATTTGAAGCAAAAAGACATGACTATAAAATAATATACCTAGGAATTCTATAGTTTAGACATCAAATTTGGACACGTGGATGATGATGTTGAGAAAATTGAAAGGTACATTAATGGATTGAGATCTTGAATACAAGATGAAATAAGTTTTGTAAAGTTGGAAACTGTAGAAGAAGCATATCAATATGCCTTGAAAGTTGAGGAGATCTTGTCGAAGAAGCATGAACAAAGACAAAAGAGGTAGAGGTAGTAGATTCTAGCGAGGCAAAGGTAGATCTTATGGTGAAGGTGGTAGATATGACAATTTTAAGTAGGATAAAGGAAAGTTTGAATGGAAGAATGATGAAAAAGGAAAGACCAAATGGGAACGTGGTAATTCTTATCGAGGAGGCACTAATTCTGACCGAGGAAGAGGTAATTCTTATTCTAGAGGTGGATTTCATGGTAATTGTTTTAGATGTGGTAAATAGGGACATAGATCTTTTGAAAGTAAATGCTCTAAAAGTGGGCAAGGTAACAAAAATGCTATGATTCAAGGAGATGACGAGGGTTCACAAATTTGATCTAAGGTTGGAGAAATTTTGATGGTGAGAAGAATCTTATGTAATAAGGGAAGTGATGAGGAACCTTTCTTAAGGAGAAGTCTTTCCAAGACAAGATGTAATATGGCTAGAAAATTCTACAAAGTGATCATTGAAAATGGACATTCTACAAATTTGGCATCAAAAGAGCTAGTTGCCAAGTTTTAGTTATAGAGGCTAAAACATCCCAAATCTTATCATGTTTCATCGATCAAAGATGAGCATAAGATATTGGTAAGTGAACAATGCCTTGTGAAGTTCAAAATTAGAAATTAATTTGATAATGTTTTATGTGATATTATGCCCATGGATTGTTGTCATATTTTGTTGGGTGGACCTTCGCAATATGATAGATATGTTGTACATGATGAAATATTGAATCAATATACTCTGATGGAAGATTGAATCAATACACTCTTTGGGTAAGTGGGAAGAAAAAAAAATTGTTTCCTTTGATTGAAAGTCCAGATGAGGTCAATTGTACTACAATAAGAGTTTACATGGTTAATGGAAAGAAATTTGAAAAGGAAGTGAAGAAGAATCAAGCTTCTTTTGCTATAGTTCCTAGAGGACCAAGTGTTGGTAGTAATGACCAAGTGACTGCAAATAGTGATAGCCAAGTACCAATAGAAATTATAGAATTGCTGAATGAGTGTAAAGACATTATTTCTAATGATATACTTGATGGTTTACCTCTAGTAAGAAGTATAAGTGATTGTATGGATCTGATTCCTGGAGCTATTTTTCCAAACTAAGCACCATATAGATTTACACCTACAGAGAATGAAGAATTTAATAGACAAGTGCATGAGTTGTTGTAAAAGGTTTGATTAGTTTGAGTCCATGTGTTGTACCTATTGTATTAGCACATAAAAAGAATGGAGAATGTGTACTGATTCCAGAGCTATTAGCAAGATAGCACTGAAATATAGGTTTTATATGCCGAGGATAGATGACATAATGGATTGTTTGAGTGGAGAAAAGTATTTTACAAAGATTGATTTGAAGAGTGGCTATCATTAGATCAAAATTAGAGAAGGTGATGAATGGAAGACTACTTTCAAGTCAAAGATGGTTTGTATGAATGGTTGGTGATGCCTTTTGGTTTGACTAATGCATCTTTTGAATGAAGATCTGAAAAGATTATTGGGTAAGTTTGTGATTTTTTATTTGGATGATATTTTGATATTCCATAAGACTAAGGAAGAACATATTGAGCATATTAGACAAGTATTACAGAGGTTGAAAGAGGAAATGTTCTTGATTAATCTCAAAGAATGTTCTTTTATGCAAGAGGAGATTGTGTATTTGGGATTTGTGATTTCAGCTAATCGATTGAAGATGGATCCTAAGAAGGTTAAAGCAATTTTGGATTGCCCTATACCTAAAGAATGTGGGTGAGGTAAGATCATTTCATGGTTTGGTTAGTTTTTACAAAAAAATTATAGAGAATTTTAGTTCTTCTTGTAATGCTATGACCTAGATGATGAGAGGAGATAAAATGGAATTCAAGTGGACACATGGAGCTGATAAGAGTTTTGAGACTTTGAAATAAAAGGTTGCTGAATTACCTATATTGGCTTTTCTTGATTTCAACAAAGTATTTCAAGTTGAATGTCATGCAAGTGGTAATGCAATAAAAGCTATATTAAGTCAAGAAGTTAAACCTATTTATTTATTTAGTGAGAAGTTGAATGATGCTAAAAGGAAGTCTTTTCTGTATGATCAAGAGTTTTATGCTATTGTTCAAGCATTGAAGAATTTGAGACATTATTTGATTCCTAAGGAGTTTGTCTTGTATACTGACATAAAGCTTTACAATACTTGGGAAGTCAACATAAATTAAATGAGAGACATATGAAGTGGGTTGAGTGCTTGCAGAGTTTTACATTTGTTATTAAGCATAAGAGTGTAGTTACTATCAGAGTTGCTGATGCATTGAGTAGAAGACATTCTTTGTTGACTAAAATGAAGGTTGAAGTTCTTGGTTTTGATGAAATGAAATAGTTGTATGATGTTGATCCTAATTTTTCTAAGGCATGGAGACAGTGTAGAGCACCAAATTTGACAAATCATATAAGTAAGTATGATGAGTATTTCATTCAAGAAGGTATGTTGTTCAAAGGCATTTAGTTGTGTATTTCTAGAAGTTCTATGAGGTTGAATGTGATTAAGGAAAAGAATAGTGGTGGATTGGTTGGAAATTTTGGAATTGATAAGAGATGGAGTTTGCTGAAAGATAAGTATTATTGGTCACAAATGTATAAGGATGCTCAAAAATCTGTAAAAAGTTGTGGAGTTTCTCAAATTGCAAAAGGAGTGAGTCAAGATACTAGTTTGTACACACCTATTACTATTCCTAAGAAACTTTGGAGTGACATCAGTATGGATTTTGTTCATGGATTACCTAAGATGGTGAAGGGGTATGATTCCATATTTGTTGTAGTCGATAGATTTTGGAAGAAGGCTCATTTAATACCATGTAAGAAGACATCAGATGTTGAGCATGTTGCTGAACTTTTCTTCAAAGAGATTGTGAGATTGCATGGATTACCAATAAGTATTATTTCTAACAGAGATAGTAAGTTTGTCAGATATTTTTGGAAGACTTTGTGGAAGAAGATGGGTATTGAGTTGAAGTTTAGCTCTACATTTCATCTATAGATATATGGATAGATAGAGGCTGTGAAAAGAAGCTTTGGTAATTTTTGGAGATGTTTAGTTGGGAATAAGCCAAGTAATTAGGAAATGGTATTGGCACAAGCTGAATTTGCATAAAACAATTCAGTGAATAGGAGTATAGACAAAACACCTTTTGAGATTTTTACTAAAATGTAGCCTAGAGTTATATCAAATCTTAGAATTTTTGTTGGTGAAGAAAAGAGAAGCATTGTAGGAGAAGAATTTATTGATTTTATGGAGTCTTTGCATAAGGAATTGAAGTTAAGGTTGGAAAAAAGTAATCAGAAGTATAAGGAGAATGTTGATCAGTTTAGAAGATACCATGATTTCCATGTTGGTGATGAGGTAATGGTTCATGAAGAAATGTAGATTCCCAGTTGGAACATACAATAAGCTAAAGATGAAGAAATTTGGACCTTGTAAGATCTTGTAGGAGTTTGATAGTAGTAATTCTTATGAAGTTGAATTACTTGATGACTTGGATATATCTCCTATATTTAATATTGCTGATTTGTATAAGTATCATGAGTTAGATGATGAATTTTTTGTAATAGAAGATTATCCTAAGAAGCATATTAAAGTAGTTGAACAGATATTGGATCAAAGAGTTCGCAAGAGCACAAGAGAAAAAAATTACTATGAACATTTGGTGAAGTGGAAGAATAGACCTATTAAAGATGCTTCATGGATTTCTCAATTTGAGTTAGATTAAACTTAGATTGTGACATCTTAATGATTTAGGAGAATCATTTCTTTCAACCCTAGCTATCTGATGTAGGAGCATTGAGTGTTTCCTTGTTATCCTTTTCATTTTGTTCATTTTGCAAGTTGGTGCCTAGCAAGTCCTTCATGTGCCTAGCAATTCCTTTATGTGCCTAGAAATTCCTTCATGTGCCCAATAATTCCTTCATGTGCCTAGTTACTATAGCTATTCCTTCATGTTCCTAGCAATTTGTTCATATGCCAAGTTGCTGTGGCAATTCCTTCGTGTGCTGAGTTACCTAGTGTATGCCAAGTGTCAGCATTTAGATATGATTTCTACCAGCCAACTTGCAACATTTATTTTGATTGCAACATTTATGTTAAGATCTTTTATTGGGATGTGTCGAGACCATTGTTAGGTTGGCCTTCCTCTTACATAATGCTCTAGAATAATCTATAAGCCATTTTGGAAAATATACATAGAGTGTTTAGGTTTAGAGTTGGCCAAGTTTTTTGAAAGAGGAATTTTGAAGAGCAGAACTAAAAGTGAAAATTTGTAGTTGGATCTTTGAATATGAATGTATTTGTAATTGGTCATAACCTAGAAGGCCTTACAACTAGGCATGCATGAAGATGTTTTGATGAATAAATAAAAGTATTTCACTCTTCTTCCTCCTTTGGTTGTTGTTACTTGTGTTTTCTTCCATTATGTTAACTCTTGCAGGGTGGTTTGGATAGCTGGGTGAGCCTTTGGCCCTAGTTATTCAGCCTTTGCCTATGTCAACCTTGGCTAGGGGAACACATTGGATAGAAAATAATAGTGACCACTACAGATTGTGTTTTTTCATGGAGAGCCCATGTGTAAATCTTCCTAAGCTTTTCAAATACTCTTGGAAACAAAAGTATCCCAAATTTGGATAGGTTTAGTTGTGAAAAGAAGGTTCTAAAACCCAATCCCCTTCTAGGTTGGCCGATGAACCAGAAGTTCTAAAGAAATGCAATGTCATTAAAAAATCTTCTAGGCTTCATTACTAGAAAAAGATTGAATTACCCTTTTGGCATATAAAGTAGTACCTTTCTTCTGGATGGATAGCAAGTGTAAGCCACCAGACTCTTTAGAAAGACAACATAAATACTAGGTGACTCTATGAAAGCCCTGGTGAGAAGTGTCTGACTCTTAGATGAAGTTGCATAATAGGTAGTCAAGCTTGAGGTAAGAGGCCTTAGAAGGAGCCCAAAAGGAGGAACAATAAACATGGGTGGTAGCCAACACTTTGGAGAAAATTTGGAATCTTACCACAAGGGAGAGAAGTTTGGTGATCCAATACTCTAGCTTCTTCTCTATTCTAGCAAGAACTACATTCTAGAGCTCTACAACTGAGACTTGGAAGGCAAAATGGATGCCCAAAAAATGAAAGATTTCCCCATGCTGAACCATTTCTATTAATATTTCTCAAGCCAAGTATGATGGAGAAGGGAAGACTACCTATACCAAAGGGTTTTGTGCTACTGAATAGTAGACCCTAAAGCAAGATAAAATGTGTTAAGGCATTACAAAGTGGAGGCAACATTATTTTCATCATTCATGAGAGTGAGGACGGATTTTTCAGTGAAATGTCCATTTACAAGTTGATTAGGGGAATCTAGGAGCGAAATATCTCAAACCCTCCTTTATGAGATGGCATTTGCGATACCCAACACCTTCTACTGCCAACACATATAAAGAGGGTGCTAGACGGCATCCTTGTCAAATTGAATGATAAATGCCAAAATTTTGAGACTAAGGAACATTAATTGAGATGCAAGAAAAGGCATCCCCAAAAGGCATCTTCATTGACTGCAAAAAAGTAGGGCCAAATGCAAGAGACCAAAGCATTGCAAGGATAAAAGGCCACTCAATCCAATCATAAGATTTGGAAAAATAAATTTTGACAAAGATGCCCTATTGATTAGAATGTTGATCCCATTCCATCCTTTTATGCACAACAATTATATTTTCTAGGATATAATAGGATTTGATAAAACGTATTCGTTTAGGGAAAATGATCTAAGGAAGAATATGATAGATTTTAAGAGAAAGAGAGAGCCTTAGCAATGATCTTGTAGGAGACATTCAACAAAGTAATTGGCACCCAATTGCATATGTCTTCAGGGTCACCCACCTTAGGTATGAATTTGATATTTCCTTTGTTAATAATATTGCCTAGAGAATGGGAATTGTAGGTTTCCATGTAAATCTTATGCAAATCTGGTCCAGTCTCATCCCAGATAAGGGAAGCCATCACAACTAGGAGCCTTATCATCCACTATATAGAAGATAGTTTCCTTGAGGTCCACTAAAGTGAGATTCTTCTCACAAAATGCATATTTCTTTGGAGCAAGTCTTTAGGAGTGGTAGCCAAGCAAGTCTAGAAGGCTTGGGTTCGGGCTACTGACGGACCTTATGCTGTGAATTTTTTTTCATAGTGGTGAATGAAAGCTTTGAGAATCTAAGTAAGCTCATGGAATGTGTGTCAACCCTTTGGAATGTGTTTGATCCCCACCACAAAGTGGTGAACCCTCAGCACATTGAAAAAATTCTTGGAAGCTTGATCTCCAACCTTCAACTAGCGAAGGCAGGCTTTGAGTTGAGCTCCCTAGGGAGTATAATTATCTCTAACCTACTTCTGATGAGAAATATTGACAAGCAAAACCTAGAGATCTTTATCAAATGGATTCATAGCAAGAGCTTCAATGGATGTACAAAGATCTTTGGTAATGGCCTCATAGGATTGCTTGTGGTAAGAATCTTTTAATTGTTTAGACTTAAACAACATAGACTTAAAATTGTTTAGAATCTTTTATGAAGGGATATTTCTTAAAAATAAGGTGTGTTCTTTGTGAGTGTTTGTAGAAATATTTAAAGGTGAATGATTTCATCAATTTTTTAAATTTGTTTTAACTTTAAAATTATAGCACCTAAATTTAAGGAAACTAATGGTCTCATTAATATCACTTGCATAATTTAAAATTATGATGACATTATTTTATTATTCTCATAATTAAATCTTTAAAATAACTAATAAATTTCTCACATGAGGAAAAAAAAAACTCCTAAGTTAGTGTGGTTGAATCCTGCTCCTCCCCATTTTTACCCATTCAAATTGGGAGTACTAAAAAGTCAGGGCTCTAATTTTGTAAGAATGAATTCTAAATAAACCTCTAGCCCCCAACCCCCTTCCCACAAAAAAAACTTTATCATGGAGCCACTAGCTTCACAAAAATAGAGCTCAATCTCGTCCCATTGGACCCCTACCTTAGAGTGCTCAATGTGATTCAACAATTCCATGGAAGTTACTACTATCATATCTCCAATGGACATGATATGCCTCACTTTTTGTAAGATTATATATATATATATATATATATATATATACATATATATATATATATATATATATATATATATATATATATATATATATATGTATATATATATATATATACATACATATATATATATATATACATATATATATATATATATATATACATATATATATATATATGTATATATATGTACATATATATATACATATATGTATATATATATATACATATATATATACATATATATATGTATATATATACATATATATATATAGATATATATACATATATATATATATATATATATATATATATATTTGCATACTATCAAGTCTCCCTTGAGTCCCTTTGCTAGTAAAATGATAAGCTTTGTTTAGCATCTCCCATTTTAGATCCTTAATGATTTTCCTTATATCTCTATCAAATATGTGGTTAGATGATATCAAGAAGGTCTAAAAGAAGTTGATAGAAAGTTTCATTGTGATGTAAGTCTTCCTAAGCACATTGAGGAGTATATTTTGTCTTTTCTGAGTCAAAAGAATTTGTATGATAGTCATCTTGCAGTGGGACTTGCCTGTAGTAATATTTAGAATATGTATTGAAATTGTGCAAGTAAGGGCACTAATCAAAGGAATATTTTTTATTTTGGTTACTCTCTATTTTTTTTTTTTGAAAACCTACCTAAGAAAAGGCTTTTTTTGAATTTTTGCTCAAAATTCCATTTAGGTGGAGCTAATGGAAAATGATTTATTACTTGAGATCTAGCCTAGAATAAACAAGCTCTAACAATAGTTTTAGTTAATTTTATTAATAATTTTTTAATTATAAGAAAATCTAATGTGATTCTTTTTATTGGTTGTTTTTTTTATGCTTAGTATCTCTTTCAAATGGATTTATGGAAGTTCAAGTCTCCTATAGTATTTTTAATATCTAAACTCTCTCTCTCTCTCTCTCTCTCTCTCTCTCTCTCTCTCTCTCTCTCTCTCTCTCTCTGAAGGGTAAGAATCCATTTAATCAGATCCCATGATGTTTATGGTTATTTATTTGGTCAATTTTAATAGCACTTACTAATAGGAGGTCCCCATGTGGATTCTAAGCCTAATTTGGTTACTAGCCACTACTCCATATTTTGAGGGATATTTTAGGGAGAAGGTGTCCCCATGAAATTATATATTTTTTCTTTTCTTTGTTTCTTGTAATTTTCAAACATAATTTTGGAGGGAGAATATTGCAGGGAAGAAAAAATTATGGAGACACTTGGCCCTTTCTTCACTATGCAGCTGATGCTTAACCTCATCCCCTCCTTTTTAGGATAACTTATTTTCAATATTTAAGTAACAATTGCAATGTGAAAATAGGAGGATATTCCAAATTTTCATTTTGTGCTAAATAAAAATATGGGGACACTTTTATGCTTATTTTTAGGCCAATTCAAAAGTGTTAAATAGTTAAAATTGACTAATATTTTGTTAGAATTCTTTAGAATAACTGAGAGGGGGCGGGGGGGTGAATCAATTATTCAAGGTCCAATATGTCCAATTCAAAAAAATTCACTTATCTATAGTGAGCCCATTCAACCTATCTTGCATCCAGGCTTAATCCTTTACTCTAGCAAGTTACTGGAAATCAATATGCAGTAATAAAACACATGAAATCAACACATAATATAGAGGTTTGTGTGGAAACCCAATTTGGGAAAACCACCAGTAACATGCTACCTTCTTTCTCATCCTTCTAAAGTGATGCTTTGTTAAAGGCTACAACACATTGTTAGATGTGACCCTATTAAACAATTTCAACACCCTATTAGGAGTATGCTTTGTTAGAGGACTTTAAAATGTTCAACTTGGAATGTCACCCTATTAAAGGATTTACAAATGGCTATTAGGCCAACCTAATTCCATAGGATTTTCAATCACCTTATTAAAGGCTCTCCCACCTAGTTGTTAAGCTAACCTATCACAATAGGATTTCCAATATCTAATACAATTTCTAGAGAGTATTAGAAAGTCTTTGGCCTAATGTAACTTACAAATTAACCTTGCAAATCTCATATCAAAGTTCAACTTACAAATCTTTCTTGACTTCCTTTCGTTGCAGTTCTAATAGCTTGTCCACCCTTACAAGTTGTGTCTCCTTGAGTCTTTTGCTCATTGTGCCAGTGCAATCTCCTTCTAGTGGTCACTTGATTAAATTAGATTCTTTGTGCTCTGTTCTTCCTCACTTTGTGTTCTCTTTGACAGTTCACACTTACCCACACTTGGCCTTTTCTAACCACTCCTAGCCACTCTCAAACACTATATGATCTCTAACCTATATCTCCTTATGTAGAAATCTATAATACATTTTCCTACTCAATTCTTCCCACTCTTAACTTGAATTAACTTGGAAAGATATGATATATCTTTCTCTCCAATTTGTTTCTTCTATAAATTTTATGTTGAATCCATTTGCATTCACCTAAAAATAGTTAGCATAAAACATTGTGACACCAACTCATCATCCTTATCTTCCACCTAGTTTGCAAAATTCAATGTAGTAACCTTATCATATGTGATCTGGTGAATCTTTGACTTTTCAAATAATGTAGCAACTTGGCACTATTGAAATACTAGTGCTTGGAACATACTACATTACTCGACATCAACTACATTTTATTGATGCTTGACACCTATTGTGGATTCACTCATCATCCATTAAGTTTTACTGATGCTCGACACTTGAACTTTACTTGGAACCTAAAGTTCACTTGGCACATACTAGATTTATCATTTCCTCAACTCCAACTAAAAATTTTATTGGCTTGAACTAGCTTGCTTGGCACTCACTGATGAATTTAGTTAAGCTTTGTAGTCAACCTTGTTACAACCTATCCTCCTACTGTATCTAAGTATGTTGAACCTTTGTACCTTAGAATATATATATATATATATATATATATATATATACATACATACATACATACATGTATGTATGTATGTATGTATGTATATATGTATGTATATATCATCAACGTCTTAGTTAATCCTTATACTTTATTACAAAAACATAACTCAACCTTTCCCTTAGGTGCTCTTGTTACCTCTTATTGATTAAGTCCTCCTCATTAATCATCTAAGTGATAGTACTTGGATCATATAAGCAATTGCCATTCCAACAAATAGTAGGTTTGACATCAATGATGAAACAATAATTGAAAACATTCTTTATCAACATCATCATTCTTCAACACTAATATTTTCAATCATATTCCAACAATCTCCCTCTTTGGCATTGATTTCCGTCAAATAGTTTAAAAGTACCAACAATGACAGAAAAATCTGTACAATGATTTTTTTATCTGGTTATTGCATGAAATTTATCTTGAGGCAAGGGATAAATTATTATTATTTTTATTTTATAATGGGAAACAAGAAAGGAATGCAAAAAAAATATGCAAGGAAAAGATCTGATAAAGAAGAACAAAGAAATATTTAGAAGACAGTGGCATGTTATCATCGAATTAAACAAGGTGAAGTAAATGTTGAAGAAGGCTCAATAGAAGTAGAAGTAGTGCATATGGGAGAGAGGTCAGGAACACTCCCTACAGAATCTCAAACAATGAATGTTGAGGAAGGTTCAAGATCAGTCCCTATAGAGGTTCAAATAACAAAAATTGAAGAAGGGTCAGAATCTTCTCTTGTTGAATCTCAAACAATGGATGTTGGGGATGGCTCAAGATCAGTCCCTGTAGAAATTTCAGTAATAGAAATCAGAGAAGGGTCAAGATCAGGTGCAAGAACTAGTATGGTTGAACTCTTAAATATTGTCCAATATGTAAAGCATGGTATTTCTCATAAGAATTTAGATCATTTACTTAAAATGGATGTAGATAAATTGAGAAAAATTGTAGCTAGTGTTCAACCATTAAGCTTGTCCAAGAGAGTGTCAATGAAGAAGAAGATAAGAGAAATTATGACTCAATTTGATAGCACTGAAACACTTGAATAAGCTCAATTACTTTCACTTTTGCTTACACAAAAAATGTTGCAAGAGGCATTGAAATTATTAGGTGTAAACACAACATCAAAGAAGAGAAGATTTTCTAGCATGCAAACTGGTTTGATTGAAAATGTTAAACAAGGTTTGAGAAACATAGGAAAACACTCTCAAACTAAACATAAGTATGTGGCAAGAAAAGTGATGTTGATGTCTGTTGTAAGTAAAAATATGTCTCAAAATACACAAATATCTTCAATTTCATCTGAAATTGGTTTTAGTAGGAAAACAATGAGACAATATGTTAAGAGAAGATTAATTGTGAATGATAGTACTATGGAGGGCAACTGGGAAATCATGTGTAGAGTACCTCATTCTGATAGAATTGAAGAGTTATTAAAAAATTTACTCATATCATTTTGGACTGATAACACTCGTCCTTCATCAAATAGTAGAGATGTTATCAGGCATAAGATAGCACCTGGTCAATATGAACATCATACAAAACATTGGTTGGACATAACACAGCATGAGTTATATGTGTCATTTTGTAATGAACATCCTAATGTAAAAATTGGGTAAACATTGTTTGAAAAATTGAAGCCATACTTTGTGAGGTCAAACAAAGTGTTTGAAACTTGTTTTTATTGTCATCATATTGAGTTTGATCTCCACTATCACGTATTTTGAAAGTTTATAGAAGACACATATGGTTTTCATGCTGCTTCTCCTAGTAGGAGAAGTGAGTTTATATCATCCATTTTGTGTGAAAACATAGATGATCCAACTGATAAAATAAATTGCATCAAAGGATTATGTGAAACATGTGGTGAATTGGCTCTATTTACTTTGAAAACTTAAAATATTGATCTAACAAAAATATTGAGTTGCAAAAGTTACAAGTATGTCAAGAATGAAACAAAGTTGGGGAAAGAAACAAAAAGGTTGGAATATGTTGAAGAGGAGTTGCCTGTTCTAACATTTATGAACAAATTTAAGAAATTGATTCAACCTTATATTTGTCATGCATTTTTTGCATAGTGGAAAGCACAACAGTTTCAAACTCTGAGCAATAATTTTCCAGTTGGAACAATTGTATTAGTTGTTGATTTTGCAGAGAACTATTCATTTGTTCATCAGAAAGCAATTCAATCATATTATTACTTTAATAAGCAGGTCACTATTATGGTACATGTTTTTTATAGACATGCACAATTAGATTTGGATGGTGTTTAGAGTATAGTTCAAGCACAAGTAATTATAAAGGAATATCATTTTTATATTAGTGATGATAAAGAATATGATATTCACTATGTAGAACATTGCTTCAATACGTTTTTTTCTTATTTGAAAGAAAGAAACATAAATGTTGATAAACATTATGTTTGGTTTGATGGATGTGTTGCACAGTTTAAATCATCTAGACCATTTTATGCATTGTGTAGATATCATTGCAATGAGAATATAAAACACATATGGAATTTCTTTGAGACTGGCCATGGAAAAGGTGAACATGATGGTGTTGGACCTTGCATCAAATGAATTATCAAGGAGTTTTTGTAAATTATACATATGATGTTGTTGAATGGTTTAAGACTCATTTTGCATTAGATGAGGTCGGCACATCATCAACAATGAGTCGACAAACACCATATAGAGTCTTCTAGGAGATAACAAGTATGGATGTGTACGTCTGTTTAACTTTTATGCAATTAAATTATAAAATTTTATTGTTAAGTTTTATTTTTGAATTCTTTGAAATTTAAATTTAATTTTTCTATATTTCCAATTTAACTAACTTTCAGATGTCAATAGAAAAAATATGCATGGTTGCAAGAGCATAGAAAAGACACATTCCTTACATTCAGTCATGAGTACAGATAATTGTAATTGGACATTGAAGACAAGATAATACTGATGTTTTTGTGATGGTTGCATTGATGAAAACTATGAATAATGCATCAATCAGACACATGGATATATAGGTGCATGGATTTCGGTACTACTTGATGTTACCGATACATTTGATAAAGAAGATAAAAATTTTGATGATATTCCATTGATTTCTTATGATTATAATCATATCTCTGGATTGGTAAAAGTGGGTGAGTATCATAAAAATTAATCTCAACTTTTTGTTTAATTATCAATTTCAACTGTCTTATATATATTCTACACATGCATTCATGTATACATGTTATGCAAGAGATGTCTTTCCAGTGATTGCTAAGCCTGAAAATCATGAAGGTGTCAGTTATTATTTATTGTGATGTATTGCAGAGAGGACAAAGTTATATGACCCTAAAGAAAATGATGGAATGTTGTTCCCCATAGGTAAATTATACATATACATGTACATGCACATATATTTAAATAAATATATATATCTAGGTAACTTCATATTTGTCAAATTTTAAAACACTTAAATTTTTGGTACAGGTTCTGTTGTGATAGAGGGAACATATTTGAAGCAAAACAAAATAGTCCAACATGGAATACACTTTTTTGATTATCAACCTGACAATAAAATTTTATACTACAGCCACCTGGTCATTGCTACAAGGCTTTGTCTGTATCCAATCAAACTTAAGCGTGTACGTTGCAAGTGGAGACTATACAGTGAAGATCATGAAAAAATATTACATGTTATAAGTGTACATCATGGTTGATTAGACTTTTGAGATTTATTTTATAATAATCTGAATATCAACTTTGGTGAAATGTGTTTTCAATTGTACTATGGTGAAATTTTTTTAATCTTAATATATGAGTTTCAGTTATCATTAGTTTATTTAAAAACTATAATATTAATTGTACTATGGATGAATTTAATAATTTAACAACCTAATATAAATAGGCTAGAAGTTAGTTCGAACTTACACAATTTCATTATCTATGTTACAATTCTTAAATATCAACTTCTTTTCAAACTATTGAATTTCATCTTGAATTCAATTCAAAGAAATTTGTTGGACGACTAAAAATTGAACTCTCGTTAAAAAAATATATTTTCTCTGATTGTAAACCTTTATAAAATTAATTTGAAAATGAAAAAAATTACTATTTTTAGTTAGGGTATGTAATTCTTTGATTTGACAATTTAAAAGAAGTAGAGAACATTCTGTTTTGGTTAAAATCCTTTTCCATTTTTCAAGTAGTCTATTAATGTTGAGTTATTTACAAAAAAAATGAGCCTACACATTGATTAGGAAAAATTATTAGCTAAAGCTTTTGAGTGCATTATTTCTCTCACTTCGATCACAATGTGAGGAAACTCATAATTTAAAACAGATAAAACACAACTTAAATGTATCCCAAATCGATGAAGAGCAACTTTTGCTCCACCAATACCAAAAAATAGAGAAAGTACTCTAACACCATCAGGATATAATGCTTTCAAGACTGATAAATGATATGCAATTGTATCTATTTGGAATGAATTACACAAACAACACAAGTGATCGGTCAAACAAGAAGTGCCACGAGTGTGATCTCTATCAAATCCTAATATAGGCTCTATCTCATGGAGCTCTAGAGGGATGAGGTCACCTAGCCCCACCCATACCAAATTCTACTCTTCACACTTTTGAAGTATATATTTTTGTGCACTATCTTGCAATTGCCCTCGTGAATTCCAAATCATAACTCTCAGTTGATCAATAAGGATAGTGCCACATCATCTTGAGTCTATGGAATTCAATTTTGTTGTCTAATCCCATGAAGGCCAATACTTTTTTATTTGCGGAAGTGCTTCTTGAATAGTCATGGGGGGAGAGGTTCTACTTAAAATCACTCTTCTATTGGAAGGTTATGCACATACCCTCTTGCTCTTCTGAAAGTTGAAAAGAACATCGAGTCCACCAACTCTGGTTCAACACTATTAAATTGTTCGAATACTGACTTCCAAATATCCTTCGATGCAAAAGCATCATTCTCATAGTAGAAGAAAGGTGGCCCTTGCATGAATGCATTAATTTCCTTTGAACGCTGGCCAATAGGTTTCCCAGGAACTCCAAAACCAATTAGTTCTTTAGGACACAAATTAGGGACTGCATCACATACTTCAAACATTGCTTGCTTGTCTTGCATACCCTCTATGTACTTTTCATACTTCAACACTTTCATTATCTATGTTACAATTTCAAACTTACACAATTTCATTATCTATGTTACAATTCTTAAAAATCAACTTTTTTTCAAACTATTGAATTTCAACTTGAATTAAATGTTTTTTTAATTGTGCAATCATAAGTTCTTAATTATCAAATTTAGTTTATTAAAAAACTATACAATTTAATAATTTAAATTAATTGTACCATGGATGAATTTAATAATTTAAATTCATTTATCAACTTTTTTCAAACTAGATTGAATTTCATAAGTGAAAATTAAAGTATGTGTTTTTAAAATTGTAAGATTATAAGTTCATAATTATCATTTAGGTTAATTTATTAAAAAATTATATATATTAATGTTACTTTATTACATCTACAGTCATGTACTCTTAAAGTTTAAATTAGTTTAAATTAAATTTTTTTTTTAACATTATATTTTGTAAAAGTTCTCTAAAATAATGTATTGGCTTACCTAATTAACATATTTTTATCCACATAAAACTAATATTTATCTTTAGCGGGTTAGTAATTGATAATTTAAGAAATATGTATCTTTCTAACTTCCTACTAATTGATAATTGATATACATGTACACGCGTGTCTCAAGATCATGTTCTATAGCTATAACACAAAAAAATACACATATGTACACATATACACGTTTCAAGAATAAACATCTATAGATCTAATATATCTCTCTATATCTGAAATGCAAACTGTAAATCTCGAATATATATACATATGTAGAAAAATATAAAAAGTCATATATACGTACATGTGATGGTATCTAACTATTGAGATACTCAATAATCAAATAAATAGTGAAAGTACATGCATGTCATCAAGGAATTGAAATACACGTGTACATGTAAATTGGACCTCCAATATATATGCATCAAAAAATATATAAATCTAATCTACAACTAGAGGGACCCCTCAAGACACATACAAATAGAACAACCCTCTGATCGAGTCTCCTGTACATCCTCTCATCGAGGCACATCAAGCAAGCCCTACAAATATATATACATATATACATACATGTATTAGAGTTCTATCTTTAAAACATATATATACATACATGCATCATGTACATGTACATTCAAATTAAATACAAATTTACATATATATATATAACTCAAGTAGTTGAGCACTACCAGGTGCCTCAATAGAATCATCTCTCTCATGTACATGATGTCCTAAACCAACAGTATGTGTAACCATGTGCTTAGCAACCTGTGCCTACATGATTTATTATGAGTTAAAGATTAAATTAAATATCTACATATATATCTAAACTAAATTTTTAATAAATGATCATATTTTTTAATTTCATATATATTTAAAATTAAAAATAAATTATATATGTACCTGGGTCTTCAGAGGTGGAGGATGATCAGAAGACTCCATCTACTGATGCACCTCAGCCTAAAACTCCATGTCCAACTACTAGTAAATCTGAGTGAAGTGGACTGTGTAACTGGTTGGGTACATTTGGTGTAGAATTAGTGCTGCCAAGTCTGAACAACAAGTCCATGTACGATGAAATACCTAGGCTCAAACTAGTATCAATCTCAGACAGGCCTTGCAATTGCTCACCAAAATCATCAAGGCCCTTAGCTGTGATATGGACATCTCCAACTCGTATGCTCGATTCATCTATAGAGTTTCATAAGTCTAGTGCCAAATTCTATGAGCTACGCACAAGTGTATCATCTATCACTGGTGTGGCAGCCTGTGTCTATTGAACTGTGTCAGGGCTCTGATGTTGTCTAACAACATCCATCACCGCATGTATTGGAATCCTCTGTGTATCAAAAATATATCTAATAAAGTGCAACATATTGATGAGGGGCCACACCACCCTTACCAACTCACAACAAAAAATGCAACAATATGGAGATAGAGAGATGACAAAATTGCTTCATAAAGCATCCATTAATACTTGAAATCCATTAGAAGAGATTACATTAGAAGAGCTTACGATTCAAGAACTTCTATTTCTTGAACTTCCTTACAAGGGATTACATACAAAGAGCTTCTACTTGAAGAGCTTCAGTTGAAGAGATTCTATTTCTCCAACTTGATTACAAATGATAATAAGTCTTGCTTAAATAGGCACTTCTAACCCAAGACATTACAAACACAACCAATGTGGGATAAAAGGTAAATACAACTACCTTTAAATAAATATTAAATTCCCACCCAAATACAACTAAGCACCCAACAACTATTAAATACATGATTTAAAGATCTTTCCACAAATTTCTAAAATGCCACCTACACACCACGATTAATGGAATGACAACTATTTTTATTATTTTCTATTTATGCCACCCATGCACCTTGAAAATAGAAATTCCTCTTTTCTCCATTTTTCCTATTTTTCTATTTTTTTATTATTTTCCTTCCATTTTCGTCACTTTCTCTCTCCTCCACAAATTTTTTTTTTCTCTTTCTTTTTTTGTTTCTAATAATTTAATTTTCCCATGCAAGATGCTCCTACATCAGACTCCCTTGGTAGATAGAAAAGTGTGTCCCACACTTTGATGTCAAAAGAAATATATAGAACCATCTTCATCTTCACCACAAGCTTCCACCTCAATAGGGACAAGAAAACCAACATACAAATCTTCCACATTTTTTTTTCTTTTTGTTGATGCATGATGCTCCTGCATCTGACTCCCATGGTAGGAAAAATTTTGTGAGTATAGATTCACAAAATGAAGTAGCCACTGTTGAATATTTTTTTTTTTCTCTTCCTCCAACACATAGCTGGAACAAGTATCCAGTGGCAATATATTTCCTTCTTTCTTCTTTTCCACCACCTAGTTGGAACAACTGTCTGCTGCTGAAAATACTCCTTTGCAATGAACTTTGTCCAAGTATATCTCTCATCCTCATCCAATCTTGTTGAATTAATCATACCTGTAATAAACCTAACAATACCATACCAATCTTCCTTTGCATACCATACATGACTAGCAAGATCCTCATGCAAACCATCATCAATATCTTTTAAACTCATATCAAAGACAACATCCCATGATTCATAAGAATTTACCTCATTGACATCTTCATCTTTGCTTGCCTATTTAACTACTCCACCTACTTGATCTCCAATAAAGGCACTATACTTTTCCTCCATTGCTGCAATCTTTGAATCATCTTGATCTATTTTAGGTTCATAAATCTTGTCATCTTCATGCTCTTCCTCTTCTCTTTCAACTTTAGGTTCACAAATAATTTTGTCTGCATCCTCTTGCTCTTCTTTTGTACCACATGTCTCATACTCCACTAGATCTTCTTTCTTTTCCACATCTAAGGAATTATCAACATCTCTTTTCTGGTGACATGCTCTTTGTTTCTACAACTTAGCTTCTAATTCATTCACTTGCTTCTACAAATCAACTAGCAATGATTGTTGATTTCTTGCTCTAAATTTCTCAAGTTGAGGAATCCTTAGAATCCATCCAATCTCAAAA
Organism: Cupressus sempervirens; assembly: GCA_028749045.1. Classification (NCBI taxonomy): domain Eukaryota; kingdom Viridiplantae; phylum Streptophyta; class Pinopsida; order Cupressales; family Cupressaceae; genus Cupressus; species Cupressus sempervirens. The sequence goes on along the minus strand of CM053789.1, from coordinate 413,728,967 downwards.
GTCATCTTCTTCTTTCTCTTCTCCATAATCAAGTCTTCAAAAGAAAAATCTTGTCCAAAACAAGAACCTCATGCAAATTGCCTCACAGTCGGTGCTCTGTCTACACAATCAAGAACTTCTTCACAAACTTCACCCAACTCAAGGTCGTGGTGCAAACTGCCTCATGTTCGGCAATCTATTCACATGCTCAGTAACTCCTGCTCTGATACCATTGATGAAGGGCCACATCACCCTTACCAACTCACAACCAAAAATGCAACAATATGGAGATAGAGAGATGACAAAAATGCTTCATAAAGCATCCATTAATACTTGAAATCCATTAGAAGAGATTACATTAGAAGAGCTTAGAATTCAAGAACTTCTATTTTTCGAACTTCCTTACAAGAGATTACATACAAAGAGCTTCTACTTGAAGAGATTCACTTGAAGAGCTTCTATTTCTCCAACTTGATTACAAATGATAATAAGCCTTGCTTAAATAGGCACTTCTAACCCAAGACATTACAAACACAACCAATGTGGGATAAAAGGTAAATACAACTACCTTTAAATAAATATTAAATTCCCACCCAAATACAACTAAGCACCCAACAAATATTAAATACATGATTTAAGGACCTTTCCACAAACTTCTAAAATGCCACCTACACACCACGATTAATGGAATGACAACTATTTTTATTATTTTCTATTTATGCCACCCATGCACCTTGAAAATAGAAATTCCTCTTTTCTCCATTTTTTCTATTTTTCTATTTATTTATTATTTTCTTTCCATTTTCGTCACTTTCTCTCTCCTCCACAATTTTTTTTTTCTTTTTTTTTTTCTCTTTCTTTTTTTTTTCTAATAATTTAATTTTTCCATGCAAGATGATCCTGCATCAGACTCCTTTGGTAGATAGAAAAGTGTGTCCCACACTTTGATATCAAAAGAAAGATATAGAATACCACTTGATGGGGACACGACCCAAGCACATAATGGACACAACAAAAAAGGGAAAATTATATTAACTGAGAAAATGAGCTAGTAAAAATAGTACAGAGAAAAAAAACTTCAAAACATGCCCTAAGGGCTTACAATAGCATAAATCTGGAGATATTTCTCCTTTCAGTACCTCTTCTCAAACTCCACTCCGAACTTCCTTTTACAATGCCAAAAATCTCCTTAAATAGACCTCAAAGGGCTAAGGACTAGGAGTACATTCTAGAAAGTGTTGGTAGGCATCCACCGACCAAATAGAAGGTTCCAGAAGCTGCGTTAGAAGTCGACGCAAATCTAGAAGAATCCAGAAATGGTAACCGAACTTCCGGGAGGCATAACTTTTGAAACGTAACTCCGATTGATCAACTGTTTACATTTTTGGAAAGCTCTTGAAGCGTTCTATAGCCCTATGTATGAGCTTCTCTCCTCCCCCATTTTTGACCCTTTTTGAGGTCATTTAATGCCCCTAACCTGACTTTGAAGCATTCTCAAGAGGTCTTGAAAACTTGAAAAACTGCAATAACTTTCAAACCGTGGGGCCTTTTGACCTCTTTCTTTTTCTGGAATGCTCTAAATTACAATTACATTCATCTAGCCAATTTACATCTCCTAGTTCACCAAAATGATGGCTCAATTACATACTCCTATTTTTTCGAGATTTACACGAACACTGATAGTGGAACTGTGAGAGTTGGATCCTTTATTTGACCCAAATGGGTATCCAAAAATGAAAACACATGAAACAAAAACTAAGTCTAAGTATATTTTTTTGGGTGACACAGGATTGCCCTTATACATCTCGATGCTCCTAAATCAGACAACCAAGGTAGATTGAAAAGTGACCCTATCACTTTATGAATGGTAGAGGAAATCCCAAATGGGAAACCTCAGCTACTAAAATCCAAGTTGAGTCCTCGATCGGCCATCCTTTCCACTTCACCAAATACTCTTCATACTACCTATTTTTGGTACTCCTACCCACACGATGATCTAGAATGTCTTCTATCTCCTCCTTCTTAGAAGCAGGAATTGGACATGGCTCTAACACTGGCTCGTCATCTGCACCATCGTCATGATACTCTATTAAATCTGCAATGTTGAAAATGGAAGAAATGTGAATACCATCTGGCAGCTCCACCTCAAATGCATTTCCTGAGTCATGTTTCTTCAAAATTTTGTAGGGACCAAATTTCTTCATTTTTAGCTTGTTGTAAGTACCAGATGGAAATCTTTCTTTTTGTAAGTGCACCATGACTAGATCCCCTACTTGGAATTCCTTATGCCTTCTCCTTTGATCAGCCCTAGCTTTATACTCTTGATTCATCTTGGTAATGTGTGCCTAAACCTCCTCATGTAGACACTTGATATGTTTAGCAAATTCTTCCACTTCAGCACTTGTCCTCTTCCCTTGTTCTATCTTCTTTAGCTCTGGTGCAGTCCTTGGGCTACTCCCATATACAATTTGGAATGGTGAATTTTTAGTACTCCTATTTACAGAGTTATTATAAGCAAACTCTGCCTATGGTAGAATCAAATCCCATCCCTTGGGCTTATCCCCAACTAAACATCTCAGCAAATTGCCCAAACTTCTATTTACCACTTCTGTTTGGCCATCAGTTTGTGGTTGATGCGTGGAACTGAATTTTAGGTCTGTTCTCAACTTCTTCAACATTGTCCTCTAGAAATACCCCACAAATTTAGTATCTCTATCAGAAACTATACTCCTTGCAAGACCATGTAGTCTTACCACCTTTTTGAAAAATAAGTCGGCAATATGGACAACATCATGATTTTTGTGGCATGGAATGAAATGTGCCATTTTGGAGAACCTATCAACCACCACAAATAATGAGTCATTACCCCTTTGTGTCCTTGGCAATCCAAGAACAAAATCCATACTTATGTCCTCCCATGGCCTTGATGGAATAGGCAATGGCTGATATAGTCCAGTATTGTGGCTAAATCCCTTAGCAACTTGACAAACTTGAGAACTCTGTATAAACCTTTTCACATCTTGTGACATTTGAGGCCAAAAATAATGTTCTCTCAGAATGGAAATGGTAATGTAATGTAATGCCTCTGATTCAATTTACCTTGGCTATTTAGGTAATGTAATGCCTGATGATCAACTTACAAAACAAATTCCTTTGGCAATAAATAATGCCTCCATTTCTTTAAGGCTTGAACTATTGCATAGAACACTTGATCATAAACAGAATACTTCTTCTTTGCATCATTCAATTTTTCACTAAAATATGCACTAGGCTTACCTTCTTGGCTTAATACAGCCCCAATAGCACTACCACTAGCATCACAATCCACCTGGAACACTTTTCTAAAATTTAGAAGTGCCAACACAGGTTGTTTTGTCACCTTCTTCTTTAGCAATTCAAAACTTCTCGTAGTTGCTGCAGTCCATTTGAACTCTTTTTTATCCCCTCTTATTGTATTAGATATGGGCACAAATATGCCACTGAAATTCTTAATAAACTTCCTGTAAAAACTAACTAGACCATGAAATAATCTTAACTCAGTAGCAGACCTTGGAGTAGGCCATTCCAATATGGCTTTTACCTTCTCTGGATCCATTTTGAGACCTTCAGGTGATATAAAAAACCCCAAATAGACTAACTCCCTTTTTGCAAAGATACACTTCTTCAGATTAATTAACAGTTTCTCTTCCCTTAGCCTTTCAAGGACACTACGAATATGCAATAAATGTTCTTCCAAAGTCTTGCTGAAAATTAAAATATCATCCAAATAAACAATAACAAATTTTACCAAGAACTTCTTAAGTACCTCATTCATGAGTCAGATGAAGGTGCTTGGGGTGTTCATCAATCCAAAGGGCATGACTAACCGCTCATAAAGACCCTCCTTGGTCTTGAAGGCTGTTTTCCACTCATCTCCTTCTCGAATCTATATCTGGTGATAACCACTCTTCAGATCTATCTTTGTGAAGTGCTGAGCTCCACTCAAGTAGTCCATAAGATCATCCATCCTTGGCAAAGGAAATCAATACTTGATGGTTATCCTATTTATAGCTCGAGAATTTGTACACATCCTCCACTCTCCATCCTTCTTTGGTGCAAGTACTGTAGGTACTGCACATGGACTTAGGCTCTCCTGAATCAAGCCCTTCCTCAACAACTCTTGAACCTGTCTATTTAGCTCCTCTGTTTCAATAGGAGTCATCCTGTGAGTAGCCTTGTTAGGAAAACTAGATCCTAGGATTAAATCTATCTAATGACTAATTTTCCTTACTGGTGGCAATCCATCTGGAACATTATCAGAGATAATATCTCCAAACTCACCTAGTAAATCTGAAACTTCAAGAGGTATTTCACTACTACCTTCTTTATCTTTCCTAGGAATCAAAGCATAGCACATATGCTGACGTTTCATGCCATCTTAAAACTTCCTTCCATTAACAAGAAAAATCTTAGCACTGCTACATACCTTTTCACCTTCCTTTTTCATGGGCTTCAATTTGTGGTGAACTCCATCCTTTGTCAAAGAGTATGTGTTTGCATGTCCATCATCTACTGCATGTCTATCAAACTGCCATGGTCTACCCAACAATAGATGGCAAACATCCATCGGAATAACATCACAGAGAACTTCATCATGGTAACTCCCAATTTTGAATTTCACTAAACATTGTCCACTTACCAGGACTTTATGATCATCTTTCACCCAAGCAATCTGATAGGGCTGGGGATGTTTCTCCCTCTTGAGCTTCAGCTTAGAGACCATCTCTTCTGATACCAAGTTATCAGTGCTACCACCATCAATGATCACATTATAGCATTTATCCTCAGACTTGCATCTGGTATGGAACAAACTCCTCCATTGTCCTGGTTCAATCTCACCACTTAGTAGGACTCTTTCATTTACCAAGGTCTCTCCTCTTTCTACATCCTCTGAATGTGATGATTGTGCATCCTCATCCACATGAGCAACCCTAGCTTGGCCCTTAGCTCTCCTATTTGTGCTTCCTTGTCATTGAGGGAATTCAAAGGCACGATGACCTTCTTCATTGCAATGGAAATAGGTACCATGGAAGCCTCCTCCTCCTTGTCCACATCCTCTACCTCTTCCTCTCTAATTTCCAAAGTCTTGGTCACGGGAGCGGTTGAAACCCTCATTCCTTTGGTTCCTGCTAGTACCCTCATCTTCATTTTTCTTTTGGGTTTCATTGCGGCCTCCAGATGACCTACCACTTCCCCTTCCTCCTTGACTGCACCCTCTTTGTCTTCCTTCAAACCTTTTATTCAACTTCTCTTCAACTTGTAGGGAAAACTGGTATGCCTCTTCAACACTGGTCATTCTTACCAGACTTAATTCCTCCTGGATGCTAGGTCACAACCCACTAATATAATAAGCAACCTTCTCCTTATTTGCTTCTGCATGCCCAACTCTAATCAAGAGTCAGTAAAATACCTCTTTATATTCTTGGACCAATCTTCCTACTTGCTTTAACCCATGCATCTTCTTAAAAAAATCAAGCTCGTAGTCCAAAGGAATGAACTGCTTCTTCAATTTGTCCACCATGCGATCCCACCTTGTGATCTTCTCCTTTCCTCTTCTATTTCTTTCCAATTGGACCTCTTGCCACCAAATTTTGGCATGACCTTTTAGTTTGGCCTTTGCAAACTTAACCCTATCTGGGTCCCTAATATCCTCATACTCAAAGTATTCTTCAAGTTCATTGATCCAATCAATCAACTCATCTGGTTTCAGATTTCCTGAAAATAAACCCACTTCAATTGTGGGTCTTTTCCCAAACTTAGTAATTGCCCTAAAAAGCCTTTCCTCTGCATGATTTAGAACTTCCCCATCAAATTCCCCTTTTGGTCCCATTTCTTCTTCTTCATTATCATCCTCACTATCGTCACCAGTGACAACATTTGCTCCTCTATGGAACTCCTCTTGCAATGCTTGTACCTGCCTTTGGAGGGCTCTAACCTCCTCAAGATTAATAGCTCTGGCCCTTCTGCCACTTTCTTTGTGGAAGCATCTTCTAACCCGAACCCACAACCACATAGTCCTAGTGCAAACTGCCTCACAATCAGCGCTCTGTCTACACACTCAGGAAATGTAGGAGCATCATGCATCACATATCCTCCAAAAAATACAGTCCCATATCCATATGTGTTTGCTGTCCTGAAAGACCATGAATATCGCCTGGCAGTGCTAGCCCAGCAACTCTATATGCATCATCAGAGGAGGCACCTAAAGTGCTACTAGATGCCTGTGAAGATGGTCAACCAAGTGGATGAGGATATCGACTATGAAGATAATGACCAATAGAATCTGATGTGCTAGTAGCTGCTATAGGTGCAATGTGCCCAATAGTGTTAATTGCTTCCCTCTGAGAAGCAATGATGACTCTATTGACAATAGGCACATGTGTAGGAATCATAGGAGGCATCCTCAGTCCAATAAACTATCTAAGATCTGTAGGTGGCAAATTATCTACATTGTGGTACTGGTCATGATCTGTGATCTGACCATGCCCCTATCCGCAATAATTAGGAATATCTAAGTAGTTGACATTGAGCCCTATACGAAACTCAGCATATAATTGTTGTGCAAAATAAAGGGGTATCTGGTCGTTATTAGGATAATGACCATATGCAGCTAAAAATCATGGATAGATCATGCTAGCAATAATAGGGTTTCTACATCGTGTGGCTCTATAGCCTATCACCCTACCCTATTTCCCCTCATAAGCTGGAAAGAGCTCTCTTTGGATGATGTCTCTGGGGGCTACCCTCTTGACACCATCAAATGATGCATCTCTTGAAACCTCAGCCCTAAGCTCCCCAGATATGGAAGCTAATATGGTAGGAGTAAATGAATGGTGAGCTCTAAACCTAGTTGTCAAATCTTGTAAACTCCTACATATCATAGTACATATGTCTCTATAAAGACCATCATCGGAGGTCAATATAGAGTGTTGTAGTCTAGCAACCTCCTACTCTAAAAATTCAAATAAAGCATCAATGTCGATGCGTGGAGGTGGTGCAGTAGGACCTCTAGCAGGAGCTGTAGGTGCATCCTGACCTGGAACATGAGCTGCACCAGGAGCCATGATAGGACCTACACGACCAGGAGTTGCACCAGGAGTTGAAACATGAGCTACATGACGAGCCCCACTAGAAGCTACAACACGAGCCCCACCATGCGCTGCACGAGGACCCATATCAAAAACTGCATCAGGCGCTGCAATAGGAACTGCATCAACGTGTGTTGGTTTAGGAGCCATAGTAGGAACTACATTAGGTTTCGTACTAGAAGTCGCATCAAGCATATCATGTGAAGCCATATCTATAGAAATGTATGAAGAGCTAAACTGCCTACTAAACACGCAATTTTTTATTTTTAACATTAAAAATTATACACATGTAATTAAACATACATCACACATCATGAACCTAGATAATCTGTACCACATCCAGAGCTAGATTAATTTGCATATAGGGTATGTGCAGGATCATGGTGTACCAAACTATGGCCTTAAGTGGTAGTGAAAAATCAGCAAATCAGGTTTATGTCAACTTGACACATAATTTTGAAGTGGTTATGTATTTTATATCAAAAAGTTGTAAGAAAATAATCTATAAGAAATTGAATGTAGTTTCTAAAATACCAGGCCTTATGAGGAGAAAAAAATAATTAATTGGTCAAAAGTTTGAATTTTAACGTAGTACTAAGAAAATTTTAGGGCGAAAATAAAAAGTAGGTGTATGTCTGACCACCTTAATCAAAATCAAACCATCATTTTTTTAAATATAATTATAGATATGAAAAGTAGACTCATGCTCGGATTTGACACATATTTTTTGGTATTTTTATTCCAAATAAATAATTAACTATGAATTTTCTACCAAAACTTTTTCAGAAAAAAAAAAGTTTTGTGTTTGACCACCCTAACTAATAGAAAATTTTACCAAATTTAAATTTTTTATTTTTTTTCTTATACTAGCCAAAGTATAAAATGTGACGCAACTTTTAGATTTAAAAAATGTTATACTGTTTGAAAGTTATAGCTATTTTTCAATCAGTATGTCAATCAACACTTAACAATTATCTTCATTGATAATTAACTAATAAATACTTATCAAACTCAAAATTTGACAGAAATTATATTTATGGAATCTAGAGATTGATATTAAAAAACTCTTTTTATTTTATTCAATTTCGATCAAAATAACATTGTCAGACGGCTATCCGAAGTTTGAGTATCGCTAAAACCCTCTTCAAACACATCTTTTGGGTTGACCGGGTAGGCTTGGTATTTACCAAGCTTAATCAGATATTTGATTTTAAATCGGATATCTGATTATATCTGATTTGAAATCAGATATTCGATATGTTGAGGTGAGCAAATTTAAAATCTCAACCCATTTTGGAGGGAAAATTGGGTTTAAACGTCACAACTTATTATTTCTAAATTATTTCACTTATATTACTATGTAAAGATGTATTTTAATATATTATATATATATAATAAATTAATGTAAAGATACAAGATATAATCTAACAATATATACTAATATATTATGTTAATCTTATTACAATCTATAAATATAATTTATATTATTATTATTTTTACTAAATATAATAACGTAATTTATATATATATAAAATAAGTATTATATATTATTATATTAATATGTATGTTATTAATATATATATATATATATATAAACATAATATATTAAATATAAATATATAATATGCATTATATATATTATTATATTATTATGTATATTATTAATATATATATAATAACATAATATTTTCATTAAATATAATAAACTAATACATATATATGTTATTAATCTATATATAATAACGTAATATTTTTATTAAATATAATAATGTAATATATATACATACATACATACATATATATATATAGATATATACATACATATATATATATATAGATATATATATATATATATATATATATATATATATATAAAATTATATTAATATGTATGTTATTAATAAATATGTATATTATTAATATATATGAGTCAAAGGGGGTCATAGGTCAACCATTGACCCCCTTTGACGCATTAAACGACGACATATGTCCTTAGGGGTCTTAAGAGCCCTAAGGACATATTACAATGGTTAATATGGGTCAAAGGGAGTCATAATGTGACCTATGATCCATTTTCATCAATTAAATGACGATATATGTCCCTACGGGTCTTAGGACCCCAAGGGACATATTTGAATCGTTCATATGGGTCAAAGGGGGTCATAGGGTCACCTATGACCCCCTTTGACCCATTAAACAATGACATATCTCTCGAGGGGTCCTAAGACCACTAGGGATATATTTGAATGGGTAATATGGGTCAAAGGAGGTCATAGGTCCCTTTGACCAATTAAATGATGACATATGTCCCTAGGGGTTCTAAGACCCCTAGGAACATATTCGAATAGGTAATATGGGTCAAAGGGGGTCATAGGGTGACCTATGACTCACTTTGACCAATTAAATGACAACATATGTCTCTAGGGGTCCTAGAACCCCAAGGGACATGTTCGAATGGGTAATATGGGTCAAAGGGGGTCATAGGGTGACTTATGACCCTCTTTAACCCATTAAATGACAACATATGTCGGTAGGGGTCCTCAGACCCCTAAGAACATATTCGAATGGATCATATGGGTCAAAGGGGGTTTTGACCCATATAAATGATTCAAATATGTCGCTAGGGGTCCTAGGACCCCTAGGGACATATTGAAATCGTTCATATGGGTTAGGGGGGTCATAGGTGACCTATGACCCCCTTTGACCCATTAAATGACGACATATGTTTCTAGGGGTCCTAGCACACCTAGGGACATATTCAAATTGTTCATATGGGTCAAAGGGGGTCATAGGGTGACCTATGACACCCTTTGACCCATTAAATGATGGCATATGTCCTTAGGGGTCCTGGGACCCCTAAGGACATATTCGAATTGTTCATATGGGTCAAAGGGGGTCATAGGGCACCCTATGACCCCCTTTGACCCATTAAATGATGACATATGTCCCTAAGGGTCCTAGGGGCATATTTGAATGGGCCATATGGGTCAAAGGGGGTCATAGGGTGACCTATGACCCCCTTTGACCCATTAAATGATGACATATATCCTTACGAGTCCTAAGACCCCTAGGGACATATTCAAATCGTTCATATGGGTCAAAGGGGGTCATAGGGTGCTTTATGACACCCTTTGACCCATTAAACGATGGCATATGTCCTTAGGGGTCCTAGGACCCATAGGGACATATTTGAATCGTTCATATGGGTCAAAGGGGGTCATAGGGTGACCTATGACCCCCTTTGACCCATTAAATGATGACATATGTCCCTAGGGATTCTAAGACCCCTAGAGACATATTCGAATGGGTAATATGGGTCAAAGGGGGTCACAAGGTGACCTATGACTCTCTTTGACCCATTCAACGACAACATATGTCTCTAGGGGTCCTAGAACCCCTAGGGACATATTCAAATGGGTAATATGGGTCAAAGGGGGTCATAAGGTGACCTATGACCCTCTTTAACCCATTAAACGACAACATATGTCGCTAGGGGTCCTCAGACCCCTAGGAACATATTCGAATGGGTCATATGGGTCAAAGGGGGTCATAGGGTGACCTATGACCCCCTTTGACACATTAAATGATGACATATGTCTCTAGGAGTCCTAGAACCCCTAGGGACATATTCAAATTGCTCATATGTCTCTATGGGTCCTTTGTCAATGCATGTTGGCTCACCCCCCGCACTTTGTCCCCCTGGGGCAGGTGGTATCTGCAAGATAAAAGAAAGATTAGGAATCATATATGCTACAATATCAAATAGAAAAAAAAATTCGAACACAACATAATGTACTATAGATGTCTCAAGGCGAAATGAAATGGCTGAGAGTGTAGCATCATCTATCTGTCTGAGCTCCTCCTCGGTCATCAACTAAACATGAATGAAGATCACATACATGTAAAAGTCAGTATGGCTTTAAAATTAAAATTACTATATTATAAAAATTAACTTTAAATCACATATGTCATAACAAAAAAATGTATACATGTACTGACACCAAAGGAGTCCATGCCTTTGTATTCCCCTCCTCTCTCGCATCAGGGTCTGTAGCCTCTACACATGCGTCTGGTGTATCCTCGTCTAATACAAAATGATACTCAGGAAGATCACCTATGGGACCTAGGAAAATATTCTTGCATGTAATGCAAGTGTGACGCACACAAACGTGTGATGAGCTAGCCGATGATGAACTAGCACCAACCTCATCAACATGGGGAGGCATGACTGACCTAGCCTGAGATATCCTTAGGCTACTCAGCCTATGAATGGCTCTGATGGTCTAAGAGCTAGCCTCTGCCATAATATCTGGATGCTGCACTCGAGGAGGGGGGGAGATATCAGGGGGGGGGGGACAAAAGTGCCAAGTTTCTTCTACTGGGAAGAGGGTCTATCCTTAGGAGCTCCTAGTCCTAAGCCCATGTTGGGCTTCATGCTCCAATAGTTCACTTTAAGTTTTAACACAAATTTTGCATATAATTTTCTAAGGAAATAAAATGGTATGTCTAAATTTCCATGTGGAGGAATATCAAAGACCATCCACCAAGGGTCCCAAAAATTTGCACGTATGGCGTCATTTGTGCACCATTTAATCGATAGTTTTGTTTTTTTTTTGTCAACTGGTATACCCATTTTTGGGTTAGCAAAAAGGCTAGCCAAATTGTCTTTGGTTATGTTGAGGGCCACGACCTCATCATAATCCAAACCATCATCAAACATCTGGTGCATTTCATCACGCCAACGAAGAGCGGCATTTTGTTGGTTTGTAAGGGTTTCAATGTTATCAACTATGGTGTTTAACATGGATAACATAAGAGCCAGTGCAGGTACATTATTATATGTTCTATGCAAACCTCTCAACTCAGTAAGATTTTCATTTATCAAATCCTCGATTCGAGGAGGGTTTTGAGGAGGTAGAGGATCATTTGGTGGAGGGTTTTGTGGGGATACTAGATCGTTTGGTGGTGGGTTACGAGGAATATTATTCCCTGTCTCAATGTCATCATTTTGATCAGCCATTCCTATTGAATTGCAAAACATAATATATATTTTAAAAAAATCTAAATTTTAACCATTTTTGTCAAAAAACCCCTAGATTCAACTAAAACAAACAAACTCATGTTAAAATCTATTAAATTTAGGTTAAAAATGAGTCGGGGGGGGGGAACATACCTGATATCTGATATCCAATCTGCTATGGCAATACTGGCCCCAAATTAGCATAAAATGAGGGCCAGCGGGTCTGTGATTTTATTTAATCCATGTACAGGTATCGGATATCCGATACTATATTGGATATCCGATACTATATTGGATATCCGATATGGCACAATAACATAAAATGAGTACAATATATATAATATAACATATAATATATAATATATATTACATTTTATATATTTTTATATTATATTTTATATTTATTATATTAATTTACTATATATTATAATATAAAATATTATATTATATAATAATATTATATTATAAGATATTACTTTTTATTATTATATTATATTATATTATTATAATATAATATGTTATTATAATATAATACATTATAATATTATTATTATAGTATAATATTATACGATTATAATATAATATTATTATTATTATTATATTATAGTATAATAATTATTATAATAATAATATTAAATAATAATAATATCATTAAGTAAATATTAATATTAAATAATAATAATATTATTAAATAATATATCATACTATTATATGATTATAATTATTAGTCAGATATTTGATTTAAAATCGGATATCCGATATTATCAGATATCCGATGTCAAATCATATATCTGATATCATATCAAATATCCGATAAGGCTCGGCTTAACCTTCCTAGTTTGATTCCTGAATAGGTAAAAAAAAGTCAGAGCAGATTTTGAAGCACTTTTAGGCGTCTTCAAACTCTTTTTTTTTCACATCGCCACTTTTTGGCACACCATGATCCTGCACATACCCTATAAGTATAAGATAACTTTAAAGTTGAGAGTTTGGTTATGGTTAGAGTTAATTTGTTGTTCTAAGATTTTATTATACTTTCGGGGGTATTATTAGAGAATTCAATTAAAGGGTAATAAATTATTTATATTACTCTTAAATGATAATGTTTCGAGGTTTAGGTTTCAAGTTGGGTCACATATATATCATTCAAAACAAGGGTCATACTTCATGTATGTACATGTGTTTGAATGTATGTGCATGTATCTCAAATGTAATTTTTAACAATTTAGGATTAGGGTCAACTTGTTTTAATTTTATGTAAGTTAGGCTTTAATTAGATTTTGAAATAGGGTTTTAGTGTAATTAAGCTCAATTTTAGGGTAAGATTTAAGACGTTATGACATTGTTAGGGTTTACATGAACTTACATAATTTCTAGCATTAAATTTAGGGGTTAATATTAAGGTCCATGGTTAAGAATTTAGGATAAGGGAACTTACCATATGAAGTTTATGATTTGGTTCAAGATTATGATTTAGGGTATTTATTATCATTTATAATCTTGGGTTTAGAAATTAAATTTTAATATCAAGGGTAGGGTTAGGGTTCGGATAATGGTTAGGGTTAGGGTTTGGTTAGGTTAGGGTTAGGGTTTGGATGTACATGTATGTTATATTCATACCTAGATATGCAAATTAATCTACATTCTTATATATGTACTACCTTATATATACCTCTATATATATTACACCGAGAGTAATCATTCTCGAGGTGCCTATTTTCGTTTAATTCCAAGGGTATTTTAATCACAATTGAGATTTATGAAAATGAAAATAGGCGCCTAAAGAATGATTACTCTCGACATAATATATATAGAGGTATATATAAGCTAGTGGCAATCGCGGCGCAACAGGAAAAGTATTTTTTTAATTTTTTCTATTTTTCTAAGGTTAGTGCTGAATTATTTATTTCTTTTTAAATACAATTGTATAAACTTACTATAAAAATCTAATTGTGTAAACTTACTATAAAATTATTCTTGAATATATATTTTTTTAATTCTATATATGGTGTTTATATGCATCACTTTAATTCAGTTTTATTTTAAACATATTGTTATGTAAAATGTTAAATTGAAGAGTAGAGTTATAGTTAGGGTCAGGGTTAGTGTTAGGGTTGGGACTATTGTTAGGGTTTGAGTTATGGATAGGGTTAGAGTTATGCTAAGAATTGAATTACAATTAGAGTCAAGATTAGCATTAGGGTTAGGGCTAGGGTTATTTTTAGGATTATGAATCTTGTTAGGGTTATAGTTAGGGTTAGGTTTAGAATTAGAGTTAGAGTTAATGTTAGGATTAGGGTTAGAATTTGGGTTACAAATATAGTTAGGATTAGAATTAGAGTTATGGTTAAGGTTAAGAAAAGGGCGAGGGTAAGAATAAGGGTTTAGGTTAAACATATAGTTAGGGTTAGGATTAGAATTAGAGTTAGGGTTTGAGTTAGAGGTAGAGTTAGAATTGAAGCTTGAATAAGGGCTAGAGTTAGAGTTGAAATTAGGCTTAAAATTAGGATTAGGGTTAGGGTTAAAATTAGATTTACTGTTAGAGTTAGAGAAAGGGGTAGAGAAAGGGTTAGTTTTAAGGTGATGGTTAAGGTTAGGTTTATATTTAGAGTTAGGGTTGTATATAGAGTTACATTAGGGTTAAGGTTAGGGTTAGGGTTAGGGCTACAATTTTCATCTAGATTAAAGTAAGGGTTAAGGTTAGAGTTAGGGTTAGGTTATGGTTTTAGTGAAGGTTAAACTAAGGATTAGGGTTAGGATTATAGTCTAATTATGGTAGAATTAGATTTATAGTTAGGGTTATATTTAGGGTTAGAGTTAGGGGTAGGATTATGGTTTTAAAAAAGTAATTTTCATTTTGGCATATTGTAATGTAAAATGTTATAGTCAAACATAGATATATGGTTAGGGACAAAGTTACCATTATAGTTAATGTTAACCTTACAGATAGAATAAGGGTTAGGGTTAGCATTAGGGTTAGGGCTGGAGTTAGGGTTAGAGTTACGATTATGGTTATTGTTAGAGTTATGGTTAAGGTTTGGGTTAGAGTTATGTTTATGGTTAAGGTTAGGGTTGGAGTTATGGTTATGGTTAAGGTTTGGATTAGAGTTATGTTTATGGTTAAGGTTAGGGTTAGAGTTATGGTCATAGTTAGGGTTAGGGTTAGAGTTATGGTTATGGTTAGGGTTAGTGTTATAGTAAGGCTAGGGTTAGGGTTTGAGTTAGGGATAAGGTTAGAGTGAAGGTTAGGGTTTGAGTCAAGATTAAAGTAAGGGTTAGGGTTAGGGTTAGAGTCCAACTATGGTAGTGTTAGATTTAGGGTTAGAGTTAAGGGTTAGTGGTATGCTCTTGGTTAAGGTTAGGGTTAGGGTTAGGGTTATTATAGGGCTCGAGTTAGGGTTATTGTAGGGATAGGGTTAGGGTTTGAGTAAGGGTTAAGGTTAGATTTAGGATTAGGGTTAGGGTTTTAGTTAGGATTAAAGTTAGGGTTAGGGTTAGGGTTAGAGTCTAGTTATGGTAGAGTTAGATTTAGGGTTAGAGTTAGGGATAGAGTTATGTTTATGGTTAAGTTTAGGGTTAGAGTTATGCTCATGGTTAAGGTTAGGGTTAGACTTATGGTTATGGTTAGGGTTATCGTTATAGTAGGGCCAGGGTTAGGGTTAGGGTTAGGGTAAGGGTTAGGGCTTGAGTAAGGGTTAAGGTTCTAGAGTTATGGTTAGGGAAAAGTTTTGAGCCAAGATTAAAGTTAGGGGTAGGGTTATGGTTAGAGTCCAATTATGGTAGAGTTAGATTTAGGGACAAATTAATGTTTATGGTTAAGGTTACTGTTAAGGTTAGGGTTAGGGTTAGAGTTAGAGTTAAGGTTAGGGTTAAGGTTAGAATTAAGGTTAGGGTTAGTGTTAAGGTTAGGGTTAGGGTTAGAGTTACAGTTAGGTTTACAATTAGAGCTAGAGTTAGGGTTAGGGTTAGAGTTATAGTTAGGGTTAGAGTTAGAGTTAGAGTTAGGGTTAGGGTTAGGTTTAAAATTAGAGTTAGAGTTGGGATTAGGGTTAGGGTTAGAATTAGGGTTATAAATATAGTTAGGATTAGAGATAGAGTTAGGGTTAGGGTAAGGGTAAGAATTAGGGGAAGGGTTAGAATTAGGGTTACAAATATAGTTAGGGTTAGTGTTAGGGTTAGAATAAGAGTTAGGGTTAGGGTTAGAGATAGAGTTAGAATTAGAGTTCGAATAAAGGTTGGAGTTAGAGTTGGAGTTAGAGTTAGGGTTATATTTAGGGTTAGAACTAAGGTTAGGATTAGAATTAGTGTTAGAGTTAGGGTTATGGTTAGTGTTAGGGTTATGGTTAGGGTTAGCATTAGGGTTAGGGTTAGGGTTAGGGTTAGTGTTAGGGTTATGGTTAGGATTAGCATTAGGGATAGGGTTACAATTAGAGTTAGAGTTAAAATTAGAGGTAGTGTTAGTGTTAGTGTTAGTATAAGAGTTAGAGCTAGAATTAGAGTTAGAGATAGGGTTCAAGTTAGAGTTAGAGTTAAAGTTAGAGATAGAGTTGTGATTAGGGTTATATTAGGGTTAGGGTTAAAGTTACCTAATTAGATTTAGGGTTAGGGTAAGAGTTACGGCTAGGATTAGGGTTAGTGTTAGAGTTAGAGTTATATATAGTGTTAGGGTTAGGATTAGGGGTAGGTTTATAGTCAAAGTTAGGGTTAGGGTTAATATTGGGGTTAGGGTTACAAAAAGAGTCAGAGTTAGAGTTAGGGTTAGAATTAGGGGTAGGGTTAGAATTAGAGATAAAGTTAGAGTTGGAGTTAGGGTTAGGGTTAGAGTTAGAGTTAGAGTTAGATTTATGGTAAGAATCAGGGTTAGAATTAGGGTTAGGATTAGAATTAGCATTAGAGTTAGAGTTAGGGTTAGAATTAGGGTTAGGGTTAGGATTAGAGTTAGAGTCACATATAGTGTTATGGTTAGGATTAGCATTATATATAGTGTTAGGATTAGGATTATGGGTAGGATTAGGGTTAGAGTTAGGGTTAGTGTTAGGGTTACAATTAGAGTTAGAGTTATAATTATAGTTAGGGTTAGAGTTAAAGTTAGAGTTAGGGTTAGAATTAGGGTTAGTGGTAGGGTTAGGGTTACAGATAGAGTTGGAGTTAGAGTTAGGGTTAGAGTTAGAATTAGAGTTAGGATTAGAGTTATAGTAAGGCTTAGGTTTAGGGCTAGAATTAGGGTTAGGGTTAGAATTAACATTATATTTAGGATTACAAAGGGTTAACATTAGGGTTAGGGGGAGAATTAAAGTTAGAGATAGAGTTAGAGTTAGAGTTAGAGTTAGGGATAGGGTTAGGGTCAGGGTTAAAATTAGAATTATCTAGTTAGAGTTAGAGTTAGAGTTAGCATTTGTGTTATTATTGCGGTTAAGATAATTTTTGGGTTACTAATCATATTATAGCTAATGTTAGTGCTATTGTTACACTTTACCTTGGTGTTAGGATAACTGACAGGTTAAATTTTAATGTGGGTTAGTTGTATTATAGTGCCCATGATTAGTGCTATTGTGATACAAGTTATTAACCTTTTTAATAATGTAATCCCTCCCCCCTCTCTCTCTCCCCTCTCTCTCCCCTCTCTCTCCCCCTCTCTCTCTAACTACACCCATTAATATCTCCCCCCACTATCTAAATATACCCTTTCTCTCTCTCTGTAGTCTCTAGTAATGCTCCCCTAATATATCTCTCTAATCTCTAGATACACCCGCTTATCTCTCCCACCCTAATTTCTATATACTTCTCCTAATCTCTCTCTCCCTTTATGCTCTCTAGATACACCCCTAATCTCTCTCTCTCTCTCTCTCTCTCTCTCTCTCTCTCTCTCTCTCTCTCTCTCTCTCTCTCTCTCTGTGTTTGCTCTCTAGATACACCTCATAATCTCTTTTTCTCTCTCTCTACATAAAACATGCCTCTATAAGAAACATAACATGAGCTCCTTCTTGTCTATAGATATGCTCTCTCTCTCTCTCTCTCTCTCTCTCTCTCTCTCTCTCTCTCTCTCTCTCTCTCTCTCTCTGGGTGTGTGTATATACATATTATCACTTATAAAAATATATAATATTATTTCTACTTACTTGTACATATAGGGTTAGGCTAAGGTATATAATTTACTAAATGATTAGTACAATCATATATAGAGTAAGAGTTAAAGTTAGGATCCAAGGTTTACAATTTCATTTATATGACATTCAGTGTTATGAGTAGGGTTAATAAGTGGTTAAATGTTACACTAAAATAAGGGACAGGGTTAACGGAAGTATGAGATTTAGGTGTAGTGTTGGAGTATTTGGAGTACAACTATGGTCAAATTTGGGATATATGTTATACAAATGACTTGAATAGTGGAAAAATTAATTCATGAAAGGGAAGTTACAAGTCCCAGCACAACAATTCAAATGATGTTAAAAGTGTGAAAGAATATATAAGAGTTAATTTTATGAAAATTATTTCTCTATGATGATGTGAGAACATTATATATTGTTGAATTTTTAATAATGCCAATGCAATTTTTATTGCAATGATTAATAATTGTAATCAATAAATATCCCTATCATTAAGGAATCTATTTAGACTTATGATTTTATTTCTTAATTAATATATTTAGTAGCCACATCCATTGAAGAATTTTTTTGTACATCCAATACAACTAATTAAAAGTAAAAATTTGAAACTGGTCAGAGACAAGAATGAACTATTTACAAAAAATATATCTGTGGTGGTGTAAATACATGTCATTGTGAAATACTTCTTTCATCATTGAGGGAAACCCATCTACTTTTGTAGATGTGTCACACAGAAATTTTTATGCATCTTCCATATGCATTTCTTCCATTTCCTCAACATAGTCAATTGGAAATATTGCTTCTCTACAACTTTAATTATAGTTGTGTGCCTCTCTTTAATTATTTTTAGGCATTTGTCAAACTCAATCTCGAAGAAATCATTTGAGATCATTGAAGTAGTTAGGCTCTAGTATCCAATAATGTTTGATTCTCTATTTGAGGTATCCATAACTCAAATAGTAACATGCAAACTTATAAACAAAAATCAACATATGGAAATAATCATAATGAGAAAGTATTAATAGTTAACATAAATTCTTTCAAATCAATAATGTTCAAAATAACATAAATAAAAATCAAAACTATTTCAAATGAAATAGTTAGAGTGTAATGTTTGAAATATGGTGGCATTGTCTTCCACTTTTCAAACATTAAAAACATAAATATTAATAAAAAATTATATATAGTATGAAAAATATTTAAATAAAACATATATATAATCTAATTAAATAATGACAAAATATAAACTAAATATATGATTCATTCATTTTGAATTAATCACTAACTTTAATAAAATATAAATTTTATTGATAAGGTGACCTTCTTGTCCACATCAACGATTAAATTTGATTATGAAACATTAAAAATATAAATATTTTGAAAAATGCAAATATAAAACTATTATGAAACATACAAATCTAAAACATGGAAACCAAAAGTATTTTGAAATATGCTTGAATCTAAAACTAATGTAAAACATGGAAATGCAAAACTAAATTGAAACATGCACATTAAAAATCTGTAAAAGAAATGTATTATCAAATATCTAAGTCAAATAGTTTTTAAATCCTAAATCTAAATCAAACATACAAGGCTAAACTATATGGAGCTTTAATCTACTCCTGTTCAAAAACTCTAATTGCTCCAATAATCTCCATCTCTTCCTCCCTGCAAAAACATAAAATGAAAATGAAATGAGGAGCATTTGTTTTATAATTTATGAGAGAACCCTCATATCCCACAATAGATGTCTTTTGACATTCCATGAATTTGTTTCAACTTCCCCCATTCCTCACAAAAAATAAGCATGAATGTGCATGAAAAAATATATTTAACAAAAAGAAAATATTTTATATTTAAAATTTTAATTAAGTTATTTCAGCCCTATTTTCTTGGGTTCTATTTTTTTGGCCTTATTTTTTTAGGTGCTATTATTTCGGCATCAATTTGGCTTAATATTATTTTGGCTAGCTATTATTTCAAGAATTTTATTTTATTTTATAATTCAATAATGATAAAATATATACTAAATATATGATTTATCTACTTTAAATAAATCATTAACTTTAATAAAATATAAATTGTATTGATATGGTGGCATTCTCATCTAGATTAATGATAAAATTATGCTTTGAAACATGAAAATATAAATACTTAGAAACATGCAAATGTAAAACTATTGTGAAACATTCAAATCTAAGACATGCAAACCAAAACTATTTTGAGATATGCAAATTTGAAACTAATATGAAACATGCAAATATAAAACTAATTTGAAACATGCACTTTTAAAATATGTAATGAAAAGTATTATAAAATATATCAATCAAATAGATTTTGTGTTAGTGCAGTTTTTTATTTTTCCTATTTGGCTAGGTTTTTCCTACACTTTTAATAATCTTGCTTAGGTTAATAAAGCATGTCTTATTAGGTGAATGGTTGTGAGATGTCACCTTCCTACATGTGAGCATCCATTAGCTATCTTGGGAAGATACTTTGCTATCTTTAGTCCGATAGATGGTTGCTCCTCATTGGTTGGTGTTGCCACCTCCTCCCTCTTCCTAGCCTATATAAGTATGCTACCTAGCTTGTATTTGCATCTCTTATTTTTGCATCCTCTTAATACTATTTTGCTTCTAGCATTTGCATTACTCTCTTGGAAACTAACTCTGTGTTGCTATTTTGATTTTGTATCATTTGCATTCACAGTTTAGATATTTACTCTTTGCACTAGTTTTCTGGGTTATTAATCTTTTCAAATTCTAACATGGTATCAGAGCTTTTCTATGTGCAAGAGTAGATTTTAGTTTCCTTATTTGAGAGATTCGGGGGGGGCAAATAAACTTTATTGTAGTTTTTTTGAAAAATGAAGTATGCTCTTCTCTTGCATCTTTGGATGATCCTAAGAATCAAAAAAGTTTTGACAAAAACAGTTTTTCTCTAGGGTTTCAATCTCAAATTTGACAACCAACTTGCATATTTGAAGTTTTCAATCAGTTTTGCAGGTTCTAGCATGCCATTGATGGACTTAGGAAGTTGATCCAACATTTGCATGTCATATTCTTGTTGCTGGGGTCATTTTTTGATTTTTGGAGCCATTTTTTACTGTTAAAAGCGTTTGATTTACACTACAGCAACATCTTTTATACATCAACAAGAAAAACGCTTTTTGGGTTTTGTTTGCAGCCACAAAAAACCATCTGGGTATCTTTTAGATTTTGCATGCAAGCTGTATATTTTGCAAAATTGAGCATGCAAAGCTACAACAATATCCCTCTCCATTGGCAGTCGCAGATTTGAACGCAGTTTTCAAATGTCTCGTTCTTGCTCATATGGACTCCGATTTTGATGATTCTTATAATCAACTTGGCTATTTTTTTGTGCTCTATCCACTAGTGGAGTTGTTTTTTGATTTTCATGCATGAATTCTTCAAAAATTGCAGATTCTCAGCCGTGACTGTGCACAGTTCTCATTTTGAAGACTTCGAAAGATCATAACTTTCTCATATGACCTCGTATCGAGGTGATTCTTTTTTTGAAAGTGCATGATTTTTAGAGTAGATTGCAGTGGTGCTATTTTTTTCCTTGATTATTGTGCCCAAGTTTCACTTCTAGCATATGCTCTTCATGAGGGTTTGTAATGCATTGAAATAAAGACCACTAAGTATTTCTTTCTAGTGGTAGTTGTAAATGCACTAAAATAAAGTGCCAAATCATATTTCTTAGGGGGGGGTTCTTTGATTGAGTAAAGAGGGGGGGCATTATCGTGGTTGGGTTCTCTTCTTTCTCTGCATTTCTTCATCATGGATCAAACAAATATACCCATCCTAACTTCATTCAATTACTTTGAGTGGAAATCACGCATGAAAATTCACTTAAAGAAAGCTGAATTAAATAGGATAACTATGGGACTTGAAACTAAACCTGCTAAAGATGAAGACAAGTCTAAGTGGTTTAACAAATGTGATGAGGCATTTGGAACATTGTGTTTGTCTATTTCTCCTGACTTTCTATTTCACATTGAGTCTTTGGATACACCAAATGAAGTATGGACAAAGCTAGAAACACTATTTGGCACACAAGATTCAATGAGGGGTCATATGTTGGAAAATGAATTAATTAGTTTGAGTTAGGCAATTTCAACAAAATCCAAGATTTCTTCACCAAATTGAAATCACTAAGGCTGCAGTTAAAACAATGTGGAATTGAAAAGAAAGATGAACAACTGATTCTTAGTATTCTCTCTAAGCTAAGTTCAAAATATTCTGTGTTTGTCTCTACCTTCTATGCTACTAAGGGTGCACTTGGTACTCAATTCACCATGCCATCTTTAGATGATTTTGCTATCAATCTCACTCGAGAACAAGACAAGCTAATCCAGATGGGCACTCTTAAGTCCTCTAAGTCACATGCCTTGGCTACCAACCAAGGCACAAAAGAACAACAAGGACAAAGTAGTAACAACAATAGTAAGGATAAGAAACAAAAGAATAGCGAGGAGAAGAAGGATCAGATATCAATTTCTTCAAAAGCAACTATTGATACACTGTCTTCCAAGGGCAATAAGCCTAAGAAAGAAAAGGTCAAATGTGCCTATTGTAAAAGACTTGGTCATGATGAACATAAATGTTTGCAGAAACAACTTGATCACTTGACATACATTCTTGAGAAGAATAATATTAGTGTTCCTGAGTCTATCAAACAAAGTTCTAATGAAGGGTCTAACAAAGAAAAAGAAAACAGCAAGGGGAAAGGAAAGGGCAAGGCCCTTTTTACAGTTGCTTCCTCACCATCCACTTGGGTTCTTGATTCGGGTGCTTCCCACCACATGGCTTCATCTAAGGAAGAACTTGCATCCTTGGAGCCCTGTACTATGCCTTCTATTTTGATGGGTGATAACACTCCTTTTGAGGTGTGTGGGAGAGGGTCTATTGATGTGGGCGTTGGCACATTCCATGATGTTCCTTGTGTACCCTCATTGTCAACTAATCTCCTATCGGTATACCAGATCACTCACACAGGTTTAGGCAAGAAGGTTGAGTTCACTCCTAATTCAGTGGAGATATGTGAGTTTCACAATGATTCTACAGTTGCAATTGGGAGAGCAGATTTTCAGCCACGACTCTATATGTTTTCTCACTTTGTTCCTGATCCTCCTTTGATTGTTTCACTCATTCACTCTAATGATGTGAGCAGATTATGGCATGAGCAGTTTGGCCATCTTAACTTCCACTACTTGCATCAGCTTAACCAGCAGAGCATGGTCATAGGGTTTCCTTCTACTTTGACATTGGAATCACTTGGAATACATGATAGATCTTCTAATGGGTCAGATTCACTTGAGCAGTCTTCTACCTCCACTTTTGATGCAGAGAGTGATTCAGAGGACTCACCTCCTTCCTCTCCTAGTCATCATTCATAGGTTGATGATTCTCCTCTAGATTCCCCATCTTCTGGTCCACTTTGGGCTAGACAGACCTTGCAGTTTGCATGTGATTGGGTTGGGGATCCATCAGACACCAAGATGACTCGTTTACAATTCCAAGATGCTCTACATATCTTCATTGCTGCTGCCTCAAATCCACAGTCCTTTCATGAGGCTTCTGGTATTTCTGAGTGGGATACAGCTATGCAGGAAGAGTATAGTTCCTTGATGAGGAACCACACTTGGGATCTTGTCCCTTTTCCTAAGGGAAGAAAACTTGTTCGATGTAAGTGGATCAACCAGACAAAATTTTCAAGCTTTGCTGAAGGTGCAGGATGCTTCATCTTTTGGGGGGGGCCTCTTCCTCTCACTTGGAGTCCTAATTTTCTTTAGGGAGTCTCTTTTCTCTCTCTTTTGGGGGAATTTTATGTACATGGGTACCTCATCAGGCTTTACTTTCCGGGACCCATTTCTACATCCACCTAAGCTTCGCTTATGGGGAGGTGTTAGTGTAGTTTTTTATTTTTCCTATTTTGCTAGGTTTTTTCTACACTTTTAATAATCTCACTTAGGTTAATAAAGCATGTCTTATTAGGTGTATGGTTGTGAGGTGTCACCTTCCTACATGTGAGCATCCAGTTGCTATCTTGGGAAGATACTTTCTATCTTTAGTCCGATAGATGGTTGCTCCTCATTGGTTGGTGTTGCCACCTCCTCCCTCTTCCTAGCCTATATAAGCATGCTACCTAGCTTGTATTTGCATCTCTTATTTTTGCGTCCTCTTAATGTTATTTTTCTTCTAGCATTTGCATTACTCTTTTGGAAACTAACTCTGTGTTGCTATTTTGATTTTGTATCATTTGCATTCACAGTTTAGATATTTACTCTTTGCACTAGTTTTCTGAGTTATTAATCTTTTCAGATTCTAACATTTTGAATACAAATCTAAATCTAAATCAAACATGCAAGACTAAACTATTAAATGCATGCCTAAATAGTTATGAATAGAATTCTAAATCTAAGTGAAATTAATTAAAATTTAAATCTAAACCAAAGTAGAATATTATAACTAATTTTGAATTTCAATTTACATCTACATCTAAATCGAAATGAAAATGTAAATAAAAAATAGAAATCTCACCTATAAATATGTTACTCCAAAACTTTAATCTACTCCTATTCAGAATCTCCAATCTAATCCTCCAATAACCTCCACTTCTTCCTTCCTACAAAAACATAAAATGAAAATGAAATGAGGAGCCTTAGTTTTATAACTTCTAAGAGGATCCTCATATCTCCCAACAGATGTCTCTTCACATTCCACAAATTTGTTTCAAATTCCCCCACTCCCCACAAAAAATAAGCGTGAATGTGCATGCAAAATTATATTTAACCAAAAAAAATCATATTGGAATTATTTCATCCCTATTTTTTTGAGCCCTATTTTTTCAGGCCCTATTTTTTTGGGTCCTACTTTTTCGGGCCCTACCTTTTCAGGCCCTATTATTTCAGGCCTATTATTTCAGCCTCCATTTGGCTTCCTATTATTTTGGCTAACTTTTATTTCGAGAATTCTTTTTTAATATTTAATTTGGAAGTTTGTAACCACTCCCAATTCTTTTTTATTGACAAAGAATCTTTTTTGGCATATTCTTGTGTTGGGTATTTGTGCTGTGATTGTATAGAATGCCTCTCGACGTAATAATTTAGGATCTCCCTTTAAGACATGTCATTGAATTATATAGTTAATTATATACTTCTAATTATTAAGAAATTAAAAATAATAACATATGTACATTTAAACATGAATATTGAAAATATATGTATGCACATCTATATCTAACACATGAACATATTTACATGTACATTTATGAAATAAAATATACATTTTAATCTACATTCTTCAGTATAATTTAAGATCTCCCCTTAAGACATGTGTTATTAAATATAGTTAATTACACTTAGTTATAAGATAGATTAAGATCAATAGTTAACATATACACAATTTATACATATAAAAATGTGAATTTATTAAAAACATGTGCATACATCTACTTTTACCAATGAACAAATATACATGTACATCTATGTTCAAACTAAAAAATTATACATTTTAATTTATATTTTTACAAGTACAATTAATGATATAGACCCTTAAGATATGTCATTTAATTAAACTTCTAAAATTAAGACATTAAAGTGAATTTGACATATATATATAAACATTAATATCAAAAACATACATGTCAACATTTAACATATATATATATATATATATATATATATATAATTTTTTTAAATTTGTTTTCTAAAATTTATATTATTATAAATTTTGTAATGTTTTTCTAATTTTTTAAAAATGTGTTTCTAATGATTTTCTAAATTTTATAATTTTTTTCTTTTTCTTTAAATTTTTTTTTACTAAAATTTATATTATTATAAAATTTCTAACATTTTTCTAATGTTTTTTCTAAATTTTTTTTCTAAAATTTATATTAAATTATAAATTTTCTAATATTTTTGTACTGTTTTTATTTCATATTAAATTCTAAATTTTCTAATATTTTTTCTAATGTTTTTCTAAATTTATTTTTAATATTTTTTCTAAATTTTGTATTAAATTATAAATTCTCTAATATTTTTATAATGTTTTCTCTAAATTTGTTTTCTAAATTTTCTAACGTTTTTGTAATATTTTTTTCGAAATTTTCTAATTTTTTAAAATGTTTTTTTCTAAATTTTCTAATTTTTTAAAATATTTTTTTTATAAAATTGTTTTTTAAATTTTATATTAAATTATAAATTTTCTAATTTTTTTTAATGTTTTCTCTAAATTTTCTAATATTTTTATTATATTTTTTCTAAATTTTTTAATATTTTCTTTTTTTTTTCTAAATGTTTTCTAAATTTTATATTAAATAATAAATTCTCTAATGTTTTCTTAATATTTTTTCTAAATTTGTTTTCTAATGTTTTTCATAAATTTTATATTATTTTTGCTAATGTTTTCTAAAATTGTTTTCTAATGTTTTCTATATAATATTTTTCTATTTTCTAAATTAATATAAATAAATAATAAAAATATTAAATTAACATTTATATATGCTTTCAAAACTATTAAAAACGTAAATAACATTCAAATATGCTTTAAAAACATTAAAATCTACTTTAATAACATTAAAAAAATACTTTAAAAACGTTGAAAAATATTAAATTAATAATATTTTTACATACCCAATGATGAGAATCAGAACGAAAGTGATAGGATGATGGTGATGGAGGTAGCAAAAATGACACATTCGCTTGAACGCTTTGAATGAATAGTAGTCGATGTGAAAATGAATTGGAAAAGTTGAAAAAGTGATTTTAATTGCCAAAAATCCATGCGGCATAGGTTCATGCGAACATGGCTTCATGAGTTTGTGCGAACATGTGTCGCTTACATATTCACGCGAGCATATCAATGGGGTTTGCGCGAACGTGCAGTGTTTGGAATTGCAAAAATTTTGCAACTTTTTAGAATTTGTTCGTCCCACTAAAGTGGAACCCATTATTGTGGGTTCACCCTGTCACTGTCTCGGAACTAGCTTTTTAATACTTCTTTTGGATCCAAAAAAGATCTCCATATTCTCAATTTACAGCAAAAAAAATAACAGTAGGTCAAAAAAGGATTTGAAAGGCATGCAGGAGTGCTGACATCATCATTTCACTAGATTGAATTTGATGGCCTGCCAGCCATCCTAGGAAAGAAAAAGACTACAACATGGCATGCCATGTGGCATCAACGTGGTAGTGGGCTCAAAACAGGGTGACATGGCACTTCACACGTGGCTTGTGCCAACAATGCCACGTGGGCAGAGTGTACATAATGGCTACAAAGCGAAGGAGGTGAAGCAGCTAGTGGAGGTGGAGCAGTGATTACTGATGGCACAATTGTAGTAGTGGGGCCATCATGGAGGGCAGAGCAGAGGCACTAATGGTGGTTATCGGGAACCTAGCGCCAATGATAGCCAGAACCATTGTGCTTTGCAAGACTGCTGGTGGTTACTGCAAATCGCTAGTGGTCTCAATGACCGCTAGTGGTTTTTTAAATTGCATTGGTGAAAAATCCACAATTTTTAAAATAAAAAACTTGTGATTTTTAATAAAAATCTCTGTTGAACCACATGTAGCAGTCGTACGACCTTGTTAGACAAAAACATTTTGCCTCCCACATCAATTTTGTCCAAAATAGATAAATTTTATATGGAAATAGGGGTTTTGACACCTTTTGGATCCATTCAAGAATTTCATTTGGCCTCAAACTACTCCAAAAATTAGTGGCCCACTATTTTCTTAGGAAATACTTGAAAAAATCTAGCTCAGATCCATCAAAATTTTGTTCTTTCATTTTCTCCAAATATCGAATAAGCTACAATAGATTTGGCTCTGATATGATGAAGGATTTGAGAAAATATGCAAATCAAATCCATGAAGCCCTTGAATACCTACATGCAGAAAACCTATCACAGAGAAGAAAAAGACAAGAAGAAAAACATGGAAATTGTATATTTAGATGAAGAAAAAGATACATATTTACAAAGAGATTAAGCCTTATAAAAGGGGATCGAAACCCAAAAAGGGTAACCTAATAAGTTACAAAGGGTAACCTAAAGGTAAAAGCTAATTAATTATTAATTATTAGATAGAGAAAGAAAAAATGCATAAAGAAAAATCTAAAGACATGAGAAAAAGGTAATTTAATAAATTAAATTAAATTAACCTTTTTCTCTAACAGTTTAGCCCCCAAACTAAAATTTCTTTCATAGAGATTATTTAACCTTGCCCTACCAAGGTCTTTTCGAGTGCATATATTGTCCCAAGAAATAAGAGGGACTTTTTGCTCATTATCTAAATGACCCTTCCAAATGAAATCTTTGATTAGCTTTTTGATGACCTCTAGAACTCCCTTAGGAGTTGAGAGAACTAACATAACAAAGCTAGGAATTGAAGTGAGGAAAGATTTTGCCAATATGATTCTTCCTGCCAAAGACAACCACCTAGCCTTCCAAGAGGAAATTCTACTCAAGTAATACTTTGGATAATGTTGTCCCGTAATGTAGCCTTACCTAGTACACAAAAAAGGGGGATTCCCAAATATTTACAGGGAATCTTAGTAATTGGAAAACCTAGGTATCTATGGATGGCATTTTGGACAAGAGTGGTTGTATTGAAGAAGAAAATATTTGATTTAGTAGCATTAAGATTATGGCCTAAGGCATTACAATATTCATCTAGAGTCTCCTTAATGGCTAAAGCTTCTAAGCGGGCTGCCTTCCCAAATAATAGCGAATCATCTGAAAATAAAGTGTGAGTAACTACAAGCTAAGATCTAACAGAGATGCCTACCCAAATTTTTTGTGAGTTCTTGTAGGCAATCAATCTACTAAGGGCCTCTGCCATAATAATGAACAAGAAGGGAGAAAGAGAATGTCCTTAAATAGAACACCATTTAAATTGTTAAATAATAAAATTAATTGATATCAACTTAAACAGAAAATTATATGACACATTATAAGTTCTTTTTTTTTTTTTTTAATTATTAAAAAAATTGTTAACATTTTTAAAAAATAAGATAGACTTCAATATAACTCACATAGATCTATTGTATTTTTTTTTGGTCACAAAGGGTGTCCCTACAACCCAAGCCTAGTAGGTTCCCTTTATGAGGTGAGGTTGGAGCAAGACTTATCCCTATGGCCACAAGATAACCAACACTCCCCCCAAGTG
This sequence comes from Cupressus sempervirens, assembly GCA_028749045.1. Classification (NCBI taxonomy): domain Eukaryota; kingdom Viridiplantae; phylum Streptophyta; class Pinopsida; order Cupressales; family Cupressaceae; genus Cupressus; species Cupressus sempervirens. Next base: position 413,699,540 of record CM053789.1, on the reverse strand, counting down.
TTTGTGGTGGGGTAATGACAGGCACAAGAGTCAAACTGAGACCATGGGGATCACCCACAAACCTCAAACCAACTCACCTAACTTGTGGGGCTAATTTACTATATATTAGTGTATGTATTTTTTAAATATATTTTTATTAGAATTAAACGTTTAGTTAATACGTTAGAAATAAAGATAATATTAGAAAAAAGAGTATAATTAGTAAGTATTTTTAATGTATTTAAATAACGTCTTTGTACTCAACTCTTTATCAATTTGTATCTACTATTAAAAAAACTAGCTTGTAATATCTTAAGTTCAAAAACTTTTATTCTATGAGAGTTCTATTAAAGTTTAGGTAATAAATTCTAAGATTTTTTTTTTTTTGAAATAAATGTCTTTAATTTGTTGTTAAAATTTTGTATAACCTAAGAAAAATCATATATGCATGTTAAGTATAAATTAATTTAGATAGAAATTTTATTTATATTAACTTTTAGTTTGTGAATATGTTAAAGCAATTTTCATAACCTCCTCAAATAAATCATTTAGATTTTTCATTTTAGAAACTATATATATATATATATATATATATATATATATATATATATATATATATATATATATATATATATATATATATATATATATATATATATATATATATATATATATATATATATATTCCCCTACTAAAATATTTTTTATATTTTAGAAATATCTTAAGACAATTCACATCAAATGGTTTATGTGTTTCCAATATTCTATTTGTCTCTTTAATTTCCATGCTAAAAAAACTTGGATCACAATTTGTAATACTTAAGTATTTAATATCATGTTTTGAAGGAAATAATTCATTTTTATAAATAAAAGCAAGATAAAATCCATGAAACAAGGAGGGAGTAAAAGAAATTAGAAAACAATTTATAAATATAGAGTTAGAAACTGGAAAAAAGGGTAAGTTTTATTATGAGGAAACATATCAAAAATATTAAAAATGGACAAGGGTTAACAAAATTTTGATGGAAGTTTGCAAAAAGCACACATATAAGCCTATCGGCTTTAAAATAGATTCTATAAACATAAAGATTCTTCTCTTAAAAAAAAGGGTTTCTCGCACCATGTGTATAAGGTTTTCATTTGGTAAGCTAATCAGGGAATCTAAAAAAAATATAAATTATAAATTATAAATTTAACAATGAGATAGTTATATAATTAGAAATATCAAATTTATAGTAAAATATTTAAAAAATTAGATTTTGATTGGTAGATATTGAACATTTTAATCTCCACTTTATAAAGGAAATTAATAAAATACCGCAATAGTATTTAGTGTACCAACAAGTAGTAATAAAGGTATCAATGTTGAATCTTATATTTTGTTTTACACATGTATGTATGTATGCATGCATGCATATCTACACATACACATGTATATCCATATGTAATCAATATACCTGTATATACATATTTATATATGTCTATATGTGTATATTGAGAATATTTTATTGAATTCATCTTTTTTTTTATTGAAACTACAAAGATTTATAATTAACTTAATGTAAAAAAATATCATTTATTCTGAAATATAAGGGATGAATAGTTGAATTAGATCATTTTTTATGTTTATTTTTAGTTATTTTTATGTATTAAAAAATAATGTGAGACAAAATATTGGATAACTTGATTGTTTCAACATTAAAAAAGTTCAAAGATGAGCTAGCAAAGACAAGGATATCAATGTTGAATCTTTTTAATTATTATTTATAGAATAATAATAAACACTAAATGTGTATTACACATTAATTTCTAAATGATGTTAACTTTGGAATTTTAAAATAGAACTCAATTTATTTTTGTAGAAACATAGACATCTTTAATAAGAAAATAATGATACAAAAACTCCTATGAAAATAAAGTTATTATCATAATGTGGAATGCATATTTTCCTATTTTAGACATTTTTAATATCATTTTGTTGAATTTTTAATTATTTTAAGATTTTTTTTTATTGAAATTTTAAGGGTTGTATTAATGAATAGCTCAAGATCAATGAATTTTACTAGCAGAATATTAAACAAAAAAAAAGGAAATAGTTTGTGTTTAGTTTATTGAAGTGGATCACCAATCTATGGAAAATTGTATACCCTCTTGAGAGAAAAAAAAAAAAAAAAAATGAAAGCTAGTAATAGAGTAAGAAAAGAATTATATTTTATATTAAATTTTACATATTGTGTAAGATTTAAATGTTTATGTATAAAATAAAAATCATAGACTAAAATGAAAATGATAAAGATTATTATTTGTAATCTTTTGAACATGTCAGTTTCTTGATTTTTGTTCTCTTAAACTATTGAAAATATTATTTTGTTTGACATTTGTTATTTTCTATTAACGGTTAAAACAAGTTTTTATAGGGGACCCAAAATCTCAACATACATAATATAATATTAATAAATGTATATCAGTTTAACTATGCTAGAAAAGAAAACAAGTACCACCAAACAACCAACATCCCATGAAAAACCAACAATAAATAAAAATAAGGACCAACACACAAAAATCAGATGGAAGAACTAAGTTAAAATTGCAAAATGACAAAAAATGAAAAAGACTAAATAACTAAGCCAACATTAAACTACATCAAGACCCAACTCCTCTTTTTTTCCTTAATCTTTTCCACAACCACTTTGACATCTTCTTTGATCTATTATTCATTCTTGACCTTCAATTCATGCATTAAGGATCTAGTTATTTTCTTTCCAAGAGACTCTTCAATACCCTTGGTTTCATCCAGGCCCAATACAATATTTTCGTCTATCTGTATGTCCACATCCTAAAGATTTATTAATAATCTTCACAAAATCCTCCAACTATTAGAATGAATGCTAACAATATGCCTATGGGAGAGTATCCTATCATTTTTGGAGCATTGGAGAGATTGACAACATGACTATGTGTTGCATTCATAATTATGTTTTCCATTGATGTCTACATGTTGTGAAGATTGGTAGAGTAGCGAACAAAGATTAAGCTAGTATAGATCAAGGATAGATGATGAGGTCAAGCACAGTTTTGTAAATGTTCTATAGAGTGTCCTAATGATGTGGCTAAGAGTACATGTAGAAAGTCAAATTCTTGTAGCAATTATTTGAGATTTACATAAGATAGTTTGCAAATAGAGTTTCTTAGAAGTGGATTCTATGATCAGGTTATATCTCCTAACAGGGATAGAATCTAGATAAGTGAAATTAGATAGATGAAGAAGCTATTTTGGTGATGATGTCAACAAGTGTGAAAAGTCCAAAGTCACACACGTGAAATATTTGGAAATACTGTAAGCCAAAAGTCTTATGTAATTATGAAAAGTGTAGTGCCTACCCTCTTTCACATCTTTTCTGGACATTGTTATTATTATCAGACTTTAATAGACTAGTTTTATGTTGATGGATTAGTGTTATTGTTTTGACACTATCAGATATTATGATATGGATTTAGTTGATATATGATGAGATCATTTAGACTTTACATTTCATGTATGTATGATGATCATTACATTGTTTTCAGTTATTAATGATGACTAGTTAGATGGTATATTACCTCATGTGTTTTATTATGGATACTTACCCCATACTTGCATGTTTATGGTGTGCGTATTTTCATATTGTATGGCATTTCTGATGTGGTTAAGGAAGGGAGTCGTAGTCACCTGCTTAGTCGGGATCTACACAATGCACCACTTCCTGCCATTGCCTGTTTAGCTTAGCATTATATATATTGTATGTACATGCATAGTTTTTCTGCAGGTTGCAGGTACCAGGTATCGACTTCCCTGAATTGCCAGGATGAGTGTACCCTATTATACTATCTCAATGATAAGAGAAGGGAGATAAATTCTCAAGTCCAAATCCCAAACCTTTAAACCAATTGTCCTAAAGAGGTAGGACAAGTATCTGGATATTTTACCCACCGAATGTGTCAGATGACATGATTCATGATTTTTAACCCTTTAGACTGATTTTGTATGATTTGTTCTATGATGGGTTTTCATATTTTATCTTGGAGGTCTATGGTGTATTTTCTATTAATTAAGTCTTAATAAATAGATTCGATTAATAAATTAATTATTTTGGAGAAAATTAATAAAATATCATGATCTTTGATATTTTGAGTATAATTAATTAAATGAGAATTAAATTGAGAGAAATGAATTAAATAAAAGAAAATTAGAAAATTAAAATTAATAATAATAATAAAATAATAATAAAGTAATAAATAAATAATAATAATAAAAGTTGTAAAAAATTAAAATGAAAGTTATAAATATTTAAATGGAAATTATATAAAAAGTGAATTGGAGTTATAAGCTTGCATGAGAATTAACACACTTTTCTATTTCTCATGTGTCAACAACACGGAGGTTAGTGCATTAATTAAGCACATGGTGTCTACAACCCTATGGCTCATCAAAAAGGTTGGAAAAGACCCATGCTTAGTTGGTGACACCTTCTAGCTATTTCTAGAAGTATTCTAGAGGTTTCCAGAGAGCTCTTTATATTGAAGCATTCTTAGAAGCTTAGAGATAGCGTTGGGGAGAAATTGGAGCATTGGAGGACTCAAGAACTCTGAAGAGGGGAGCTTACTTTGCGAGTTTTCTAAGGAAGAGTGATTTAGCATCAGAATCTGAGTAGATTCTTGAGATATTACTTATGCTATTTCCGCATCATGCTTTCTTTGTCTTCTTCGTGTCTTCCATATGTCTTCTGAGGAATTTAATATTTTTATTGTATGCATTTTCAATATGGGCAATTAAATTTATTTGAGAATTTTATATGCATAGATCTGAAAGGAAAACGGGGCTAGGGTTTAAATTCATGACCAAATCCATTAGTTATTATTTTTGGATAAAATTGAGAATTAGAAGTTTATAGAAAATTTTTGAGAATTAGAATTTATATATGGTGTATATATATATATGTTTATATCTTTTTTAAATCTGCATACATACATACATATATATATATATATATATATATATATATATATATGAAATTTAGTTGGTAGTTGATGGGAAACGATTTCAACAAATATTATAATTGGAAAACAAGTTTTTTGATTTATAAAGGAAAACTTTTATCCATCCAAAACAATACATGGAAAAACATACAAAATGTTCCTCAAATTCTTTCTCTAAACTTGGAAACGTAAATTGAGACTTTTGCATTTAAGTTGTAAACTTAGCAAAACCAAAACATGTGTTTACATTGTGTATTCTTTATGCTATTGTTTTGAGTTTTGGGTTGACTAGTGTTCACCAGTATAGGATGTCTACCAGAGGCTTGGGGGTTATGTGATTGTGATGTCATGATGATGTTTTAATCTTGATCTTTATAAACCCAACCATGGTTATGTGATGGAATGCTCTATGTATTGGTTGTGATTACTGATTGCTATAGTTGAGATTCTTGTGTATGAGACTCTTGACCTAACCATTATTTTGGTCATCGATTAGTTATCCTTGATTATTTTCTAGTCGCCATGATGGGACTAAGATGTGGACTTATTCTTGATGATATCATGATGTGACATGTTTGACTCAACCATTTTTGGAGTCTTCGATCAGTATGATTGAGATATATTTTAGTTATTGAGAGCCATTGGATACTTTGATTATTAGTGATACTTCAGTTGCCAATCGAGAGCTGTTGTGTTCATGATTTTCTATGGATGTTTGCTCATGGAGATTTGATGCTTTTATGCATATTTGATGATTTTATTATGGATTATCTTTTGTGATTTTGAGATTTATGATTCCATGAGCATTAGGGTAGGATATCTGCATGTAGTGATGAGAAGTGGCTTGCAATGGGGGCCGGGGCCCTTAGAGGCTGCCAGGGTAACTCATTGTAAGTTGGATTAATAAGTGATAACATTCACACCTAATACTAACTGAATGAACCTAAAATAATAAGTGCTTTGTTCTCGCCCATGCCTTGAATGCTTGTATAGGCTAGGATGGGAGTAGTGAGATGTATGGTTGCGACCTTGCATTCCATAGTATGCCTCGTCTATATGAGAGGATACTAGTGGCTGCATGAAATCAATATGGACCCGTGGAGTTTAGCTAACTTCCAGGGTAACTTGTACGTGATAATATCGATGACACTTTCCCACTTGCATAGTAGGTTCCTACATTTCATTGTGTGCCTCTGGGATTAGATGTGAAATTTTGTGTTTGGAACCTTTGAGTTATTATACTTTTAGGATTCCTGGACTTATAGAGATATGTGCTATGTGATTTTGATAGCCTATTTGGGACTTAAGATTATCTCCTTAGCACGGTGGGAGTGGACCACTTAGGTACCACACGGTCGGGTGGTAGTGTATTTTCCACTCTTATCATTTTGAGATTCATTGTGACATCGTGGTTGATGCGTCCTTCACGATGGTGGATATGTATCCTTTTTAATTGATGATTAGCATATGTTAGATGATGTTATCTTATGCTTTTATTTGCATATTAGATTACTTTCTACACATGATGTTGTATATATTAGGAGTGACATTCCTACTATGTTAGTACCGATGATCTCTTCAGTGATTTGGAATGTTATGCACGGAGGGATGGCTAGGATCCACAATGGTGTAATGATGCTATTGACGGTTGGGAGGAACCGTGCACTTAGTTTATTATGTTTGATCTTTATGATGGATGTTTATATCTTCTATGATGGTGTATCATGTGATTGTCTTTACTTGATGTATCATGGATTAGAATAGGATGATGTACCTTATTCTACATATGTATATTCTTTGTGCCTATCATACCTTGTGACATGTACAGTGGATGATTGTGCATTCTGGAATGTAATTCAGAAAGGACATTTGTATATTGGATGTATCATTATTATTTCATGTGGATGTTGTACTAGATGGATTCATGTATTTAATTCACCACTAAGGGATCTTAAAGAATGTAATCTATTATTTATGTTATGTTTACTTTCAGATGGACATTGCTATTGCTTCCGTTATTGTGCAAAAGTTATATGTGGTATTTACTTTTCAAAAAAAAAAAAAATTTTCTTCTAAACTTAGTGAAATTCTAGGTTAATTCTTTGGATCCCTTGGCAGGGCATTACATTTGGTATCAGAGCCTGAGTTTCTACATTATGAGCTCTGGGTATTTTGGAACAACTAGACCTTTGAACTATCAAGTGTATCTGTTCAATTTGAAACTAGGTGAATTGAAACATAACTTGAACAGTTACTTTTATATTTTTCATACATCAACACTTAGTTTTCAAAACTGGAAATTTTACTTAAACCTAAACATAGAACTGAACATAGTCTATGGCAACATGTGATTTTAATAGTACCTTGTACTGTTGTAGGATGGTATCTGGGACTAGGTCTTCTGTTAGAGGCCATGGTAGAGGCAGTGGAAGAGGCCGTGGTCATGGAAAATCTGTCAGTGCCCATGAGTCTGCCCATGAGGGATCGGCTCACATAGAGAGCAGGGAAGAGCACTCTAGTAGGCAGCAGGAAGAGAGCCATAGAGAGGACCAAGCTGAGTCTGAAGAGGTTTGTTTGAGACAGATGATGCAGACTATTCTAGAATGTCTACCTCCTATTCAAGAATAGCCTAAAGTGCATCAGACAGAATAAGAGCATAGACCCAGGTCTAGGAGTCCTTGGAAGGAATGTCAGAGGTCCATTGTGTCCACTCAGATGAAGGATCTTTCAAGATCCAAGGTTAATCCTTTCAATGGGCAAGGTTCTGGTTATGTGGCCGAGCAGTGGCGTATTTCTCTCAATAGGATTTTTTCCATGTAGGAGTTCGATAGTAATGTTAAGGCAAGGTTTGTGATCACTAATCTAGAGAATTTTGGGGCCACTTGGTGGACGATAGAGGAGAAGAAGTTTGGAATCGATATGAGCAGTGTCACATGGGAATTATTCCTAGAGAGTTTTCGTGAATGATTCCTACCAGAGGAATGGAAACAACAAAGGGTGGATGAATTTCATAATCTCAGATAGTACACTTTGTCAGTGACTGAGTATGAGCATAAGTTTTATGAGCTCATACCTTTTTCAGGGTTCAGTGAAAATTCAACTCAGTTGACACAACATTTTATTAGGGGTTTGAATAACCATATTACTGGGGGAGTTAAGGTATTTGAACCAAAAACCGTCAAGGATGCGGTGCATCGAGCTATCCTTGTTGAGAAAAGTGTCAATCTTGGTCAAGGTGGTTTTGTAGGAGCGTCAGCGGCATCAGGATCTAAAAGCAACTACAATTTAGGTGGTAACAAGAAGTTTTCTTTCTCTAAGAGGAAACAGTATCAACAACAGTCTTAACAAACATAGCAACATAAGGGCTCAAATTCTCAAGCTCAATGTGGTGGCAAAGGTTCTAAGAACAATTGCAATGTTCAACGTAATAGACAGAATCAGTCCAATCAGCTAGCTCAGAGTAGCCAGTCTTTTGTTAGCAAGAATAGTCGCCAACAATCTAATGTACCACCTATGGGAAGAGGTTTTGGCAGAAATACATAATGCTTTTCATGTGGTCAGATTGGACATTATGCAGCTCAGTGCCCTCAGCAAGCACCTTAGTTTTCAAGACCTAGGCCTACAGCTTCAGAGCCTATAGTTGGTGATGCAGGTAGAGCTCATAGAGTTTTTGCAGCAGTTGATCAGCATCAGGCAGATCATCAGGGAATAGTGGTTGAGACCACAGGTGCTATTAAAGGTATATCTCTTTCAGTATTGTTTGATTCAGGAGCTACAGATTCATTTATTTCACCATCTATAGTTTTTAAGTGTAAGCTGGATGCGGTGAAGCAAGATCATGGTTAGCAAGTGGAACTACCCTTAGGCATTAAGGTCTCCATAGATTCTATAGTTCATAAGTGTGGGCTTAGCTTAGGAAGCTTTGATACGGCAGTGGATATTTGAGTCATAGCCCTTGGTTCCTATGATGTGGTTTTAGGCATGGACTGGCTTGGATCTCATAGAGCCAGTATAGATTGTAGGAAGAAGATCATTTTGTGCCAAGATGACCAAGGGAATGATGTGCAGATAGTTGGGATACTGAGGCCTATATCTTTGCGGATGATTTCTGCTATGCAAATGAAGCAAAGTTTTCATAAGGGATGTCAGATATTTGTTGTTATGGTAAATGATCTTGATGAGGAAGATCCTGTAAGGAAGACTTTGGATCACCCGATTTTGCAGGAGTACGTAGATGTTTTTCCAAGTGAGATTCTAGGCATGCCTCCTAAGAGGGACATTGACTTTAGTATTGATCTAATTCCTAGAGTTGAGCCTATCTCTAAATCTCCTTATCATATGACTACACAGGAATTGGGGTGAGCTACGTCTTCAGCTAGAGGAACTTCTGGCCAAAGGGAGCATTTGATCGAGCGTATCACCATGAGAAGCTCCAATGCTCTTTATGAAGAACAAAGACAGTTCCTTGCACCTTTGTATCGACTATAGACAGTTGAATAAGGTGACTATTAAGAATAGGTATCCTTTGCTTAGGATTGATGACTTATTCAATCAGATCAAGGGAGCTACAATATTCTCCAAGATTGATCTTAAGTCAGGATACCACCAGCTTCGCATTAAGGAAGCAGATATTCACAAGACCGCTTTTTGAATGCGCTATGGGGGTAAAAGCATAGATTTGTGTCACCGTTTGTGATACAAAAACCTATTTTGGTCAAATCTCATTTCTCTATCAAAACTCAATTTAAAAAAAAAACTAAAAATACCCTTTTATAGATTTTAGATTCAATATCATCATTATATAAATTTTTGAGTGTTTTGATTAGTTATAATATGCTATAATCTAAAAATATTATAAGTCGATATTTCAAAATTTCAAAAGATGCTCTCTCAAAAAATGAAAAAAAATAGTAAATCATATCAAAAAAATAAAAATAAAAATATTTATCACTAGAGGAGAGAATCCTCTTCATGAATATGTAATTTTTTTCCAAGAAGCTATAGATTTGATAGGGAAGTTTTGACGGGAGGAAAAAACTATTGGATTCTGACAAGGTCGAACATGAGTACTTATAACAAAGAAAATATACATCAAAAATAATTATTTCTTTTTTTGTGCACTAGCTATACATGTCATCTATAAAATATTTTCAAATCATAACAAAAAAAGATGATTTGCACATACTTGTTTGATGGGAACTACATCCTATATTTTTTACAGTTAAAAAAGAGACTTCAAAATAAAATAAAATGAATAAATTCTTAGTCAAAAAAATAATAAAAATTATAGGCATAAAATTCATACAATTCTACACATTTCATTACTTTACATCATCTTCATATTTTAAAAGAAAATACCATTTTTTTTGTCATTAATGTTGAACTGTCACATTTTGATATCACTTTTCTTTATAAAAAGGTGACATAGGTTTGTGCTTTTACCCATGGGCATTATGAGTTCATAGTGGTACCTTTTGGGTTGACTAATGCTCCATCGGCTTTCATGAGTTTGATGAATGGTGTGTTCCAATCTTATCTGGATAGGTTTGTACTCATGTTTCTTGATGACATTGATATATTCTAAGACTCAGAAGGAGCATGAGGAACACCTACGGTTGGTATTGCAATGTTTGAGAGACAATCAGCTTTATGCCAATGTAGCTAAGTGTGAATTCTTCAAATCAGAGATTCAGTATTTAGGGCATGTTATTTCAGGTGATGGTATTTCAGTGGATCCTGCAAAGATTTAGGCGATATTAGATTGGCTGACACCAACTAATGTGTCAGAGATTCGTAGTTTCATGGGCTTAGCAGGTTATTATTGCAGATTTGTCCAAAACTTCTCTAGGATAGCACATCCTATCACATCTCTTCAGAGGAAAGGAAAGAAGTTCGTGTGGATAGAGAAATGTGAGGAAGCTTTTCAGAAGCTCAAGGAACTTTTGACTAGTGCACCGATTCTAGCTGTACCTGATCCAGAAGGTGATTTCATGGTATGTACAGATGCTTCTCTTAAAGGGATTGGGGCAGTATTGATGCAGATTGGACGGGTAATTGCGTATGAATCACGCAAGCTCAAGGATCATGAGTTAAATTATCCTACACATGATCTTGAGTTAGTAGCAGTAGTTCATGCTTTGACAAGGTGGAGACATTTCTTGTTGGGGCACAAATTTGAGCTACACAGCGATCATCGTAGTCTTCAATACATTTTTACTCAGCCTAATTTGAATGCTCGCCAGAGGCAATGGATGGACTTTCTATACGAGTATGATTTTGAGGTTAAGTACATTCAGGGTAAGGAGAATGTGGTGGCAGATGCTTTGAGTCGCAGGAGACATGTGGTAACATCGATGACTCTTAGTGTGGATTTGAGGAGTCGGATTCTTCAGGCACTTCCTATAGATTCTTGGTATCAGGAAGTGTGCAGAGAGATAGATTCAGGAAGGCCTTTGGAAGGTCGATTTGCAAGTTACATTCAAGAGTCAGATGGTCTTCTGAGACATTTGGGGAGGATTTATGTGCCATTTTCGGATGAGCTTCACACCTTGATACTGACAAAAGCCCATCGTACACCTTACTTAGCACATCTAGGTGTTAAGAAGATGCATGCTGATTTGAGACGTCTGTTCTTTTGGTCTGGGATGAAGTGAGATATTTCTGATTTTGTGGCTAGGTGCCTTGAGTGTCAGAGAGTTAAGGCAGAACATCAACACCCAGCTGGACTTTTGCAACCTAATCTCATTCCTTCTTGGAAGTGGGATATCATCTCCATGGATTTTATAGTAGGATTACCTATAATACATCGACATCATGATGCTATCATGGTCACCATTGATCAGTTGACTGAGGTGGTGCATTTTTCACCGATTAGGTCTTCCTACACAACAACTTTTGTAGCTAATGTCTTCATGCATGACATTGTGAGACTACATGGTATTCCTAGAAGGATTATTTCTGACAAGGATCCTATATTCACATCTGCATTCTGGACATCGCTGTAGCATGAGCTTGGAGCGCAAATAAACTTCAGTTCGACATATCATCCAGAGATTGATGGTCAGACAAAGAGGGTGAATCAGGTTTTGGAGGATATGTTATGGATGTATGTGATAGATAGGCAGACACATGGGGAGGACTATCTCTACCTAGTGGAGTTTGCTTACAACAACAGGTATCATAGTTCTATTGGCATGGCACCTTTTTAGGCATTATATGGATGTCCTTGTCATACACTATTGAGTTGGGATAGTCTTGAGGATTGCATCCTGTTGGGACCTGAGATGCTTCGTGATATGGAGCAACAGGTAGTGCGTATCGGTGAGCATTTGACTATGGCATAGGATAGGTAGAAGAAGTATGCTGATGCTCATAGGATTGATAAGCAGTTTTTTGTGGGGGATAAGGTTTTCTTGAGAGTGCGACTATGAAAGAGTCTATCCGATACGGAAAGGGTTCTAAGCTAGCACCTCGTTTTGTGGGACCATTCAAGATTCTAGAGAGGATTGGCCCGGGTGCTTACCGTCTTGCTCTACCGCCCAGCCTAGCTCACATTCATGATGTTTTCCATGTTTCAGTGCTTAGGTAGTATATTCTTGATATTGTACATGTTCTTGATTGGAATGCGTTGCAGGTAGAGGATGGGCAGTTGGCTTTGGAGTCGGTTCGTATTCTAGAGCAGTGGGGGTTGACCCTTAGGGGTCGAACCATCGAGCAGGTAAGGGTCCAATGGGGCCCTATTGATGATTCTTCAGCTACTTGGGAGGATGCAGCTAGATTGAGGGATTTATATCCCTATTTGTTTGTAGGCTTCTAGGAGTAAGCCTAACCCAAGGGGGGGTGGATGTAGTGCCTACCCTTGTTCACATCTTTTCTGGACATTGTTATTATTATCAAACTTTAATAGACTAGTTTTATTTTGATGGATTAGTGGTATTGTTTTCACACTATCAGATATTATGATATGGATTCAGTTAATCTATGATGAGATCATTTAGACTTTATATTTCATGTATGTATGATGATCATTACATTGTTTTCAGTTATTAATGATGATTAGTTAAATGGTATATTATCTCATGTGTTTTATTATGGATACTTACCCCATACTTGCATGTGTATGGTGTGCGTGTTTTCATATTGTATGGCATTTCTGATGTGGTCAAGGAAGGGAGTCGTAGTCACCTACTTAGTCGGGATCTACACGATGCACCACTTCCTGCCATTGCTTGTTTAGCTTAGCATTATATATATTATATGTACATGCATGGTTTTTCTGCAGGTTGCAGGTACCGGGTATCGACTTCCCTGAATTGCCAGGATGAGCATACCCTATTATACTATCTCAATGATAAGAGAAGGGAGATAAATTCTCAAGTCCAAATCCCAAACCTTTAAACCAATTGTCCTGAAGAGGTAGGACAAGTATCTGGATATTTTACCCACCGAATGTGTCCGATGACATGATTCATGATTTTTAACCCTTTAGACTAATTTTGTATGATTTGTTCTACGATGGGTTTTCATATTTTATCTTGGAGGTCTATGGTGAATTTTCTATTAATTAAGTCTTAATAAATAGATTTAATCAATAAATTAATTATTTTGGAGAAAATTAATAAAATATCATGATCTTTGATATTTTGAGTATAATTAATTAAATGAGAATTAAATTGAGAGAAATGAATTAAATAAAAGAAAATTAGAAAATTAAAATTAATAATAATAATAAAATAATAATAAAGTAATAAATAAATAATAATAATAAAAGTTTTAAAAAATTAAAATGAAAGTTATAAATATTTAAATGGAAATTATATAAAAAGTGAATTGGAGTTATAAGCTTGCATGAGAATTAACACATTTTTCTATTTCTCATGTGTCAACAACACGGAGGTTAGTGCATTAATTAAGCACATGGTGTTTACAACCCTATGGCTCATCAAAAAGGTTGGAAAAGACTCATGCTTAGTTGGTAACACCTTCTAGCTGTTTCTAGAAGCATTCTAGAGGTTTCCTGAGAGCTCTTTATATTGAAGCATTCTTAGAAGCTTGGAGATAGCGTTGGAGAGCAATTGGAGCATTGGAAGACTCGAGAACTCTGAAGAGGGGAGCTTTCTTTGCAAGTTTTCTAAGGAAGAGCGATTTAGCATCAGAATCCGGGTAGATTCTTGAGATATTACTTATGCTATTTTTGCATCATGCTTTCCCTATCTTCTTCGTGTCTTCCATATGTCTTTTGAGAAATTTCATATTTTTATTGTATGCATTCTCAATATGGGCAATTAAATTTATTTTAGAATTTTATATGCATAGATCTGAAAGGAAAAGGGGGCTAGGGTTTAAATTCATGACCAAATCCATTAGATTATTCTTTTTGGATAAAATTGAGAATTAAAAGTTTATAGAAAAATTCTGAGAATTAGAATTTATATATGGTGTATATATATATGTTTATATTTTTTTAAATCTCCATATATATATATTTATATATATGTATATATATATGTATATATGTACATATATATGTATATATGTACATATATATGTATATATGTACATATATATGTATATATGTATATATATGTATATATATATATGTGTGTATATGTATATATATATATATATATATGTATATGTATATATATATATATGTATATGTATACATATATATACATGTATATATATATGTATATGTATACATATATATACATGTATATATATATGTATATGTATACATATATATACATGTATATATATATATATATATGTATATATATATGCATTATTTATACATATACTGTGATATAAAATTCGTATATATACATACGCACACACACAGACACACATATATATACATATGTATATATATTTAGTCAAGGAATTGAATATCAAATCGCAATAGAGATTCCTATTAATAAATTTCATATTGGAAGGAAACGTTTTTATTAAAAAACGTTATTGGAAATCACTGTATAATATATATATATATATATACATGAAAGTCTGAACGGAGTACGCATCGATTTTGAAAGTTACAAATTCATATATGAGTGGGGGTGGGTTGCACCGCACCCCATATTCTGTATTTATGTTGGTCGTAGCGTACCTGCATATGCAGCGTACCCACGACAGTGCCTTAATGCACCTGTCGTAGGGTACCTGCATAAGTAGGGTACTCACGACAGTAGACACATAAGTGACGGTTGCCGAAAACACTAGCGTCATTTTTTTTATGATTACATTTTTAAAAAAAAAAGAAAAATGTTTATACGTTTTCTTTGAAATCAAAATTTCATTGTTATAAATTTTTATATGGTATGAATCGAAATTACTAATTCGATTTAATGAAATAATAAATATTTATATATTATATATGTACGTATATATATATATTTAAATATAAATATATTTATATGTATATATGTAATATGTAAATATGTTGTTAATAAATTTAAATTATTTGATAAAAGATTTAAGAGTTCATCTTTTTTTTAATGATGAATAATTTTATAATTTTGTAATTTAACTATTAAAATTTAATTAATATTTTTAAATTATTATATATATATATGAAATTTAGTTGGTAGTTGATGGGAAACGATTTCAACAAATATTATAATTGGAAAACAGCTTTTTTGATTTATAAAGGAAAACTTTTATCCATCCAAAACAATACATGGAAAAACATACAAAATGTTCCTCAAATTCTTTCTCTAAACTTGGAAACATAAATTGAGACTTTTACATTTAAGTTGTAAACTTAGCAAAACCAAAACATGTGTTTACATTGTGTATTCTTTATGCTATTGTTTTGGGTTTTGGGTTGACTAGTATTGACCAGTATAGGACGTCTACCAGAGGCTTGGGGGTTATGTGATTGTGATGTCATGATGATGTTTTAATCTCAATCTTTATAAACCCAACCATGGTTATGTGATGGAATGCTCTATGTATTGGTTGTGATTATTGATTGCTATAGTTGAGATTCTTGTGTATGAGACTCTTGACCTAACCATTATTTTGGTCATCGATCAGTTATCCTTGATTATTTTCTAGTCGCCATGATGGGACTGAGATGTGGATTTATTCTTGATGATGTCATGATGTGACATGTTTGACTCAACCATTTTTGGAGTCTTTGATCAGTATGATTGAGATATATTTTGGTTATTGAGAACCATTGGATACTTTGATTATTAGTGATACTTCAGTTGCCAATAGAGAGTTGTTGTGTTCATGATTTTCTATGGATGTTTGCTCATGGAGATTTGATGCTTTTATGCATATTTGATGATTTTATTATGGATTATCTTTTTTGATTTTGAGATTTATGATTCCATGAGCATTAGGGTAGGATATCTGCATGTAGTGATAGGAAGTGGCTTGCAATGGGGGTTGGGGCCCTAAGAGGCTACCAGGGTAACTCATTGTAAGTTGGATTAATAAGTGATAACATTCATACCTAATACTAATTGAATGAACCTAAAAAGATAAGTGCTTTGTTCTCGCCCATGCCTTGAAGTCTTGTACAGGCTAGGATGGTAGTAGTGAGATGCATGGTTGCGACCTTGCATTCCGTAGTATGCCTCGTCTGTATGAGAGGATACTAGTGGCTGCATGAAATCAGTATGGACCCGTGGAGTTTAGCTAACTTCCAGGGTAACTTGTACGTGATAATTGTGATGACACTTTCCCACTTGCATAGTAGGTTCCTACATGTCATTGTGTGCCTCTGGGATTAGATGTCAGATTTTGTGTTTGGAACCTTTGAGTTAGTATACTTTTAAGATTCTTGGACTTATAGAGATATGTGCTATGTGATTTTGATAGCCTGTTTGGGACTTGAGATTATCTCCTTAGCACAGTGGGAGTCAACCACTTAGGTACCATGCGGTAGGGTGGTAGTGTATTTTCCACTCTTATCATTTTGAGATTCATTGAGACATCGTGGTTGATGTGTCCTTCATGATGGTGGATATGTATCCTTTTTCATTGATGATTAGCATATGTTAGATGATGTTATCTTATGCTTTTATTTGCATGTTAGATTACTTTCTACACATGATGTTGTATATATTAGGAGTCACATTCCTACTATGTTAGTATCAATGATCTCTTCGATGATTTGGAATGTTACGCACGGAGGGATGGCTAGGATCCATGATGGTCTAATGATGCTATTGATAGTTGGGAGGAATCGTGCACTTAGTTTATTATGTTTGATATTTATGATGGATGTTTATATCTTCTATGATGGTGTATCATGTGATTGTCTTTACTTGATGTATCATGGATTAGAATAGGATGATGTACCTTATTCTACATATGTATATTCTTTGTGCCTATCATACCTTGTGACATGTACAGTGGATGATTGTGCATTCTGGAATGTAATTCAGAAAGGACATTTGTATATTGGATGTATCATTATTATTTCATGTGGATGTTGTAATAGATGGATTCATGTATTTAATTCACCACTAAGGGATCTTAAAGAATGTAATCTATTATTTATGTTATGTTTACTTTCAGATGGACATTGCTATTGCTTCCGTTATTGTGCAAAAGTTATATGTGGTATTTACTTTCAAAAAAAAACAATTGCTTCTAAACTTAGTGAAATTCTAGGTTAATTCTTTGGATCCCTTGGAAGGGCATTACAAAAATATGTAATGTAGCATTTTATGTTAATGGGGGGTATCTATAGGATCATGGTGTGCCAAAAAGTGGTAATCTAAAAAATACATAGTTTTGAAATGTCTCAAAGCATTTCAAAATCTATTCTAACTTTCTTCCAATGCATCCTAATACCAAACTAAAATATTAATACCTTTATAAGGCCTAGTATTTCTTTGGATACCTACCCTACATGACCAACTTAAAAAATTTCCTAAAAACATGTTTTTGGCCAGTTCTTGTGTGCTTTTTTCCTTCAAACATGTATCTGATGACATTTTCTTCACCTAAATTTGATGAAATGAAAAGGGTTTTGTAAGAATGTTCTTATCTTTCCATAAATGTCTGTAAAATTACAAGTTCAGTAAGTAATTATTATTCATATTCTAATGGAGTTACACACAAAGTGTAGATTAACACATTGATTAAAAAACAAATATAACTTTCAAACAGTATAACATTTTTGAAATCCAAAAGATACGTCACATTATCTACTTCTTTTACTATAAGGAAAATAAAAGAAAAATTATGATTTGTAAAGTTCTAAATTAGTTAAGGTGGTCACACATGGGCCATTTTTTTATTCTAAAAATACTAGGAAACTCATAATTAATTATTTATTTAGAATAAAAATACCTAAAATAATGTGTCAAATCTAGGCATGACTCTACTTCTTATATCTATAATCTTAATAAAAATATTATCATTGATTTCGATTAATGTGGTCAAACATACGTCTACTTCTTATTTTTGTCCTAAATTTTTTGTACTCTTGTATTAAAATTCAAAATTTTGACCAATCAATATTTTCTTTCATCTGACAAGGCCTAGTAGTTCAAAAACTAAATTCAATTTCCTATAGATTCTTCTCTAATTTTTTTTGATTGAAAGACTATGACAAGTTCAAAATTGTACATGAAGTTGATAGAACCCTAATTTGTTGATTTTTCATTGTCACTTTAGGTCATAGTTTGGTTGACCATGATCCTGCACAAGGTTCTATTATAATTGTAATTGTAATTGAGAAATCCTCAAAAACTACTCAATGAATTATTTTGAGGACATTCTATGAAGGAAATATTATTTTCTTGTGATAAAAAATGTAAGTGTATGTACATGTGAAGCATATTATGAGTAAGAGATCAAAGGGATTTGGAGATCTAGTATTGAGATATGAGAAGTGTTTGGTGAGGAAAAGGAATGGTAAGAGGATAGAGAAAGAGTATAAGTTTTTTAGATCAGTTATTATTTCTATTATTTTGAAATGAATAATTTAGAGGCCAATTCTATAGTGAGTTTAGTGGTCTTGACCCTGAAGTTGTTTGGGTAGTTGGTCCTTCTACCTTCTTAAACTGCTAATAGGGGTAGCAGAACTCCTAACATGGTTGTAATCTCCTCACGTGGATTTAAATTCTCCTAATAGGGATTGATATGTACTAAATGTATTTCATTGGATCCTAACAAAGTCCATCCTCTTACAAGGAACTAATATATTAATACAACATTTTGTTTGTACCATTCTCACCATGGTTTTCCCTTTGATCAAGGCTTTCTCTAGTTAACATAACTAGTGTTACTTTGTATGTGTACCTTCTTATGGTTGCTATTTATATTGATCACATGTTTGAGATTGAATAGGGTTTATATTTAAGTTGTATTGATCTGATAACTGATCATCACTCTTCGTGCCCCATGCCATAAGTAAAATAATCATTACTTCTCATGTCCCTAGGAATGTTTTTCATTAATCAGAAGAATTTTAAAACCTCCCACTTCATAAAATACTTGTTCATTATTGATTCTAGATTTTATATTTATGCATCCTATTAAATACTCATTCTACATAATGTGCTTTCAGCTAGTAACAATTAAGTTGGCAAGACCATTTGCCACTTTGTTTTCTTCCCTATGCATGTGGCATATAATCACCTTTCCAAAATTATTTAAAATAGAATATTAAAAATATTCTAACATGATATTATGTATAGTCCATGAGAACTTTTCCTTTTCCTAAAGTAATTAAGAATACTCTTGGATTCTCCTTCTATCGATATAACCATTTAACGCCCAAGAGCAAACACAATGGCCTTAATTGTAATACCACTTTTATTTCAAATATAAGCACCATAGAGAGAAACTCCCTAATTCCCCTTTGTTGCATGATCTAAATTTTTTCTTCTCCAACCTTTTAGTAGACAATCCCATTTTTCATTCTCCCTCTTTTCTTTGTTACTATTTTTTTGGGTCATAGAACTATCAATATAATGATACGCTTTTCAAAGTCCACCTTTCCTTTAAAATTGCTATGAAAATTTTCAACTACTGTAAGTTTGATTTTATCAGCCAACACTTCTAGTGTTCAAAAGGCTTCCCTAAAGTTTGAACACACTATTGTGCCTTTCTTTCCAATGGTTCCACAAAATATGGAAGCTAGAAACAACCAAATGCCTTTTTCACTAGTAGTTTAAACATCTCAACATTATCCATAGATTGGTCCTTAAGGGAGAAAGAATAAGGTCTATAATAGTCAAACCCACAAATTTGACATTCTTCTAGTTGTCTAGGACCTATGAACCTAATCAAATGATGCATGTACCCTTGACCGGTTCCATCCTCACCAATAAAAAGATCAATTTTCAATAAACCTACTTTTCTTCCCAAAAGTGCACACTATGACCATTACTCACTTTCCATCTAAGTCTAGACTAAAATAACTCTTTCCCCTATTGGATGCTGGACCCATGAGCCAAATTTTGAGTACTCAAGAATTGTACTTACTCTTTAGGATTTGATCCTAATCCTTGGTGTCTTAAAAAATGTGTGAAATCTACTTGGCCAATAGTGAAGAATTAAGTAATTTGTTATAGTAGATTTCCAATCCACCCTTTGCTTAAGTATTATAGACCTTACCCAAGAAACTAGTGCCAACCTTTTTTTGTCCTCCATTATTGAGCAAATTAAATTTCCTCTAGATTTTTTCTACAGTATTCAAAAACTTAGCTAACAATTTGAATAGTTTATTAGCATAAATTGTTAGTTTTTGTAAAATAGATTTAAGAAGTAGGAGTATCCTTGATTGGCTAAGAAGAGCACCCTCCCAAATAGCATATTTCACATTAAATCTATCAACTAACATACCCTAGAAGGCCTTTGGAAGTTTCAGCCCTAAAAGAAGCCCTAGATAGGAATCAATCATTTTCTCAAATTTATATTCCAAGATTCTAGCAATCTTCTCCTATCTTAGAATAGTGGTGTTGGTAAAGAAGATAGAGCTTTTCTCCTAATAAGTCAACTGCCCCAAGGCCTTAGTGTACACTTAGAGGATATCTTTAATTTTTCTTGTTTCCTTAATCATGGATTCCCCCATCATAATAGTATCAAAAAAAAATTCTCATGGGAGAAAGTAAGGTTGTCAGAAAAGGTTTAAGGGAACTAATCAACCATTTGCACACACAAGCACTGACAAATTTTCCCAGGGTCTCCACCATAATCATAAAAAGGATACGGGAAAGAGGATCTCCTTGTCCTAATCCTTTTGTAGGTTTCAAGAAATTTGAAGAGGAACTATCAACTATGACCATTGAATAGGATGTCCCAACTAGATGCAAAACAAGTTGAATTGGCTTATCCCCAAACCCAAAATTCTTCAAGACTTTGAGCATAAAATCCTAGCCAACACTTTCATAAGTCTTAGATAGGTCAAGCTTAAGGAGGAAACCCTGTGAATTTGAATTGTAAGTGAGTCAATAAGTCTATGGTAATAATGGAGTCAAAAAAATTCCTTCTTGGCAAAAAACCATTTTGTTGAAGCGAAGTAATGGAAGAAAAATTTGTCAGCAATCTCAATGTCACCAATTTAGAGAACACTTTATATGTGGAATTAGACAGATTGATTGTTCTAAAAGTCTCCACTATTCTAGCACACTCTTTCTTAGGGATCAAAACTATGAAAGTAGAATTGAGTTCTCTAAATAACTTCCTAGATCAAAAAAAATCTTTAACTACCACACACAACTTTAGTCCCGCTAACTTCCAAAAGTGTTGAAAGAACAACAATGGAAACCCATCAAGTCCTTGGGACTTCTCTCTTAAAAATAAATAAAATAAAAACTTATTTTGGATTTCATCCATTGTAGGACTAACAATTGATATTTTATTAATATTTTCATCGAGAATTAGAGGAATGGAAGCTAGAAGTTGATTCTGATTGTTAGGGAAAGGATTGTAATTTTTTTTACTATAAAATAAATACACCAAAAAATTTGAAATATTACAATGAGAGTGCACATCTCCTTTCTCTAAAGTGATATGTAAAATCCTTTTGGAATCTCTATGTTTAGATGTCATGAGATGAAAAAACCTAGTGTTCCTGTCTCTAACTTTCAACCAAAGGGCTCTTAACCTTAGGAACTCCTCTTTTGTCACAATATCATGATACTTTAGAAGCACTTCTTTTTCCTCCTTGATACTACCCCAGCAATCCTTGTATATATACACTAATAATAATAAAATGATAATAACTAAATTTAGCAAAGATTTAATGAAACAAATAAAATATTTTTACAGTATTCTTAGTTCAAGAAATATAACACTAAATATCAAAATATATAGCTTATACCATGAAACAATTAATAGATAGAAAAACATGAATTCAACATTTCATGTTATTCATTGGATGTTCTATGATGAATTTAAATGGTCATCACTATAGAACAAATTCTAAAATCTCTTCAATATTTAAAAAAAAAAGTAAAGTTCAATGTCTAGTGCAATTAATCATTAATTTAAAAAAGTCACTCCCATCAAATTAGTTCTTTGTAAGGCTAAAGTATATCATTGTAGATATAGTTTATAATATAGGGTTTTCACTTGTAAACTAGACTTTAATAGCCAACCAAAGAGTGGCGTGGACATAATTCATTTGTTTTCAAAGTAGCGAAAGGAAGAAACAATGAGAAAAGCTTATGCAAGAAACTAATTATAGGTTTTAATATATTTTTCTTTTACTATAAGAAAATGAATTGCCTCTCTAAAAACTTACTACCTTTAGTGATGAATAATCATTATTTAATGTTTGAAACTAGAAAAAAAATTGCAAACATTTGATGAGATACAAACAATTAAAAGGGAAGAAATTATGAACAAAGCTTATCCTAGGAAAAGGTTGTAGTTTCATATAGATTTTAAGATTCATATGAGAGAAAGAATAAGGCTAGACAAAGTAGACAAACAATGATATAATGGTTTTAACAGATAAATATTTAGGAAAACTGGAGCTCAAACCAATACTGGAACAAGAAAAACATAAAAATGAAGGTGCAACCTTACCTGATGAGGAATCGAAGAGGATTCTTATGGCTGTAGCATTCAGAAGTACGGCAATATTATCTGGATTTGCATACTGCAGAAGATCTGCAGCTGTGTGTCTCCTTCCATTATTGTCAATTGTTGAAGCACTAATCTTGATCCCTTCCAAATGATCCATGGTATACCCATTATCAGGAACAATACCAGCTTCCAAAAATGCATCCTTCACTGCAGAATTCCAGGGGAAAAGCTTGTCTGGTTTGAAGGCCTTCATCTTCTCCACCCATTCATAAGACTCATTCACAAGCTTATCGTTCCACTCCATCTGTCGAATGAAATCCAAGCTTGCCCTGCTGTAAAAACCGGCATTAATGGCGGTTCCACCTCCAAGAACTCTTCCCCTTACCAACTGCACACCATCTTCTGAGACAAACCCTTGCATCACATAAGGAAAATCTTTGGATATGGGCATTCTGCATACACGAGGAAAATTTAAAAAGCCCCCCTTAATGTAATGCACCGAAGATAAAAGATTGAAATTTTTATATGCATGCCTATCCCAAAACACAGAAATTTGGATCAAAATTTTGTGAAATGCTCAAACAAAAGTTGAATTGACGTTATCTATTTTTTATTAATAATATATATAGATTCTAAAAGCTGTTATCTTTTAACTAAATTTAATTGACACTATCTAATTCTGATTAAAAATATACATTTATTCTTTGATGCTTATATTTTATTTGTATTTCTTTTATCTTTGATGTTAAAGTAAAACAAAATTTATGTGTAGTTAAAATAGAAGTATGTTGTAATATCTCTATAGTATACTTTGGTTTTGAAAAAAGTCTTCTTTCTTATAGCCTAATTTTATTACTTGATTGTCCTTTTTATCTCCAGTGACATAAATAGATAAATTTATTAATATTTAGATCTATTTTCAAGCTCACATATGATTTAAATAACTAGTTATTATTATGTCTTTATACGTATACTCTTTTCACCTATCCCAAAAGTATTTAGTACCTAACACCACTTACCCCTTATCATTAAGCACTAACCTCCTCTTTAGCAATTTCAGCAGTAAAATATATTTTCACTTGTAATAAAAAACATAGACACACGAAGGTGGAAACGTATGAACATATAATTTGATTTATTTTCTTAACTTTTTTTTCCTTTCTTATTAAACTGAAATGTAATTGATGTGGCACAAGAATGATTTCTATTGTATACTTAAGTGTTTTGTATAGTTTACGATAGTTACATAAAACTTAATTCAAGTGACTTCAATATAAATACAAATATATATAACTTGATGTATTGTGCTATAAATATTGTTTTATGACAAAGTAAAAATGCCATACCATTTTCTTGGAATACCCATGTTTTGGACAACCAAACACTTTAACTACTAAAGTATTCATCAACTTACAAAACCCAATTCATTTTTTTAAAGGTACTATTGTAATAGTCATTATCTTATCTCACCTCCCACAAATTTTAATAATTAATAGTTTATTCTTTTAATATTTTTTAGTGCCCAACATTAACTAGATTAAATAAATATTATTATTGTTTAGTTATGCCTATATTTGTCCCACCCATCCAAAAAGTAAATGATGAATAATAATTCTTATTTTCCATGGTTAAGACATTCTCTTCCCCACTTCTAAGAACACAATATATCTAAGAGTACTTATTCACATTGTACATAGATTATGTACACATATTGAAAATGGTTAAAAATGAGTACTAGAAATATTTTTCATTTTTCAACCATTTACTAAACCTAGTCCTTTGAATTCTAATAATTTCTATCTAAATGTCCATTATTTCCTTCATCCAAGGGAAATTATTCCATTCATCCTTCATATCTTTGTATTGCACTTCTAGCATTGTTTGCATCTCTCAAATATCTAAAAATTTATGTACTCCCTCATATATTAAAGAAGTTGTACTTCGAGCTAAATACATGTTATTACAATAGGTAGTTTTTTCTAAATACATGCTATTACAATAGATAGTTTTTAAAAAATATAAAATATATACCAACATTATTTTTTAAAAAGGGTAGATAATTAGAGAAATTTGTGAAATGAAAAATTAAATTGACTTTCATTTATGCAAAATGGTAAGAAAAAGTGCTCAAATATAGTTTGAGATAGATTCAAAACAATATCTTGATACATGAAGTTTATCTTTATCTACATCTAAAACCATTTGACAAGGGAACACATAAATTTCAATGTCATCCATTTTAGGAATATATTAGAGATACCAACTACATTATATTCGTCATTTATAGATCTATATTGTATGTTTACCTACCTAATTAGAAACTTCTTTTGCATGCTAATTACAATTGATTCTACAACATCGGCCCATTCAATCCATATATTTTAGTATATAATTTTTAATTGAATCAAAGAAGAATAAAATATAATAATGATTTAATTATATTGAGGTTGAATCTATCAATTTCATCCCTCTTTAAGGTAATTAGAGGTGGAAGTAAGTTAGTTCCTTATTTACTTGAAGAGAATCATGAATCCCTATTTTAAGTACATTACTTTTGGTTTCCCAAACATGCCTTATTCTTCCTTCTTTTTGTTTTTTTGAAGATTTCATAATGTTACTATATAGGTAGTTTATAGTATCACTCCATTCACCTATTATACTACTCAACACTAGGTGACATTGGTACCTTACCTTGTTGGGTACTATTTTTTCATGTAGGTTTGTATAATCTCATGTGAAATCATAGTAAATTAAAGACACAATATCCTTCTTAAGTTCTTGTCTCCATTGTTTAGGGGAAATAACACTATTTTAATTCTATGTCATTCCAATTCTCGCTTTCTCTTTATAGAGTGGGACCTTCTCTCTCTCTCTCTCTCTCTCTCTCTCTCTCTCTCTCTCTCTCTCTCCCTCTCCCTCCCTCCCTCCCTCCCTCCCTCCCTCTCTCTCCCTCCCTCCCTCCCTCATAGGCATAGGCACAAACAAATGATTTTGTAATTTGTATAGATAGGGTAGATTTATTTGATAAGAGATAATTTAATCCTTTATTACATCACTCAGAGATTTTTTTTATAATGTATGGTCATACAACTATCTCCTTCTTTCATAAAGAAAGTTTATGATCTCTTTGGAAGTATTTCATGTTTGAAAACATTTAAAGTAGATTTCCTAGGTTATTCAAACATATTTATTCTTGTTCTTTTCCTTAAAATGTAATCATTGTCTTATATTGACATTTAAAGGGAGAAGGAGTATTTATAAATCAACACTTCTTACTCCACAATTGTACTTGATTTTCCTAGAAACAATTATCTTTTTTGGGGTTTCCTTTTTTAATTTATATGTATTCATTTTTATGGAATCTCTTGGAAATAATGCTTCATTTGGTTGTCCTTTGCACCAAATTTTATGTAATAATTCATCTTCTGATGAAAGATTGCCACACATATCGCATACAAATAAAATATATGCATTGAAAATAAAATAATTCTGATTATGTGGGTTACACAAAAAACTTCACATGAAGTGAATTATAGTTTGACGTGGTATACTTATAGCATATTCCTGCAACATTTCAATAGTGTGCATGGTACTATATATAAATTAAAAAACATCATAATGGTAACATGATAGAGCATCAGTTTTTCAAAACCATGTGACTATTTCTTTATTAATCCTTACATACTATAGTTTATACTTTTCAAAATATCTTTGACTAATACTAATAGCTTAAACCTTACCATCTTAATTTTTTTTGTATGGTTTAGCTTGAGTTATTTCCAAAAGGTGTTTTGAATGTGGTTCATGAATTTTTGAGCCATATCTTAATTTAATAACATATCTTGTTCTAGGTGATACTCTTGTAATATAATGCCAATAATTTTTAATAAAAGTTTTGACTACAGTAGAAAGTTTCATATCTAATCTCAAGAGTCTACCACTAGAAGACCATAAATGATTTTTAAGATAACTCTCAAAGTTAACTCTTCTCTTTACAACTCTTTCCAATTTTGATAAATTAAATTAAGATGTCCACTTATGTTATCATTCTTTTATCAAAAGTTATAGTTCCTATTTTTAGAGTGATTTTTAGATAAAACTTGTTTTAGAGACTCATCTTTGTTCTTGGGTTTGAGATAAATTCCTAATCTTTTTAGTCTTTATCTTATTTTATACATTTTAATTAATTGTGCCATCAATTCAAACTAAAGCCCAAAAAATAATTATAAAAGAATTGTCAGGATAATCTACTAGGATGTGTCCTAATCATTCTCCATGAACATGATTATCTAGAACATCACTCTTAATATAGTTATGTTAATGTACTTCATTAAAATTCAAACACATTTATTCATTAGTTAGTGTTTCCATGTCTACGTCTCTATTGTTACTTTCAAATGTTTTTTGATCTCCAATATCAATTGGTATTTGAAATTTATTTTCATATATTGTTTAAATTTCGTTTATAGTTTGAATTCCAATTTGAGTTTGATGTGCACAATTAGTCATTACTCTAATATGATGAACAAAATCTATATCATTTAAAGAGTAGCCTATTTCTACAAAATCAATAAGTTCTTCCTGGGAACAAATATAGGTTTGTAGAGACATGCATGAATCCAAGTCTCAATCAAAATATACACTTGAATCACCTTGTAGTTTTTTTTTTCCTTCTTCAATATCTATAACTATTATAGTATCCTCAATGGTCTTCTCTTTTTAAATGGTTATTGAACTTGACGCCTCAACATTGTTCATCTCTCAAACTTGTTGTCATCTCGCTCATTGATGTTGTACTTCCTTATCCTTATTTGTTGTAACCTCCTTAGATATTAGAATCTTCCTTTCTCTCATTTCATTATTTTGATCCATGTTTTTACAAGTTTTGTATTCAAATCATTCTGAACATGTGAAATGCAAAAGAAGACAAAAAAAAAATATTACATGAAAAATAAATTCAAAGTTGGGATTGTCAAAAAATGATTGAAAACTCATTGGTCTTTGCCTTTTGGGATGGTTTTGGGGCCCAAAAAAACCAATAAAAATGAGTGGGGTATGTGCAAGATCATGATAAACCAAACTATGCTCTTAAGTTGCAATAAAAAATTGACAAATCAAGGTTATTTGAACTTGACATACAATTTTTAACTTATTATAAAATTTATATGAAAAAGTTGAGACAAATGAATCTCTAGGAAATTGAATTTAGTTTCTAAACTACTAGGCCTTATCTAAAAATAAAAATAAAAATTGATTGGTTAAAATTTTGAATTTTAATTAAAGAGTAGAAAAAAGTTAGGACAAGAATAAGAAGTAGACGTAAGTCTGGCCACCTTAGTCAAAACCAAATGATAATATTTTTAAATAATATTATAGATAGAAGAAGTAGACTCATACCTAGATGTGACACATATTTTTTTGTATTTTATTCCTAATTAATAATTAATTATTAATTTTCTACTTTAGTGTTTTTAGAATAAAAAAAACTCTCATGTATGACCATCTTAACTAATTCAAAACTCTATAATTTATTTTTTATTTTTCCTTTATAGTAGAATAAACATAGAATATGATGCATCATTTTGATTTCAAAAATGTTGTGCCATTTGAAAGTCATAGTTATTTTTCAAGTAGTTTGTCAATCAACACTTTATACGTAACTCCATCTAAAAATAAGTAATAATTACTTACTAAACTCATCATTTTACAAACCTTACATTTATGAAAAGGTAGGAACATTATTAAGAAACATGTTTCATTTCATCAAATTTTGGTAAAAAATAAGTCACCAGCTACATGTTTGAAGTAAAAAAATACACAAGAACAAGCCAAAAACACATTTTTGGGATGTTTTTAAAGTTGACCATCTAGGGTTGGTATGAAAAGATATATTAGGACTTATAAATGTTTTTTTTTTTTCATTTAGTTTGATGATGGGTGGAAAAAAGTTGGAATAGATCTTGAAATGCTTTCAAGCATTTTAAGACTACATATTTTTTAGATCACCAGTTTTTGGTGCACCATGATCCTGCACATACCCAACACCTAATTTATAAATTAGCAACAAAATTTATAAACCATGATCTTGTTTTGTTCTTAACAAATAAAAAAAATGGGCACCTATTTCTTAAGACATAGGCAAGAACCATAGCCCAAACTTAGATTTCGGTTCAAGGAAGGGCTTACCTAGGTGTGGTGGAACTGAGCCTATGCCTTGACCTCTAAATATTTTATCAAATTTCAAATTTCATCCTTGTCATATTTTTAAGAGGGCCTTGTCGATCATAGTTTTTGACAAAACAAAAATTAATGCAATGAGGAGGATGGAAAATCCTACAATAACATGTGGCATAAACTTAACTTGCAACCTTCTATGCTTTCTCAAAGTTGCACATGGAAGCTATACAATTTATAAATGAAACCACGGAGTATAAAAGGCTAGACATAGTAAATATTAGCTGTAATTATTTCACTTCAAATGTAGAATTTAATCATGACATTCTCAATTGTGAAGAATTTTGGGTTGTAGCATTGAACAAAATAAGAAATATACAAAATTAGAGCCTTAGCTTGCATTTTCTAATCTTTCTGATCTTCTTTCTATTCCTTCATATCTACCTTCCATGTTTCTCTACATCTAATCAAATTCTTTTTATAGCTAGCTAAGCAATAAGTTGGCTAGTCAAGCATTAATTTGATGAGGATACAACCCAAGAAAAAATGATCACAACATGAAAAGGATAATTGTATTATCAAGTATGATATGCTATTACATTCAGTATACTAAAAATAGACACAACAACATGCCCTATTGGATTAAAATTCTATCATATTCTAGAGAAAAACCATTCTCATAATCCCTTCTCCCAAACTTGATAAAAAATGTCTTTACAATGCAAGAAATGACCTTAAGTATCCTCAATTAGGTTTAGGGTTAGGAATAAATTTTAGAATATTTCATCTAGCATCTAATGCCAAAGTAAAAGGTTCTATAAGACACATTACAAGTTGGTCCAAGATTAGAAGAATCAAAAAGGGTAGACCAACTTCTAGGAGGCATAACTTTTGAGCTAGGACCCCAATTGATGAACCATTTATAATTTTAGCAAAATCTCGAAGTGCTCTATAGCCCAATGGACCATCTTTCCTTTTCCTCTAATTTTGAAGCCTGTACGAGGTCTTTTAGCACCTCAAATCTAACTTTAAAGCATTCTTAGGCATCTCCAGGCAACTTAACACTGTAATAACTTTCAAATCATAAAGCCTTTTGACCTCATTCATTTTTTAGAATTATTTAAATTACAAGTCCAATCATCTTCCAATTGACACCTTATATCTCATCATAGATATGGCTCAATTAAAAGATAACCTATTTTCTGCACTTGCACATATCTTGATGTGCTAAAAAAATTAAACCCAAAAAACCAATAGTGAAACTATGAGAGTTGGAATCTCTATTAGGCCCAAATGGGTATCTAGACATATACGCACATTAAATAGAAACTAACTCTAAAGAAATGTTTGGATGATATGCAATTGCCTTTACACTACTAGATGCTTTGGCATTAGACACACAAGGTAAATTGAAAAGTGAACCTATCACATTATAACTAGTACAGGAAAGCTCAAATGGGAAACCTCTATTATGGATATCAAAGTTGAATCTTCCACTATTTGTCCCTTCCACTTCACTAGGTACTCCTCATAATACATGTTTCTAGTACTTTGGCTCACATGACTATCCATAATTTCTTCAATCTCTTCCTTCTCAAAAGTGGGAATGGGACATGGCTCTAGCATCAACTCCTCCCCTACACCATTATTATGATATTCTGTTAAGTCTGCAATATTAAAAACAGGTGAAATATGGTTCCCATCTAAAAACTCCAATTCATAGGCATTTTTGGAATCATGTTTCTTCAAAATCTTATAGGGACCAAATTTCTTAATCTTTAGCTTGTTGTAGGTGCCCATTGGAAATTGATTTTTCCTCAAGCACACCATAACCAGATCCCCAACTTGGAACTCATTATATCTCCTATTTTTATTTTCTCTAGCCTTATACTACAAGTTCATCTTGATAAAATGTACATGTAGCTTCTTGACATGTTCACCAAAGTCTTCTACATTAGAACTATACCTCTCTCCTTTCTCTATTTTCCTCTACTTTGGTGCAATCCTTGGAGTATTTCTATACACAATTTGGAATGGTGATCTAGAAGTACTCCTATTCACAAAATTATTGTAAGAAAATTCTACTTGTAGTAGAATCAAATCCTATCCCTTGGGCTTATCTCCTAAAGACCTCAGCAAATTTCCCAAACTTCTATTTTTTCCATCAATCTCTAGATGATGTGTAGAACTAAACTTTTATTTTGTCTTCAACTTCTTCCAAAAAAATTCTCCAAAAATACCCAAAAAATTTAGTATCTCTATTAAAAATAATAGTTTTTGGGAGATCATGTAGCCTCACCACCTCTCTAGAAAAAAAATCTACAATATACATTCCATCAGAAGTCTTGTGGCATGGAATGAAATATGCCATCTTGGATAACCTATCAACCACCACAAATATTGATTCATTATTCCTTTTTGTCCTCGGCAATCTAAGAATGAAATTCATACTTATGTCCTCCCAAGGCTTTGATGGAATATGTAATGGTTGATAGATTCCATTATTTTAACTTACTCCTTTGGCTATCTAACATACTCAAAAACTATGCACAAACTTCTTCAAATCCTATGACAATTGAGGAAAAGAAATAATGTTCACTAGCAATGACAATGGTCTTATCATGACCAAAGTATCCTACCATCCCTCAACTATGTTTCTCCTTGATCAAGTTCTCCCTCATGGAGCTCCTTGGAATACATAGTTGACTTCCCTCAAACAACATACCATCCTGGATCATGTAATCCAACCACCTAGTCCTTTCTAGAGTAACAAGTCCTAATGATTAGTATACAAGAAAAATTTTTCTGGCAACAAATAATGCCTCCACTTCTTTAAAACTTGAACTATTGCATAGGACTCTTGATCATAAACATAATACTTCTTCTTTCCATCATTTATTTTTTTCACTAAAATAGGCAATAGGATTACCTTCTTCACTCAACACAACCCCAATAGCACTACCACTAGCATCACAATCCACTTATAATACTTTGCTAAAATTAGGAACTTCTAGCATAGGTTTCTTTGTCACCTTCTTCTTCATGAACTCAAAACTCCTTGCAGATCCTATAGTCCACTTGAAATTTTTTCTATCCCCTCTCTTTGTTTCAATTAGGGGTGCACATATTCTACAAAGATTACTAATTAAATTCTTGTAGAAACTAGCCAAACCATGGAATGACCTGACCTTAATGGCAAACCTTGGAGTGGGCCATTCCAGGATGATCTTCACCTTCTTTGGGTCGATTTAGAGAACTTCAACTAATACAACAAACCCAAAATAAACTAACTCCTTTTTGACAATGGTACACTTCCTCAAATTAACATGTAATTTCACTTCCCTTAACATTTAAAAGAAACTATGAATGTGTAACAAATATTCATCGATAGAGTGACTAAAATTCAAAATATCATCCAAATTAAAAATTAAAAAAATTGCACAAAAATTTCTCTAGTACCTCAGTCATAAGCCACATGAAGGTTCTTAACACATTGGTCAGTCCAAAGGAAATGAATAACCACTCATAAAAATTCTCCTTGGTCTTGAATGCAATATTCCACTCATCTCCCTCTCTTATCTATATATGGTAATAACCACTGTTAAGATCTATCTTTATGATCAAGTACCAAGCTCCATTGAAGCAATCCATAAGATCATCCATCCTTGGCAAAGGAAACTAATGCTTGGTGGTTATCTTATTTCTATCCTAAGAGTTTGTACACATCCTCCACTCTCTATCCATGTTTGACCTGCTAGTAATATATGTACTACACATGGACTCGAGCTCTCTTAAATCAAACCTTTCCTCAATAACTCTTGATTTTGTATGTTCATTTTCTCAATCTTAGTAGGATTCATCATATGAGAAGCCTTGTTAGGAAAACTAGCTCTAGGGAAAAAATCTATTTGATGACTGTTTTCCCTTACTAGCATCAACCCTTCTGTTACATTATCATATATGACATCTCCATACTCACTTATGAGACATGAAAATTCAACTAGAACTTCATTCCTACCTTCCTTATTCTATCTTGGAATTAAAGCATAACACATATGTTGATTTTTTATTCTATCCAAAAAAATTCTTCCATTAACAAGACATACCCTAGTACTACTGCATACCTTTTCACCCTCCTTTATTAAGGGCTTCAACATGTGACAAACTCCATCCTTTGTTAGAGAATATATATTTTCACAACCATCATGAATTGAATTCCTATAAACTATCATGGCCTTCCCAAAAAAAATGGCACACCTCCATCAAGATGGCATCACAGAGAACCTCATCACGGTAACTCACAATCTTGAACTTTACCAAACATTGTTTGCTGGCCAGGACCTTATGATCATCCTACACCAAAGAAATATTTTATGGATGTGGGTGTTTCTCCCTCTTCAACCTTATCTTTGAGACCATCTCCTCTAAAACAAAATTTTATGCACTCCCACCATCAATAATCAAATTACAACATTTAGCCTCACACTTGCACTTAGTACAAAGAAAACTCCTCCTTTATCCAGGTTCAAGCTCATTTGTCAGCAAGACCCTTTCATTAACCAAAAAATCTCCTCTTTCTACATTCTCCAAATTCAATGACTTAGCATCATCATCCACATGAGTAACCCCTAAGTTACCATCATCTCTCCTAAATGTCCTTCCTGGGCATTAAGGACACTCATAGGTGTGATAACCTTCTTCACTATAATGAAAACACATACCATGGAAGCCTCCTCTTCCCAAACCATGTCCATTTCCATTACCTCTTCCTCTTTTCACACCAAAGTTTTGATCACATGAGCAATTTAAATCCTCATTCCTCTAGTTTTGGCTAGTACCCATATCTTCATTTTGGCCTCCAATTGACTTACCACCATGCCTTCTACCTTGGTTGTACCCTCTTTTTCTTTCATCAAACTTTTTTTTAGCTTCTCCTCAATTGACAAGACAAACTTGTATGCCTTTTCAATTAGACTAAGCTCCTCTTGAATGCTAGGTCTTAACCCATTAAGGTAATAAGAAACCTTCTTCTTTTTTTCTTATGCATGCCCCATCCTAATAAGGACTCAGTAAAACTCCTTTGTTTATTCAAGGTCCTCTATATCCTCATACTCAAAATATTCCTCTAGCTCATTTATCTAGTTGATCAACTCAACTAGATTTAGATTTCCCAAAATCATTCTAACTTCAACTTTAGGTCGTTTGCATAGCTTGGAAATGACCCTAAAAAATATTCTCCTCTACCTAGTTCATGACTTATCTTTCTTCTTCCAGTTCTTGCATAACATTTCTTCTTCCCTATTTTCCTCCTCACTTTCATCCCTTACAACAAGATTCATCTCTGTATGAACCTCCTCTTGTAATGCTTGAACTTGTCTCTAGACAGCTTTAATCTCAAGGGGAACACCTCCATCCCTTTCACCACACTTTTGTTTATGGAGGCATCTTCTCACTATCTCAAAACCCACAACCACACAATCTTGGTGCAAACTACCTTATTCGCAGAGCTCTGTCTACACACTGAGGAACTCTCGCCCTAATACCACTTGATGAGGACACAACCCAAGATGAAATAAACACAATAGAAAAAAGATAATTTAATTATCAAATATGATATGCTATCATATTCCTTACATCACAAATAGACTCAACTACATGCCCTACTGGCTTGCAATGCTATCAAATTCTAGAGAAAAACCCTTCTCACGGTACCTTCTTTCAAACTCCACAAAAACTAACTTTACAATGAAAGAAATTACCTTAAGTAACTTATATTATCTTTACGGTTAGGATTAAATTTTATAATATTCCATTTGGCATCTACCTCAAAAGAAGAAGGTTCTAGAAGACACATCACAAGTTAATGCAAAATTGGAAAAATCCATAAATGGCAATCCAACTTTGAGGAGGCTTAGATCTGAGACTCTGATTGATGAAATGTTTTTTTTTTAGAAGATCTACAGCCTTATGTACCATCTCTACACATCCCCCATCTTTGGGGCTCATACGAGGTCATTTCTTGCAACTTAAAACTATAATAGTTTTCAAACTATAGAGCCATTTGACCCGATTCCTGTTCTAGAATGATTTAAATTAAAAGTGCAACATACATCTAACTTACACCTTTAAAATCATCATAATTAAGACTCAATTACAAAATAACCTATTTTCTATATTGGGACATATCTCAAGGTTCTAAAAAAACTAACCCAAAAAACCAATAGTGGAACTATGAGAGTTGGAATCTTAATTTGGACCACATGAGTATCTAGAAATTCAAACACATTTAACATAAACTAACACTAAGCATATTTTTTTCCGATATAAGATTTCTCCTACAGCACTTGATGCTATTGCATCATAATTACATTTTAGAGCCGTACTTGGAAGGAAAAACAAAACCCCATGCAAACAGTCATATAAAACCATGTGCTCTTGATGGAAGGAAGAAACATGACTTAATTGTTCACTTCTAATTGTGAAAGATGCCACATTAGTCATTTAAACTACACCAATTGGATCAATATACTACACAAGGTAAGAACAATAGGAAAAGAGGACCACAAATATTGGTTACAAAAATTGAGAAATATCCACCATATGAATCCACACACTTGGGATGAGGATCAAGAATAGATCCTCAATATGATGATAGTTGTGCATAACATGAGAATAAAAGCAATAATGACTACTTTGCAAAGAAAAAAAGCTACAAAAAAAATGGAAATCTTTTTCGTTGATGCAAGATTTCTCAAAGACCCAAGATGCTCCTACATCAGACACCTAAGGTTAATAAAGAACTAGTGTCCACATCAAGCATGACTAATATTTTGACTAAAACCACATATATACGACTCATCTCATGTAATTGATGAATGATCCTCAATTGGTTTATCTTTTAACTAAACTTGTAATTTCAAGTAGAAGTTTCCTTTGGCACTCTTACTTATTTAGCTACTCAAGATCCTCTCAATGCTATCTATTTTCCTCTTAAGGTAATCCAAGCTACTTTTCAATGTTGCATTTGATTCAAAATACTCAATTATATCTACAATGTTAAATATAGGAGAAATATACATGTCTTCTGAAGATTCAAGTTTAAATTCATTTCCACTATCAAACCTCCTTATAATCTTACAAGGACAAAACTTCTTAATTTCAGCTTATTGTAGGTTTCAATTAGAAATCTTTTTTTCTTTAAGTACATCATCATCTTATCAAAAAATTCAAAATATTTAGGCCTCTTCTTCTTATCCACTCTCTATTTATATCATAGATTACTTTCTTCTAGGTTCTTTTAAACTTTCTTGTGTAGAGTTTCATGAAACTTTCAAATTCTTCAACTCCAACAGTTTTCTTTGTCTCAAGGCTTAGATTATTTAGTTCGGTAGTTTCTTTAGGAATCATTCCAATAACTATATCAAAATGTATTTTTTTAGTGCTTATATTTATGAAATTATTGTATGCAAACTTTTCTTGTCCGAAAATCAAATCTCCATTAGTAGGATTATCTTCAACCAAAAATCTCAATAGGTTACCAAAACTTATGTTCACAACTTCAGTTTGTCCATGTGTTTGTGGATGAAAAGTAGAGCTAAACTTCAACTCTATATTTAGCTTCCTCCAAAGTGTCCTTTAAAAGTAAACAATAAATTTATTATCTATGTTTGAAACAATAAGTTGAGGAAACCTATATCTCACTACTTCTTTAAAGAATAACTCAGCCACATGTAAAACATCAAATGTCTTCTTACAATGTATGAAACATGATATAATTAAAAAAAAATCAATTACCACTAAAATAGAATCATCCCCTCTCTAGTTTCTAGGAAAACCAAGAACAAAATTCATGCTACTATCTTCCCAAGGCTTATCAGGTATAGGCAATGGTGAACACAATCTCAAATTCTGACTAGTTCCTTTTATTGTTTGACAAATTTAGCAACTTCTTACCATTTTTTAGCACGTCTTTATATATCTATGGCCAAAAATATATGTCTATAATTATCTTTTTTATTTTATCAATCCCAAAATGTCTTGTAAGTCCACCAACATGCTCATCTTTTATGATGCTCTCTGTCATAGATCCTTTAGGTGTAGACAATTGAATTCCCTCAAACAACATATCTTCTTGAATGAGATACCCAATCGAATTTTCCCTCATCATTTATTCCTTATATTTTTTCCAAGGTCATGTAAATTTGGGATCACTTTGATATAAATATTTCAAATCATTAAAACCAAGTACCTCAATTCTCATTTATGTTAGGAAATTCCTTCTTATGTTCAAGGCATCAACAACTTTGTTTGACTTTCCACCCTTATGTTTCAAAGAAAAGAAAATTTTTCACAAAAGCTCGACCCACTTCGTATGTCTTTGATTCAACTTATTTTGACTTCCCAAAGAATTCAAATCTTTATAGTTAGTATACAACAAAAAATCCTTAGGGATTAGATAGTGTGTCAATTTCTTCAAAGCTTGAATAATACCATAGATTTCTTGATCATAAAATAATTTTTTTTTCTTAGAATCATTCAACTTCTCAGTAAAGAAAGCTATAGTTCTTCCTTCCTAACTCAAAACAGCCCCAGAAGGACTTCCACTAGCATCACATTCAACTTGAAAAACTTTTGAAATCAAGCAAAGATAGAGTAGGCAATTTTGTAATCTTCTATAATCTTTTAGTTCAATGTTTCAAAACTCCTCTATGCTCCATGTGTACATTTGAAATCCTTTTTATCTCTTCTAATAGTTTCAATTATTTCATTTGGAGGACCCACAATAATGGGTTACATGTTTTTTCCTAAATTGACATTGAATTGTAAATTATTGAAAATTATCCTTTCAAATGAAAATTGTTTAATGGTTAGGAATTTGAAGATGAAGTAAATTAGAGTCTTTTAGGATTTTCTATCTAGATTATAAATTTATTTATTTATTAAATATTTTTTAATTGAATTATTTTTTCTCCCTCGAAAATGGTATTTTATCAAAAACTTTATTTTGAAAGAGTGATGTTTCTTTTGACACACATAACTTTTTTTTTCTAAAAATATATATCAATTTGATTCTTTTGAATTCAATTTTCAAACATCCATACCAAAACTGTAGAGGTTTTCGAATGTCTTTAACCTTAGTATTTCATGTTTTATCGAAGTTTAAA
Organism: Cupressus sempervirens; assembly: GCA_028749045.1. Taxonomy (NCBI): domain Eukaryota; kingdom Viridiplantae; phylum Streptophyta; class Pinopsida; order Cupressales; family Cupressaceae; genus Cupressus; species Cupressus sempervirens. The sequence continues at coordinate 413,661,201 of CM053789.1, read as the reverse complement.
GTTGACATGACAATAACTTGGACATATGTGGATTTTGACACATGTAACTTAGTATATATGTACCTATCTTATAACTTTCTTTTTTTGATTGAAAGAGGACTTAGATATGGAGACTATAATTATTTTCAAGAAAAATATTCTCTTAGTTACTATTTTTTCATGAATGTCCAATATAGAGTTTTATTTCTTATAATGAACCTCTATTCAATTCATGTTAATAAATGTATACCTAAGAAATTTAAAATGAATCAAAGTCATATTCATGTTGGAAATATTCATGACTATGCTAAGTTACTGATAGGGGAGGGGTGAATCAGTAACTTCTAAAACTTTATCAATTTCAGTTCTTAATCCAATAAATCAATTAGTACTTAATTCATCAAAACTTGATTGAATTGCATGCATGAGAAACTAAAAACATGAAAGCAACAATAACACTTGAACACAAAGATTTGGTGACGCAAAAACCTTCCAAATAGAAAGTAATACTAGGGTGGGGATGATACCCACAAACTTCAATACTACAACATAAAGTTGGTTGGCTAAGGCTTAATTGATCACTTTTGATGATCTTCCCTATTATGAGCAATTAGGACTGCTAGGTCCAGCTTATTAGAGGTTTTACAAACATATAATGAAGTGTGTGCTTAGTAAAAAGATTTATGAAAGACTGTTAAGTATACCTTGTTAAAGCATTTTGACTGGTTCACCTATTAAGATGAAGTAGTAGATCTCTAATATGCAACTAAATTTTCTGAGTGAGATTCCTTTGAGTACTAATCAACTTTCTATGGTGGACAAGTCTCTATTGCACCTTATGCTAATATGACCTTTACAATTTTCTCTTCTTCTATTGCATTCTTTGCAAAATCGCATTCACACTCCTATTATTTACATTCATCATGTTATGAAATGATACAACACATTACATATATATACCAATTCAAATTACATGATTACAAACTCAACCATCATACAAGTTAAGACAAATATTACAAAGTTGACCCATATGAAGACACTCGAGTTCTGATGACTGACTTAGTGAAGTTTTAATACATGCACCCACTATCACTACTTGACATCATCATGCACTTGGTAAATGTAGAGGCTTGGTCCATACTGCACACTTTAGAGTAGTCTTGAATTGGTAGATACTGTGCAACTCAACATAAACTTAATCACTTGTTTACCATAATTGAACTTGGTAAACACTATCTTCACATTACATGAACTAAAAACTCGATAGGCACTTCAATGCTTGGTAACTACTAATAAATGTGGTGTATACTAAAATGCTTAGTTTGAATAGTTGGACTTCACACTAACTGAGTTTTCTTGGTAACCACTGCGATTAGTCCAAAAGACTCGGTAGCAGCTACAATGCTTGGTGGCTACTAAATTATATGGAAAACACTTTAGAATATTCAATGATCTTAGTAGAAATTAAAAATCTAAATAAGTGTGCATTACTAATAACAAACTTACCTAATATGTCAACAATCTCTTTGTTTCACATTACTGACAAAAACACTTATTCGCCCAAAACTGAATACCTTGTATTCATCACCATGTGATACTAGGCTGGTAGGGTATACTATTTTTGAGATTTTTAAAAATTGATCTTTGTAAGTATATACAATATACTATACATCATATCTGCAAATTCTCCTATTCTATATATATCTTCCTCCATAGCATGTTTCTCCATCATACTATGTGTCTCTCCTAGAATGATCTATAGTGTACTAAGTGCCTCTCCCCCTTTTTGATAGTAATGTCAAAGATTTATTCAAAATATATTTACATAGAGACACCACGATGAGACAAAAATTTTGAATGTACCTTGAGGGTTATTCCCAAGGTTTTATCCCAATTTTCTTGCAAGATCGTCCATGTATGAATTTCATTTTTCACTTCTGTTGAAAATTCAATCATTGTGGTCTACAACATAGATGTTATTATCATGGATCAAAGTTTTTTAATGTACAATATGCTTCTACATATGATCCATGATTGGAAGGATCATATTTTGAATATCAATCAATGTTGAGTGGATCCTTGCCTATTCTCTTAACAACTCTACTTGCATGTCAGACAAAAATATGATCTTCTTGAAGTGTGCAAAGCTTGAGTTGGGGTCAAGTTCCAATTTTTGAACACTTTCTTTAAGATCAATATCAATTTTGGACAAATTTTCTTTTGTTTCCTTTGTGAACTCAGTGACATCACACAACTTCCCAAAAGGTGATAACGCATTGGTAAAGGATGTCTCAAGATTGAACAAAATTGTTGAAAGTCAACTTGATAAATGAAAATTTGTTGAACAATGTGCTCCAAAACTTTATTATCAAATTTATTTTCAGCCTTTTCATTTAGCTTATCTTGACCATTTGTGTCCTTATTGAATTTTTGGACTACTTGTACTGATTGAAATAAAATAGGTTGAGAAGAATCAACCTCAATTCCTATTTCCTTTGACAAAATTTTCTTGGCAAATCATCTATTATTTTATATTCTTTGTCTCTTTCCTCTCTTAATCTTTTTTGTTTTTCCTTTTTCTAGAGGAGTTCACCAAATGTTTGCATTTGGTCTATAGTGAGCTTGTAGATATCCCAATTTAGGATTACTATTTCCTCATCTAGATCAATATCATCCTTTATTTCCTAATCTTACCCCAAAAATTTTGTACTTGGTTGAGCCTTAGGTTCAACTGTCCTTGTACTTAATGTCTTTATGTCTGGAATGGAAACAATAGTAGATATACTTGGACTTGCAATGAAAATTGATATAGAACTGATTGATCGAATACTTACAAGATTGCTTGAGGAATCCAAAATTGAAGCAATCAAAATCGGAGTACTTATTGCTAATGTACTCAAAACTATATAATTCAAAATTAGAGAAGTGAAGACTAAAGAACTAAACTCAGTACCTAAGAAAGGATTTTGCAGTTCAGTAGATGAAGTGGAAGTCACTTATGGTAATGATACACTGAGCTGAGTTGGGGTGAAGATTGATTTGACATTTGATGTATCTATAGTAGTCACAATCAAACTTGTTGAAGCTATCTCTGAGCTTGATGTGGCTAATGGTTTTCCTATAGAATGAGGAAGTGAGGCAATGAATACTGCAACTATCTTGACTGGGTTAGTTTTCTCATCATCATATTTATTTTTCTTGGCATCTTCTTGCTCCTTTCATTCCTAGTAATCATTTGTAACAAACTGAGTTGATTCTTCATCATCCTCTTCATCCTTGTCATCATCAACATCATCTTTTATATCAACTGGATGTTCAATAGGCTTGTGAAGATGATACACATGTATTTGAGTATTTGTGGCATTCCTCATAACATATTCAATATCTTTCATCAAAATTAAACAAGAATTGAATTTGAGAGTCATTTTTCTTTCATTTTCCTTTAATTCCTTAGCTGCCTCAACATCTAATATGCTCAGTGCCAACTATCTCAAGGTCTGTGCATATATATCTTTGACATTTTTCTTGGTATGTTCCCATCTTAGCCTAATTTTTTTTAATAAGACACTAGGAATCTATGAAGCTAGATGGTCAAGTGAATACTTCCACTAACCCATTTTATCTATGACTGACTCTTCACTCTATTTTTGCTCAACCTTAGTTCTGGTCTCATATTTCAAGGCTTTGAAGTTCATTATACCAACTCCATCTCTCAATTCTTTGAGTCTATCCTATAAGGTGGGTGGAGATCAGCTAAATATGATATCACCACCTTCCTTGTCTGACTTTTCCCTTGACCTTCTTGTGAAAACTATAGTGGATGGCTTGGGTGGGTTGGTGATGTCACTTTTCCTTTCTTCTTCAAGGGTTCCTCTTCTTTCTTAGACTCTTACATATCCTCTGCTTCTTCTACATCTTCAACTTTGCCGTCAGTTGACAAGAGAGGTGCACTTGATTTCATTTTGTCAATCCTTCTCTTCATTTTGTTAACCACCTAAGGAAGCTTTATTTCTAGCTCAATTCTATCTTTCACTTCATCATAGGTTCCAAAATAAGGAGCCTTGGGATCAACAAGTTCGTTGATAAGGGCTTCAATGATATCCTTGGTCTCATCAATATTTACCTCATAATGAAGAGGTTTCACCCACACAATTCTAGGCCTAACTACATGAATGTATATCTTGTCACTATCAACCATGAAACACACATCATCCTTATAGTCGTGAACTAGCTTCATAGGAATTCCAAACCCATTGTTCATTTTCTCCCTTAACACATAAAAATAGTTTTCCATGTGATGTTGGCATAGTTCTCTTCCATTTTTTCTATGTAATCATTTATCTAGTAAAGTACAGGTGGGTGGAAGCACAAACCTGTGTCACCCTTTGTAATACCACGAGGTATTTTGGTTGTAATAGTTTTGGCCAAAATAGTTCTGGCCAGAATAGTTCTAGCTGAACATACGTGGTGGTTTCTTGCATCTATGTGGCTTGTACCATTTTGGTCAAAACCATTTTAGCCTAAACTGTTAGGATAAACCATGGACAGAAATAAAAACTACATGCAAATATAACCAATAACAAAAAATAATAGAACACACAGAAATGAACACAAGGCACCAAAATTTAATGTGGTTCACCCAATCCCTAGGCTACATCCACCAAACAGAAAGTCTGATCTTATTACAATCCAGTGATTACAACGTAATTACAATCTGTAATCCTTTACAGCTCAATACCGCCGCAAGAACCAATTTTGTATCACAACATTATGAAAAATACCCAACCCTAAGCCCTTTTTATACAAGTACTAAACCGCTTTAGGGTTATAACATGTCAGCCATAATATGTCAGCTACTACCCAGAAAAACTTTTTTGGGGTGATGCCACAAACCCCACTATTTATGAAGTATGTACAGTACTTTCCTGATCAGTCACCACAATCTAACAATCTCCCACTTGGGGACTGATCAGGCTCCACACTAAACAACAATCTCCCACTTGGAGACTGATCCTATAGCAATACCGCTACCACATGGGGCTCCCACTGGATCAAACCATCCTGGACTCTACTGTTCTTTTATTCATGTTCAGTCTAAAAGACCAACCAAAGCTGAAGAGGAGGTCAGCTTCTCCCTTGTTACAACCTTTGTCAACATATCTGCTGGATTTTCATTGGTATGTATCTTCTCTAGCTTTAACTATCCATCCTCCAAAACTGACCGAATGAAATGGTACTGCAACTGTATGTGTTTGGTCTTAGAATGCAGAGCTGAATTCTTAGCAAGATGAAGGGCACTCTGACTATCTGTGAACAAATAATTATCCTTTTGAGGATGTCCCAATTCTTCCAAGAAGAACTGAAGCCATATCATCTCTTTGGCTACCTCTGTAGCAGCAACATACTCTGCCTCTATAGTGGAGAGAGCATTAATCTTGTGTAACCTAGAAACCCAACTCACAGCTGCCCCACCAACAGTAAAGACATAACCTGTAGTACTCTGCCTTGTATCAATATCCCCAACCAAATATGAGTCAACATAGCCCTGTAAATCAGTAGTAGAGCCCCCAAAGTGTAAAAACTTATGGGATGTTCCTCTCAAATATCTGAGAATCCACTTGACAGCATTCCAATGCTCAAATCCTGGATGACTCATATACCTGCTAACGACTCCCAATGCATGTGCAATATCAGGCCTAGTGCATAACATAACATACATCAAACTTCCTACAACTGAAGCATAGGGTACCTTGGACATCTTATCCTCCTCTTCCTGTGTCTTGGGACACATCTCCTTAGTCAATTTCAAATGAACAGGTAAAGGTGTGCTGACAGCTTTAGAATTCTCCATAGAGAAATGTTGCAACACCTTCTCAACATAATCAGCTTGAGATAGCGTCAATGTTCTGTTCTTCCTATCTCTGCAAATCTTCATACCAAGGATTTGTTTTGCTGCCCCCAAATCCTTCATAGAAAATGCGTGTGCTAATTGGCATTTCAGCCCCATAATATGATCCATGTTAGACCCAACTACAAGCATATCATCAACATATAAACATAAAATAATGTAGCTATCATCATCCAACCTCTTAAAATAAACATAGTAATCTGAATGACACCTATTATATCCATTCTCATGCATAAAACTGTCAAATTTCATAAACCATTGCCGAGGTGCTTGCTTCAAGCCATATAAACTTTTCTTTAATTTGCACACTAAGTTCTCCTTACCTTTGACCTCAAAACCCTGTGGCTGAGCCATATATATTTCTTCATCCAAATCACCATGAAGAAAGGCTATTTTAACATCCATCTGCTCTAAATGCAAATCTTTAGTAGCCACAAGACCTAAAATAGTACGAATATAAGTCATTTTAACAACAGGAGAAAATATCTCATCAAAATCAATTCCCTTTTTCTGTGCAAATCCTTTTACAACTAACCTGGCCTTAAATCTTTTCTTACCTCCTTCTTCTTTCAACCTGTAAACCCATTTATTCTGTAAAGCTTTTTTACCTGCAGGAAACTTGCACAAATCCCATGTCTTATTTTTTAGCAAAGAGTCCATTTCATCTTTCATTGCAGACTCCCACTGAATCTTAGTATCCACCTGCACAGCTTCATCATAACTTTCAGGTTCACCAGCATCAGTAAGTAAAATAGAATACAAAGAGAGAGAAAACCTTTTATGGAGATCTAATTTGCCTTGTTGACCATCTAACATTCACTGGTGTATGTGGTATTTTTTGTTGCAGTTGTTGCACATCATGAGGAATGGCTGGAATATCAGCTTTTGGAGTATCATCCAACACTACATAATCATCTTCTTTCTTCTCATGTTGCTGCAACAGATCTTTGTACAACACTTTCTCATTGAATATGACATCCTGACTTCTAATAATTTTAAGATTTTCAAAATCCCAAAGCCTATAACCAAATTCATTAATGTTGTATCCAACAAAGACACATTTCTTTGATTTAGCTTTTAGCTTGGTTCTGTTTTCAGAGTCTATATGAGCAAAAGCTTCACAACCGAAGGTCTTGAGAAAAGAATAACTCACCTTCTTACCAGTCCATGCTTCCTCTGGAATACCATAGCCCAAAGGAGTAGAGGGACCTCTATTAATCAAATATACTACAATATTGACAGCCTCTGCCCACATGTGTAAGGGAAACCCAGCATGCAACCTCATGCTCCTTGCGCGCTCCATTATGGTCCTGTTCATGCGTTCAGCCACTCCATTTTCCTGTGGAGTCCTTGGAACAGTTTTTTTCTATGAATACCATTAGTGGAGCAATAATCTTCAAATTCATGACTGCAATACTCACCACCATTATTAGATCTGAGACATTTTAATTTCTTACCAGTCTCATTTTCAACCAAGCATTTCCATTTCTTAAAAGTTTGAAATACATCAGATTTCTGTCTAAGGAAATAAACCCATACTTTTCTAGTTGCATCATCAATAAATGTTACATAATAATGAGAGCCACCAAGGGAAGATACCTGGGCTGGTCCCCATACATTTGTATGCACAAGCTCTAATTTCTCCATTTTGTTTTCCTTCCCTATCTTTACAAAACTCACTCTCTTTTGTTTTCCATACACACAACTTTCACAGAAATCCATATTCACACATTTTAGACCTGGTAAAACTTTCCTTGAATGAAGTACTTTCATACCTTTCTCACTCATGTGCCCAAGTCTATTGTGCCACAACGCTGTATCAGAATCTACAGCAGCTATTTGTTCTCCCTGCTCAACTGCAGTAATTGTTCCTAAATATTCATTTTTCCCTAAAACAATCAAAGTAGAAGGAACAATATGACATGTACAAAGATATAAGGGACCTACTTTCACACCTTTTTCTACTACAAGGGAACCTTTTGAAACCTTCCAATTTTTATCATTAAAAGTAACTATACAACCCTCATCACCGAGTTGCCCTACTGAAATTAAATTTCTACTTAGTTTTGGAACATGTCTTACCTCATGTAGTATCCAATGATTCCCATTCTGAAACTTAATCTTAATTTTTCCCTTTCCAACAATCTGACAGGGTTCATTATCCCCTAAATAAACAAGCCCAAAATCCCCTTGGACATAATCAATGAAATAACCTCTATGAGGTGCAGCATGAAATGAAGCACCAGAATCTAAAACCCATCAATCATCAACATTCTCTAAAGATAGAAGTAAAACATCCTCTTCGGATTTTTTACTTACCACATTTGCCTCCTTGTCTCCATCTGATTTATCTCCTTCATTTTTCTTTTGATTCCAGCAATCTTTCTTTTTGTGCCCTGGTTTCCCATAGTACCAACAATCATTTGGTCCTCTCGATTGAGACCTCCTCCCCTTTGACTTTCCTCTTGATTTCCCACAATTTCCAGAGTTACTTCCTCTTTCAGTCATTCTTCCCCTACTTTGTGCATTTAAAGCACTTCCTAATGTAGATACACTGAGGATTTTCTACGAGTTTCCTCACTTAAAATAACACTGATCACATCATCATATTTTAGGGTACTAGATCCAGGAATAGAATTACTCACCGCCATTATCAAGCCATTCCAGCTTTCAAGCAAAGAACACAAAATCAAGAGAGCCCTAATTTATTCATCAAAATTGATACCCACAGAAGATAATTGACTAGTAATAGTATTAAACTCATTTAAATGATCTGCAACAGATCCACCTTCTACCATTTTCATATTAAATAAACGCTTCATGAGAAATACCTTATTTGAAGTGGAGGGCTTTTCATACAGTGTCGCTAGGGTCATCAAATCTTCTATCGTCTTTGCTTTTGTAATATTAAATGCCACCGATGGTGCCAAGCATAACCGAATGCTTCCCAGTGCCTTTCTATCCAAAAGATCCCATTCAGCCTCTGACATTGTTCCCTAATTCTTGGCTTTTCCTTCCAACGGCTTCCATAAATCCTTCTGATATAAATAGTCTTCCATTTGCATCTTCCATAACTGGAAGTTCTGCCCATTAAACCTGTCAACCCTCAACTTACCCTCATCTGCCATCGCTCCCACTCAACTGTGAGACTCCCACTTAACTATGAGACTTTCCTGCAGAGAATAACTGAAAAAACAACCTCACTCTGATACCACTTGTTAGGATAAACCACAGACAGAAATAAAAACTACATGCAAATATAACCAATAAAAAAAAATAATAGAATAGACAGAAATGAACACAAGGCACCAAGATTTAACGTGGTTCACCCAATCCCTGGGCTACGTCTACCAAACAACAAGTTCAATCTTATTACAATCCAGTGATTACAACCTGATTACAATCCGTAATCCTTTACAGCTCAATACTGCCGCGAGAACCAATTTCTTATCACAACATTATGAAAAATACCCAACCCTAAGCCCTTTTTATACAAGTATTAAACCACTTTAGGGTTATAACATGTCGGCCATAATATATCGGCTACCATGTTGGCTACTGCCCAAAAAAAAAAATTCGAGGCGATGCCCCAAACCCCACTATTTATGAAGTATGTACAGTACTTTCCTGATCAGTCACCACAATCTAACATAAACAATTCTGGCCATAACTCCTCTAACATAATAATACTATTGTAAACCTCTTGCGACTATTATTTTGACTGTTGCGGTTCCTAGGTTCCTGGAGAGCAGCTCAGGTGTTTCGACCGTAACGGGTTAGTGGTTTTTTTCCCCCTATTTTTTAAAAAAAATTTAACATGTTTTTTGATTAGCAAATGTTAATTGTAATTAAAGTAGTTTTTTTTACCTATTTTGTGAGTGAAATATTTAAAATTGTTTATTTTTAATATATTTTAATAATTTTAATTAATTAAATTATTTTAAATTATTTTAGATTTTTTTTAGAATGGTATTTAAATTAATTTTTTAGAAAAAATGTAGTTAAACATGAGATAGAAACATAGAGAAACATTAGTTAAAAGTGTAGAAAAACATTAGTTAAAACTGTAGAAAAACATTAGGTAAAAATATAGAAAAAAATTAGGTAAAAATGTCAAAAAAATTAGTTAAAAAATATAGAAAAACATGAGGTAAAAATGTAGAAAAACATTAGTAAAAAATGTAGCAAAACTTTAGGGGACATTGTTTAGTTTCTAACATAACTTGATGGATCTAGGTGAAACAATAATCTCTTATGGTGAAATTAATTTTGACATTTAATACACCTTCTAACATAACCCCATATTAACGACAATCATAACCTATACCACATTCTAACCATAACATAGGCACTTTACTAACTTAATGAACCACACTTAGATATTCATGATGTTCATTTTAACAACTAGTTATTTTTAGGTAATAATGAGTCTTACATTACCAAATAACACATTAAGATCACTTAAATGATATGTTTTTAGGTACGTTATCCATGCATGTGTGTCTTAAGGGGACATAGGAGTTGTAATAGGTCATACTATTTTTTATAGGTTCTAATAAGTCTTAATATGTATTATTAGGATATAATAGGTCTTATTAGGTAATGATGATTCTTACATTACCAAATGACACATAACGACCTCTTATCATACATTTCTAGCTATTTTTATCCATATATATGTTAAGGGGACCTAGGGACTCCTGCTAGGTCATTACATCTGTTATAGGTTCTAATAGGTATTCATATGTTTACTAGCACATAATAGGTATTTTCAGGTAATAATGAGTCTTACATTACCAAAAAAACACATTAAGATCACTTATGATACTTTTTCGGTATGTTATCCATACATGTGTGTCTTAAGGGGACATAGGAGTCATAATAGGTCATACTATTTTTTATTGGTTCTAATAAGTCTTAATATGTATTACTAGGATATAATAGGTCTTATTAGGTAATCATGATTCTTACATTACCAAATGACACATAACGACCTCTTATCATACATTTCTAGGTATTTTTATCCATATATATGTTAAGGGTACCTAGGGATTCCTACTAGGTCGTTACGTCTGTTGTAGGTTCTAATAGGTATTCATATGTTTAATAGTACATAATAGGTATTTTCAGGTAATAATGAGTCTTACATTACCAAAAAACACATTAAGATCACTTATGATATGTTTTTCGGTACGTTATCCATACATGTGTGTCTTAAGGGGACATAGGAGTCATAATACGTCATACTATTTTTTATAGGTTCTAATAAGTCCTAATATTTATTATTAGGATATAATAGGTCTTATTAGGTAATGACGATTCTTATATTACCAAATGACACATAACAACCTCTTATCATACACTTCTAGGTATTTATATCCATATATATGTTAAGGGGACCTAGGGACTCCTACTAGGTCATTACATATGTTATAGGTCCTAATAGTTATTCATATGTTTACTAGCACATAATAGGTATTGTCAAATAATAATGAGTCTTACATTACCAAAAAACACATTAAGATCACTTATGATACATTTTTCAGTACGTTATCCATACATGTGTGTCTTAAGGGGACATAGGAGTTGTAATAGGTCATACTATTTTTTATAGGTTCTAATAAGTCTTAATATGTATTAAAAGGATATAATAGGTATTATTAGGTAATGATGATTCTTACATTACCAAATGACACATAATGACCTCTTATCATACATTTATAGGTATTTTTATCCATATATATGTTAAGGGGACCTAGGGACTCCTACTAGGTCATGACGTATATTATAGGTTCTAATAGGTATTCATATGTTTACTAGCACATAATAGGTATTTTCAGGTAATAATGAGTCTTACATTACCAAAAAACACATTAAGATCACTTATGATACATTTTTCAGTACGTTATCCATACATGTGTGTCTTAAGGGGACATAAGAGTCGTAATAGGTCATACTATTTTTTATAGGTTTTAATAAGTCTTAATATTTATTATTAGGATATAATAGGTCTTATTAGGTAATGATGATTCTTACATTACCAAATGACACATAACCACCTCTTATCATACACTTCTAGGTATTTTTATCCATATATATGTTAAGGACCGAGGGACTCCTACTAGGTCATTACATCTGTTATAGTTTCTAATAGGTATTCATATGTTTAGTAGCACATAATAGGTATTTTTAGGTAATAATGAGTTTTACATTACCAAACAACACATTAAGATCACTTATGATACATTTTTTGGTACGTTATCCATACATGTGTGTCTTAAGGGGACATCAGAGTCGTAATAGGTCATATTATTTTTTATAGGTTCTAATAAGTCTTAATATGTATTATTAGGATATAATAGGTCTTATTAGGTAGTGATTATTCTTACATTACTAAATGATAGATAACAACCTCTTATGATATATTTATAGGTATTTTTATCCATATATATGTTAAGGGGACCTAAGGACTCCTACTATGTCATTATGTCTATTATAGGTTCTAATAGGTATTCATATGTTTACTAGCACATAATATGTATTCTTAGGAAATAATGAGTCTTACATTACCAAAAAACACATTAAGATCACTTATGATATGTTTTTCAGTACATTATCCCACATGTGTGTCTTTAGGGGACATAGGAGTCGTAATAGTTCATACTATTTTTTATAGGTTCTAATAAGTCTTAATATGTATTATTAGGATATAATAGGTCTTATTAGGTAATAATGATTCTTACATTACCAACTGACACATAACAAACTCTTATGATACAATTCTAGGTATTTTTATCCATATATATGTTAAGGGGACCTATGGACTCCTACTAGGTCATTATGTCTATTATAGGTTCTAATAGGTATTCATATGTTTACTAGCACATAATATACATACCTTACTATCAACCTTAATAAAAATATATCCCATTTACTTTATTAACATTCTTAACTCTAATTCAAACTACTAAATTAAGTCATGAGTTCTAAATTCTATTTAACTAACATTTGCTAACTAAACTCATTTACTTATCTAGTAACAAATTTTTCTATCCCTATGTCCTAACTCTCATCTACACTTCCCATAATCATCAAACCATTTACATCAAAATTTAGAATTTAGTCAAGAATTATATTTTTTTATTGCATATACATGTGTACACTTAGTTATCATTTAATCAAAAAAATTTATTTTTTTATCGCATATACACATGTACATGTATGAATATTTATTTTTCACATTTGCATGTACACATTACAATGTACATTAGATATGGTCTCTAAAATAATTTGTTTAAAAATACATACATGTTACATGATTGAATTTAGCACCATACATTTAATGTTGTGTATTTATATGTATCTGTGTGTCAAATTAAATTTAACTTTTAATTATTTTAATTTAAATACACTTGTATGCTTATATTTATGTGTGTGTGTGTGTGTGTCTATATATATATATATATATATATATATATATATATCTGTGTAGATCTCTAGATATTTATCACTCTTGTAGCTTCACATTCATATCCTCGTATTTATATTCATATATACATTATGGCACCCGGTTCTGGGGATCGTACTCCTACATCCTCAAGGGATGCCAATGTTCGTGGTGGGTGTCAGAGTGTTGAGTCTAGGATAGCACATAGATTGACCTCCTCCAATTAGGATAGACATTAGTTATTTAGAGATATAGTTGTGAGATTATCTCATGCTATGCAGGTTTTGGATACCCCACTTTCCTCTTTTACCACCCTCCCTAATAGGGAGAATGTCATAGTGATGCGAGAGGATTTATTTCATATGATTCTGACTATTGAATCATACAACCCTTTTGATGATATGAGCATTGAGACATTTTATTCTTCTTTATCTCACAGTGTTAATGGCATTGTGAAGTACACACAAATTAACACTAAGGTTTCCACCAGCATGGTAAAATATATGTTTCCATCTTATACAAATCACTGCAGAGTCAGAGGCTACTTTGCAACAAAGTGTACTGATCCACTCGTCGTACCATTGATGTATCCTCATTGGTTGGCCACTCATCATAGATGGCCAAAGAAGGATGAGTTCCCTCTATATTTATGCAAATAATTGTTTGCATAATTTCATTTACACTATGATGTTGACTATACAAATTATCCAAGGCATGTTGGGCAGGGTCAGGGGAGACTTTCTGATATATTTAGACCCATAGACACTCCTACACCCATTAACAAATGGGCAATGGTGGGTCCAAACCTTTTGGTTATGTCGAGAGGTCCATAGATGACTATTGCAGGTGAGAGTGTTCTTGATGACACAATTAGGACATAGATTTTTTCGAGCATTCCCACCATCGCCACACAGTTACATGAGATTTATTCTAATTAGTGTGGTAGATATATGCTATAGTCTCAAGGTACTGCTCCCATTGTTGCATCATCTAGCACACATGTTGATAATGATTATGGAGTTGTAGACATACCTTCTCCAATAGACATTTCTATAGTCTTACAGGTGGATGCATTGCATCATTTGGCATCATATTTAGCATCTGATCTTTTAGATGTATATTGAGCATTATCTACACTCTCAAGGATTCCACTTCATGACATGAGCTCTTAGATTAGTCATATTTTTTCACGTACAACAGTCCTAGAGGATTCACAGAGGCAGGAGGACATTCTTGCACCTTCTACTATTCCTACTGCTACACAGGCCCAGGCTACAACACCAACCCCAGCTACTTAGGACCCTAGAACATGCCCCCCTACTTAGGATGTTATTGCTAGATAGCCTGGTCTATTTACCTCCATGCTTTCAAATCAGGGTTGCACTACTGACTTGAATGCTGATACTATTTTTCATTGCATGATTCAGATATAAGTCAGATTGGTAGAGCATTACATAATGCTATGGTAAATATCTCTATATGTTTACATTTATTTTTATTATGGTAAATAATATGTCTATATATTTAAATTTATGTATATGCATGTGTTTGTGTGTGTTATAGGGTTTGAGTGATAATATGTTATGTTTTGCTGATCTACAAACACCAACAGATGCTACACGTCATGAGTCCTAGGTATGTTACAATCAATGTGTGTGTGTGTGTGTGTGTGTGTGTGTGTGTGTGTGTGTGTGTGTGTGTGTGTGTGTGTGTGTGTGTGTGTGTGTGTGTGTGTGTGTGTGTGCGCGCATGCATGTATATATATGTAGATCTTGATATAATTTGTCTATACACATAACTAAATGGACCAAGTTATCATTTGACACAAGGTTCAGATGTAGCTGATAGACCCTTTTGGGGACAAGGCCCAGGATTAGGAGGGGGGATGTAGCTAATTATCATATGTGGCCTTTTATTTTATTACACACATGTTATGTCTAAATACATATTTATATGGACACTTTGATGTTTTATATATTATTTTCAGATACATACATTTTATATGGACACTTTGATGTTTTATATGTTATTTTTAGATACATGTTTATATGGACACTTCGATGTTTTATATGTTATTTCTAGATACATGTTTATATGGAGATTTTGATGTCTTATATATGTTATTTATAGACATTTGTTACATGATCTATTTTTATACATTTGATATGGGTACATTATATTCTCCAGATATATGTACATGTATGTTATTGATCTTTTAATGTACACATGTGTATCTTATTGATCTTTTAATGTCTTAATCTTTTATGTAACTTATGTATGTGTTATGAACATGTTTCTATATATGTTATTCATCTTAATGCCTTAATCTAAGCATAATTAACTACATAATTTTAATGGTCCATGTACATAAGAATATAACATATACATGTACATAACAACATATAAAGACTATGATCACCTAGAAAGAATGCATGGACTACAACATTTAATTAATAAAAGTTAATATACATATGTATATGTTTTCAATATTCATGTTTATACATACATGTTACTATTTTTAATGCCTTAATTTAAGTTTAATTAACTATACTTAATGACATGTCCTAATATAAGTATAATTAAGTTCTATATATTTAATCTAAGTACAATTAACCATATTTAATGACATGCCTTAATCTAAGTATAATTAACTATATTTACATTGAGAGGCATTCTATGCAATCATAGCACAAATACCTAGCACGAGAATATGCCAAAAAAATTCTCTGTCAATAAAAGAGAATTGGGAGCGGTTACAAACTTCCAAATTAAATATTAAAAAAGAATTCTCGAAATAAAAGCTAGCCAAAATAATAGGAAGCCAAATGGAGGCCAAAATAATAGGCCTGAAATAATAGGGCTCGAAAAAGTAGGGCTCGCAAAAGTAGGACCCAAAAAAATAGGGCCTAAAAAAATAGGGCTCGAAAAAATAGGGGCAAAATAATTTCAATATGATTTTTTTTTGTTAAATATAATTTTGCATGCACATTCATGCTTATTTTTTGTGGGGAGTGGGAGAATTTGAAACAAATTCATGGAATGTGAAGAGACATCTATTAGGGGATATGAGGAGCCTCGTAGAAGTTATAAAATCAAGGCTCGTCATTTCATTTTCATTTTATGTTTTTGTAGGAAGGAAGAGGTGGAGGTTATTGGAGGATTAGATTGGAGTTTTTGAATAGGAGTAGATTGAAGTTTTGAATTAACATTTTTATACGTGAGATTTCTATTTTTTATTTACATTTTCATTTAGATTAAGATGTAGATGTAAATTGAAATTCAAAATTAGTTATAATATTCTACATTGATTTAGATTTCAATTTTAATTAATTTCATTTAGATTTAGAATTCTGTTCATAACTATTTAGGCTTGCATTTAATAGTTTAGTCTTGCATGTTTGATTTAGATTTAGATTTGTATTCAAAATCTATTTGATTGATAGATTTTATAATACTTTTCATTTACATATTTTAAAAGCGCATGTTTCAAATTAGTTTTATATTTGCATGTTTCATATTAGTTTTAGATTTGCATATTTCAAAATAGTTTTGGTTTGCATGTCTTAGATTTGAATGTTTCACAATAGTTTTACATTTGCATGTTTCTAAGTATTTATATTTTCATGTTTCAAAGCATAATTTTATCATTAATCTGGATGAGAATGCCACCATATCAATACAATTTATATTTTATTAAAGTTAATGATTTATTTAAAGTAGATAAATCATATATCTAGTATATATTTTATCATTATTGAATTATAAAATAAAATAAAATTCTTGAAATAATAGCTAGCCAAAATAATATTAAGCCAAATGGATGCCGGAATAATAGCACCTAAAAAAATAAGGCCAAAAAAATGGAACCCAAGAAAATAGGGCTGAAATAACTTAATTAAAATTTTAAATATAAAACATTTTCTTTTTGTTAAATATATTTTTGCATGCACATTCATGCTTATTTTTTTGTGAGGAATGGGGGAAGTTGAAACAAATTCATGGAATGTCAAAAGACATCTATTGGGGGATATGAGGGTTCTCTCATAAATTATAAAACAAATGCTCCTCATTTCATTTTTATTTTGTGTTTTTGCAGGGAGGAAGAGACGAAGATTATTGGAGAAATTAGAGTTTTTGAACAGGAGTAGATTAAAGTTCCATATAGTTTCGCCTTGTATGTTTGATTTAGATTTAGGATTTAAAAACTATTTGATTTAGATATTTGATAATCATTTCTTTTGCAGATTTTTAATGTGCATGTTTCAATTTAGTTTGACATTTCCATGTTTTACATTAGTTTTAGATTTGCATATTCCAAAATACTCTTTGTTTCCATGTTTTAGATTTGTATGTTTCATAATAGTTTTATATTTGCATTTTTAAAAATATTTATATTTTTAATGTTTCATAATTAAATTGAATCGTTGATGTGGACAAGGTCACCTTATCAATAAAATTTGTATTTTATTAAAGTTAGTGATTAATTTAAAATAAATGAATCATATATTTTGTTTATATTTTGTCTTTATTTAATTAGATTATGTATGTTTTTTATTTAAATATTTTTCATACTATATATAATTTTTTATTAATATTTATGTTTTTAATGTTTGAAAAGTGGAAGACAATGCCACCATATTTCAAACATTACAATCTAACTATTTCATTTGAAATAGTTTTGATTTTTATTTATGTTATTTTGAACATTATTGATTTGAAAGAATTTATGTTAACTATTAATACATTTTCATTATGATTATTTCCATATGTTGATTTTTGTTTATATATTTGCAGGTTACTATTTGAGTTATGGATACCTCAAATAGAGAATCAAACATTATTGGATACTAGAGCCTAACTACTTCAATGATCTCAAACGATTTCTTCGAGATTGAGTTTGAAAAATGCCTAAAAATAATTAAAGAGGGGCACACAACTATAATTAAAGTTTTAGAGAAGAAATATTTCCAATTGACTATGTTGAGGAAATGGAAGAAATGCATATGGAAGATG
This sequence comes from Cupressus sempervirens, assembly GCA_028749045.1. Lineage (NCBI taxonomy): Eukaryota > Viridiplantae > Streptophyta > Pinopsida > Cupressales > Cupressaceae > Cupressus > Cupressus sempervirens. Next base: position 413,642,854 of record CM053789.1, on the reverse strand, counting down.
CATAAAAATTTCTGTGTGACACATCTACAAAAGTGGATGGGTTTCCCTCAATGATGAAAGAAGTATTTCACAATGACATGTATTTACACCATCACAGATATATTTTTTGTAAATACTTCATTCTTGTCTCCGGTTTCAAATTTTTACTTTTAATTAGTTGTATTGGCAATTTTATTTTCCCATTGTTCAATGTAACTTTCATGGAGAAGAGAACAAGACAAAATAAACTTATTGTTGTACAAAAAATTTCTTCAATGGATGTGGCTACGAAATATATTAATTAAGAAAGAAAATCATAAGTCTAAATAGATTCCTTAATGATAGGGAGATTTATTGATTACAATTCTTAATCATTGCAATAAAAATTGCATTAGCATTATTAAAAATTCAAAAATATATAATGTTCTCACATCATCATAGAGAAATAATTTTCATAAAATTGACTCTTATATATTCTTTCACGCTTTTAACATCATCTGAATTTTTGTGTTGGGACTTGTAACTTCCCTTTCATGAATTAATTTTTCCACTATTCAAGTCATTTGTATAACATATATCCCAAATTTGACCATAGTTGTACTCCAAATACTCCAACACTACACCTAAATCTCATACTTCCCTTAACCCTGTCCCTTATTTTAGTGTAATATTTAACCACTTATCAACCCTAACCATAACACTGAGTGGACCATATAACTAAAATTGTAAACCTTGGATCCTAACTTTAACTCTTACTCTATATATGATTGTACTAATCATTTAGTAAATTATATACCTTAGCCTAACCCTATATGTACAAATAACTAGAAATAATATTATATTTTTTATAAGTGATAATATGTATATACACACACACCCAGAGAGAGTGATAGAGCATATTTATAGACAAGAAGGAGCTCATGTTATGTTTCTTATAGAGGCATGTTTTATGTAGAGAGAGAGAAAAAGAGATTATGAGGTGTATCTAGAAAGCAAGCACAAAGAGAGAGAGAGAGAGAGAGAGAGAGAGAGATTAGGGGTGTATCTAGAGAGCATAAAGGGAGAGAGAGATTAGGAGAAGTATCTGGAAAGTAGGGTGGGAGAGATAAGTGGGTGTATCTAGAGATTAGAGAGACAGATTAGGGGAGCATTACTAGAGACTACACAGAAAGAGGGTATATTTAGACAGTGGGGGGAGATATTAATGGGTGTAGTTAGAGAGAGAGAGAGAGAGAGGGAGAGAGAGGGGAGAGAGGGGGGGGGGGGGGAGGGATTACATTATTAAAAAGGTTAATAGCTTGTATCACAATAGCACTAATCATGGGCACTATAATAGAACTAACCCACATTAAAATTTAACCTGTCAGTTATCCTAACACCAAGGTAAAGTGTAATAATAGCACTAACATTAGTTATAATATGATTAGTAACCCAATAATTATCTTAACTGCAATAATAAAACTAACACTAACTCTAACTCTAACTCTAACTCTATCTCTAACTTTAATTCTCCCCCTAACCCTAACCTTAACCCTTTATAATCCTAAATATAATCCTAATTCTAATCCTAACCCTAAGCCTTACTATAACTCTAATCCTAACTCTAATTCTAGCTTTAATGCTAATTCTAACCCTAAATCTAACCCAAATTTTAACCCATATTCTACTCTAACCCTAACTCTAACTCTAACTCTATCTCTAACCCTAACCCTACCCCTAACGCTAATTCTAATCCTAACTCTAACTCTAACTCTAACCCTAACTATAATTATAACTCTAACTCTAATTATAACCCTAACACTAAACCTAACTCTAACCCTAATCCTACCCATAATCCTAATCCTAACACTGTATATAATCCTAATCCTAACCCTAACACTATATGTAACTCTAACTCTAATCGTAACCCTAATTCTAATCATAAACCCAATCCTTATTCTAACCCTAACTCTAACTCTAAACCTAAATCTAACCCTAAATCTAACTCTAACTCCATCCCTAACCCTAAATCTAACCCTAACCCCAACTCTATCTCTAACTTTAAGTCTAACTTGATCGCCAACTCTAACTCTAATTCTAACCCTAACCCTAACCCTAGCCCTAGTCTCAATTCGAGCCCCAATTCTAATACTAACCCTAACACTAACACTAAAACTAACACTAATTATAACCCTAACCCTAATGCTAACCCTAACTCTAACCATAACTCTTATGCTAACCATAATCCTAACCCTAATTCTAACCCTATCTCTAAGTCCAACTCTTGTTCTAATTCTAATTCTAACTCTAACTCTAGCTCAAATCCTACCTCTAAATCTAACCCTAACCCTAACCCTAATTCTAACCCTAACTTTATTTGTAACCCTAATTCTAGCCCTAACCCTAATTGTTACCCTTACCTTAACTCTAGCTCTAACTCAATCTATAACCCTAATTATATTTGTAACCCTAATTCTAACCCTAACCCTAATTCTAACTCTAACTCTAATTGTAACTCTAATTCTATCCCTAATCCTAACTTGAACCTATATAACCCTAACTCTAACCCTAATTCTAACCCTAACCCCAATTCTAGCTCTAACCCTAACCTAATTCTAACCTTAACTATAACTCTATTCCTAGCTCTAACCCTAACTATAACTCTAACTCTAATTCTTACCCTAACCCTAACCCTAACCCTAATTCTAACCCTAACTCTAACTATAATGCTAATTCTAATCCTAACTCTAATTCTAACCCTGATTCTTACCCTAAATCTAACTCTAACTCTAACTCTAACCCTAACCCTAACTCCAACTCTAACTTTATCTCTAATTCCAACCCTACCCCTAATTCTAACCCTAACTCTAACTCTGACTCTTTTTGTAACCCTAACCCCAATATTAACCCTAACCCTAACTTTGAGTATAAACCTACCCCTAATCCTATCCCTAACTCTTACCCTAACCCTAAATCTAATCAGGTAACTTTAACCCTAACCCTAATCTAACCCTGATCACAACTCTATCTCTAACTTTAACTCTAACTCTAACTTGAACTCTAACTCTAATTCTAACTCTAACTCTTATACTAACACTAACAGTAACACTACCTCTAATTTTAACTCTAACTCTAATTGTAACCCTAACCCTAATGCTAATCCTAACCATAACCCTAACACTAACCCTAACCCTAACCCTAATGTTAACCCTAACCATAACCCTAACACTAACCATAACCCTAACTCTAACACTAATTCTAATCCTAACCTTTGTTCTAACCCTAAATATAACCCTAACTCTAACTCTAACTCTAACTCCAACCCTTATTCCAACTCTAATTCTAACTCTATCTCTAACCCTAACCATAAATCTTATTCTAACCCTAACACTAACCCTAACTATATTTGTAACCCTAATTCTAACCCTCCCCCTAATTCTTACCCTTAACCTAACCCTAACTCTATCTCTAATCATAACTATATTTATAACCCTAATTCTAACCCTAACCCTAATCCTAACTCTAACTCTAATTTTAAACCTAACCCTGACCCTAACTCTAACTCTAACCCTAACTGTAACTCTAACCTTGACCCTAACTCTAGCTCTAATTATAAACCTAACCCTAACAAGAACCCTAATTCTAATTCAAACCCTATCCCTTACCCTAATTTTCATCTTAATGTTAACCCTGACTCTAACTCTAACCGTAACCCTAACCTTAACACTAACCCTAACCTCAATTCTAACCTTAACCCTAACCTTAACTCTAACTCTAACCCTAACCCTAACCTTAACAATAACCTTAACCATAAACATTAATTTGTCCCTAACTCTAACCCTAAATCTAACTCTACCATAATTGGACTCTAACCATAACCCTACCCCTAACTTTAATCTTGGCTCAAAACTTTTCCCTAACCATAACTGTAGAACGTTAAACCTTACTCAAGCCCTAACCCTTACCCTAACCCTAACCCTAACCCTGGCCCTACTATAACCCTAACCATAACCCTAAACTTAACCATAAACATAACTCTATCCCAAACTCTAACCCTAAATCTAACTCTACCATAACTAGACTCTAACCCTAACCCTAACCCTAACTTTAATCCTAACTAAAACCCTAACCCTTATCCTAAATATAACCTTAACCCTAACTCAAACCCTAACCCTATCCCTACAATAACCCTAACTCGAGCCCTATAATAACCCTAACCCTAACCCTAACCTTAACCATGAGCATAACACTAACCCTTAACTCTAACCCTAAATCTAACACTACCATAATTGGACTCTAACCCTAACCCTAACCCTTACTTTAATCTTGACTCAAACCCTAACCTTCACTCTAACCTTAACCCTGACTCAAACCCTAACCCTAGCCTTACTATAACACTAACCCTAATCATAACCATAACTCTAACCCTAACCCTAACTATGACCATAACTCTAACCCTAACCTTAACCATAAACATAACTCTAATCCAAATCTTAACCATAACCATAACTCCAACCCTAACCTTAACCATAAACATAACTCTAACCTAAACCTTAACCATAACTCTAACAATAACCATAACCATAACTCTAACCCTAACCTTAACCATAACTCAAACCCTAACCCTAACTCCAGCCCTAACCCTAATGCTAACCCTAACCCTTATTCTATCCCTAAGGTTAACATTAACTGTAATGGTAACTTTGTCCCTAACCATATATCCATGTTTGATTATAACATTTTACATTACAATATGCCAAAAAGAAAATTACTTTTTTTTAACCATAATCCTACCCCTAACTCTAACCCTAAATATAACCCTAACTGTAAATCTAACTCTACCATAATTAGACTCTAATCCTAACCCTAATCCTTAGTTTAACCTTCATTAAAACTATAACCTAACCCTAACTCTAACCTTAACCCTTACTTTAATCTAGATGAAAACCATAGCCCTAACCCTAACCCTAACCTTAACCTCGACTCAAACCCTTACCCTAACCTTAACCTTGATGTAACTCTATATACAACCCTAACTCTAAATATAAACTTAAACCTTAATCATCACCTTAAAACTCACCCTTTCTCTACTCCTTTCTCTAACTCTAACCGTAAATCTAATTTTAAGCCTAACCCTAATCATAATTTTAACCCTAATTATAACCCTAATTTCAACTCTAACTCTAGCCCTTATTCGAGCTCCAATTCTAACTCTACCTCTAACTCAAACCCTAACTCTAATTCTAATCCTAACTCTAACTATATGTTTAACCTAAACCCTTATTCTTACCCTTGCCCTTTTCTTAACCCTAACCCTAACTCTAATTCTAACCCCAACTATATTTGTAACCCTAATTCTAACCCTAATCCTAACATTATCTCTAACTCTAATTCTAAACCTAACCCTAACTATAACACTAACAAGATTCATAATCCTAAAAATAACCCTAGCCCTAACCCTAATGCTAATCTTGACTCTAATTGTAACTCTATTCTTAGCGTAACTCTAACCCTATCCATAACTCAAACCCTAACAATAGCCCCAACCCTAACACTAACCTTGACCCTAACTATAACTCTACTCTTCAATTTAACATTTTACATAACAATATGTTTAAAATAAAACTGAATTAAAGTGATACAAATAAACACCTTATATAGAATTAAAAAAATAAATATTCAAGAATAATTTTATAGTAAGTTTACACTATTATATTTTTATAGTAAGTTTATACAATTGTATTTAAAAAGAAATAAATAATTTAGCACTAACCTTAAAAAAATAGAAAAAATAAAAAACATACTTTTCCTATTGTGCCGCGATTGCCACTAGCTTATATATACCTCTATATATATTACACCGAGAGTAATCATTCTCGAGGCGCCTATTTTCATTTTCATAAATATCAATTGTGATTAAAATACCCTTGGGATTAAATGAAAATAGGCACCTCGAGAACGATTACTCTTGACGTAATGTATATAGAGGTATATATAAGCTAGTTAATGACATGCCTTAATTAACTATAATTAACTATATTTAATCTAATTATATTTAATGTCTTCATAATTAACTCTATTTAATGACATACATTCTTAATTAACTATAATTAACAACATTTAATTAATAAAATATAATGTATGTAATATGTAACATAGTTCATATAACATATACATGTAAGAACATATAAAGAGTATGACCTAAATAATGCATGTTACAATATTTAATTAGTAAAAGTTAGTACATGCAAGAACATAATGATTATATACAAACATAAAGAATGTATCATATAAGAACATATATAAATTATATGTACATAAATACATAACAACATTAACAATCATATGTAAGAAAACATAAACAATGTACATATAAATACATACAAATACGAAAGGGGTTGTCTTAAGGAGAGGTCAGGTAAAAGGTGGTACTAAGGGCATGTTATAATAGGTGCTCTTAATGGGAGGTCCTAAGAGATTGTCTTAAGGGGAGGTCCTAAGAGGTGGTCTTAAATGAGATATACATGTCAAATTTAAATAAAAATAACAATACATGTCTAGTTTTTCATATCCAAGATAAATGATCCAATGTACAAAAATTTATAAAACAAATATCCTATCAATATTAAATATGAAAGTATAAGAGCTATACAGGCATAGCTCAACTAGAGCTCCACAATAAGTACATAGGTAAACTAGAGCTCCACAAACAATGTATTGTTAGGATTCTCTCTACTTTTTATTATCTCTAGAAGTTTTTCATGTTCTTCAGTAGGCAATTTCCATTTTTGATTTCCACAATGTCCTCTTCTTTGTATTGCTTCAAATTGTAATTTGGTTGCTATAGCATGTTTATTGTAGTGTAAAACCTTTCCTCTAGGCTTGTATTCAATAAATCCAATACCACTATCAATTACCCTTGTTTGCTGATAATATGTTCTTTCAATAACAACTGATCCAATTGGATATGACTATTGATCAGCATCTATAGTTCCTTCAAAAACTTTTGTTTTTCTTTTGTGCATCTTAAAAGATAATAGTCCACATTTTCTGCATTATCCAGTAAGGCTTGAACTGCAAAAATATCTCCTGCATGTATATAAAAATATAGATAAATATAAATTAATTTTAAAACAAATATACATGTATATTAATTTATATATATGTATACATGCACACAAACCTACCATAACTAAATCAGAAATGGGCTTATAATCAGCTGAATATATAGGATCTTGAATGTCAATGTCAATGTCAGCATCTTCAAAAGGAGGCTTTCTAACTATTTGCTTCAAATCCCAATGTGAAACATATCCATTCACAATATTTTCACATGCACTGACTAGATTGACCTTAATGCAGTCATCACAAAAACATGTTTTATCTCTTACTTTAATTACTAGAGGTTTATGGTTTCCTATAGTCATCACTTGATGTAAACTTCTAATACCAAGAATCGTTTGACAATTATAAGTATTAGATCGATCTATATCTGTTACAAATACAAAAATTAATTGTCATATTTCAAAATAAATATTTAATTAAAAACTCAACTTGATTTGAAAGATACATTAAAAATAAATATAACTTAGTTCACCTTTCACCTCCCAAAAGTAACACTTATTGTATTCAATATCTCGAGTAGCAAAATGAACTTTGCACCACTGAACAATTTGATTTGCGCTCTCTATCCTATTCCTTGTATGTACATACAATGTGCATGTATATATAAAATTTAAAATGTATGCTACTAGAGTATTAAACATGCACATTTTAAAAATGCATATATTTACCTGCAAGTTCATGTTGTCGAAGAGAACATTTTATACATGCTCCTACTCCATCATGCTCCCCTTTTGTGTGTCCACTTTCAAAGAAATTCCATAAAAACCTAACATTGGTTCTAGCATGTTGCATTGCTAACCAATTAAATGCTTTTGTAGATTTGAATTGGCCTGTGAACATGAAACATGATAAGTATCTACAATTATCCATGTGCATATATCAAATAGAAATAGACATGTCCAAATAAATATAAGTTAAAATAAATTTGAATAAATGTGTAACTACTTCATGTATACTAACCTGCACATCCATTAGACTAAATCCAGTGCTCTGAAACACTTATTCCATGATTTTTGAGATCTTCAGAGAACATTGCAAAATAATGAGACACATAACTCTTATCATGAACTCTATTATCACTAATATAGAAATCAACCTCTTTGATGATGATGCATTCATTTTCATCCAATCTTTCTATCTGATCCACCTAAAATTATACATGTCTATAGGTCACTTGCACAAATATCGCAACTTGTTCAGAATGATAATATTGGCCTTGAAGCTCTGTATGAGGTAAAAATGTATAATTCTCAGAAGAATTAGGTGGAGATTTTTTTTTAGAATCACGAAACTGTTTAGCTTGCTATCATGCACCATGACAATGTTGGATATGTGGATATATCAATGGACAGAACTTGGTCATGAACTCATCATAATGCAATTCACTCTCCTTCAATACAATTTTTCTGGATTCATCTCCTCTCTTATTTTGGTATGTCTCATATTTATATCTCATCCATGAAACTAGTGTGGATTCATTAATATTCTCAACTTGCATAATTTCAGAACATTTTGTGTAAATCTCCACAATCTTCACACTAATTTTTGATGCATTGCACTTTGAATTCATCTGAATCTTCTAATTTATCACATAATATGGACCTCAAAAATTGTGTTGTACTACTAGGGACGACCAAATTAGGATCGATTACTACCATAACTTTTTTAAATGATTGCAAGTGTAGACCAAATTCAACATGATTTCTACAACAAGAAGTTTCACGCATCTTATTTATGCGTACAAAGGAAGGACGTAAACTCTCAAACATTCGCTAGCATATTTTGACATTTGAAATTTTTTGTTTGAATGCTTGAAATAATTCACTTTGAGTTATATCTATGAAATGTTTTGGATGTTCAATTTTGGCCCTTGTTTCTTGATCTTTAATTTGTATAGTATCACACCTGTTGGAAGAAACACAAGAATGTGTGGTCCAAAATTCAATAACTTGTCTTTTTACATCTTCAAAAATCTTGTCCTTTCGAGAAACTCTACAAATATTCACCCAGTTATTCTCAATGTTATCATCTAGCATATTTCTCCTCTCGATGTATCTTTGGACATTTCTTCTAGATATATGTAGTACATCAAAAATTGCACATACCTATTTTCTATGTGTCAATTTTCTACTAGATATAGTAGTCATTAATGGTCTATGTGCATTACTCAAATCACCTCCTCGAGTTCTTTTGTTAATTTTTTTATAAGCATTTTGCAAGTTTTCAACTATTGCTTTATTAATATTATGCACATGGCTTTTCCTATTATCAACACCCAACAACTCCAAAATAGGTCTCATATATTTTCTCTTAAATAACTTGAAAACTAATTGTGCCTGTCCAAATATACTTTTATCCCTAAAATATTCATCCCACATGTTTTGATAATGCTTTCTAATAGTGTTATCATTTATCATATCTTTACATGGAATTTGGTTTAAAAGTAGTTCTTCATCCAAATCCATCAAATTTTTTATGCTTTCTAATTTGTCTCTATCAATAGAACTGCCAATTTCTTCCTCTTCATTACTTTCATTTTCTTCATGAATCTCATCTTGTTCAAGAATTTTAGTAGGTTGGTTTTTATTATGTTTTGTATGAACTTTCATTTTGTCATCTCTTATTCTATCATATTTCCTTGATCTTTTCATTTTATTGCCCATTGAATACTTCAATCTATAGGGAAAAAAAAAATTAGATTTCACTAAATATCAGCCAATGGTTCAATATAGAATGCATAAAAATAAAAGTAAGTAGACAAGAAAGAAAAGATCTTCAAAATATTCTATCCTTTGCAATATTGATTAAATCCACATAATAGTTGTTGAAAATTAATTCAAAATTAATTGTCTTTTGAAAATATTCTTCTAATTTTTGTTGTTTTGTGTATTTCATTTTTTAAAAAAAGATAAAACAACTTTATTTTACATCAAACTGTGACATTAAATTTTGGAAATTTAATCAACCAACAAGGATTTTAGCCAGAACTATTTTGGCCAAAATAGCCTGTGTGGCATCCTATGTGGTAGCTAAACAAGCAAAAATTAGAACTTCTATAAACATCTCACTTTGAAGGCCAATTCGACCTACTAAGTTGAAGTTTTTCTAAAATCTAAAAATATACTTTTGTAGTTCTCGAAGTCACAATTATAATCATATAATTTTATTTTTATTTTTATTATGAATAATATGTTATAATTTGAAAATATTACAAGTAGGTATCTTAAGATTCAAGAAGATGTCTATTCAAAAATAAGAAAAAAATAGTAAATCATATTAAAAAATTATTATTTTTTAATGGTACACTAGAGGAGAGAGTCTTCTTCAAGAATATGTAATTTGTTTTAAAAAATATGTAGATTTGATGGAAAAAGTTTGACGGGAGAAAAAAAATCAATTTCTGATAACTTTGACTTTGACTAGTTATAACTTCAAAAATATTAGCCGAATTTCATTTTTTTCTTTTTTGCTGCACTAGATATACATGTCAACTCTAACATATTTCAAAATCAAACCAAAATATGAACATTTGCATATATTTGTTTGACGGGAAAAAAAATCTATATTTTTAGTATTTTTAAAAAATTAAAAAATACACTTTAAAAATTAAAAAATAAATAAAATTTTTGCTCAATTTAAAAAAAAAAAAACCATAGACATAAAATTCATCCAATTTTACACATTTCATTAGGTTACATCATCTTCAAATTCTAAACACAAATGCCACTTTTATGTCGTTAAAGTTGAAGAGTTTAAATTTTGATATCACTTTTCCTTTATGAAGTGGAAGTGACTTATGTTAATGATACACTGAGCTGAATATTGATTTGCATTTTATGTAGTTGTAGTAGTCACAATAAAACTTGTTGAAGCTATCTCTAAGCTTGATGTGGCTAATGGTTTGCCTATAGAATGAGGAAGTGAGGCAATGAATATTGTAGCTATCTTGATAGGGTTAGTTTTCTCATCATCATATTTATTTTCCTTGGCATCTTCTTGCTCCTTTAATTCTTGGTAATCAATTGTAACAAACTGAGTTGATTCTTTATCATCCTCTTCATCCTTGTCATCATCAACATCATCTTTTATATCAACTGGATGTTCACTAGGCATGTGAAGATGATAGACATTTATCTGAGTATTTGTGGCATTCCTCATAAAATATTCAATATCTTTAATTAAAATTAAACAAGCATTGAATTTGAGAGTCATTTTTCTTTCATTTTCCTGTAATGCCTTATCCACCTCAACATCTAATATGCTTGGTACCAACTACCTCAAGGTCTGTGCATATATATCTTTGACAATTTTGTTGGTATGTTCCCATCTTAGACTAATTTTTTCTAATAAGACACTGGGATCAATAGGTTCATTGGTAAGGGCTTCAATGATATCCCTGGTCTCATCAATATTTACCTCATAATGAAGAGGTTCCACCCACACAATTCTAGGCCTAACTGCCTGAATGTTTACCTTGTCACTATCAACCATGAAACATACATCATCCTTATAGTCTTCAACTAGCTCCATAGGAATTCCAAACCTATTGTTCATTTTCTCCCTTAACACATAAAAGTAGTTTTCCATGATGTTGGCATAGTTCTCATCCATTTTTTTAATGTACTCATTTATCTAGTAAAGTACAGGCACATCTTTTCTCCATGTAACAATGTCTTTGGATGTGAAAAACTTTTGAGCATAAAAGAGTAGATAGGTTAGAAATGAATCAAACTTGCATGGGTTGTTCTTGGATGTTCTAATACTTTTCATATTTTTTTTGAATTGATTCAACAACTCAGCGAGGTCAAATGATAAGTTATTCTTAACTACATTATATGCCAAGTCAATGGCTTCACATGACAAACTGTTCAATCAGCTTGAACTATATATCCTATAGGGAATAACATGAATGCTAAACTTCAACTCTACATTAGTAATACTACTAATTTTCATTCCCCTGTCATTCCATTCAACTGGGGTTTTTTGTTCCAACTCTACCTGACCTAGGTATTTTTTTGCTTTGGTTTTGTTTAGCATGGGCATGCCAGTTATTCAATGAATCATCTTCTTCATTATCAAAATTGGCTAATCAAGCCACAATTGTCCATTATGCACTTGGCTGAGGATATACCTAATCCATTTAATTTGAAAATCTTGGGGCATATGAGGGATATGTGTCAATCCCTTGGTTTCCAAATGTTTATGCTTAGGCTTCAATACCCTATTAACACACAACTGACCTAGGGAATCATCCATCTCTAGAGTACCAATTTCTTGAATAGAACATTCAAAATAAGTGCAAATGTCATTAACAAGAACTACCTTAGGAGGGATTTGTGATTGGGGTCCACTTGGGTCTAGGTTTTAAGAAACCACATGTGTGAGCTTGAAATCTAATACTTTCCATTCGACATCTCGGATCAACATGTCAGATCCTTTTTTCACCTTGTTGCTGTTGGATGCCATTTTACTCAGTAGATTGAGAGAACTTCAAAAATCTTTGCTAGATATTCACTCAAGTAGCTTTATCGCTTAGAAAATTGCTTCTTCACAATAGCTCTTAAATTTCACATTGAGAAATGAGTTTGATTCCATGCCTTTTGTTAAGATTTTACCATTAATGCTCAGTACGAAGGTAGATGAGTTGACATTATGCTTGACAAAAGTTTGACAATCTGTTATCCATTGCTCTATTTTGATCACTCGGTGATGTATTTTAAAATCAGTAACCAAAGGTATCCTTGTTACTCTCAACTTCACTTGGTAGAGTCTACGACTCGACCTTACTTGGTAGAGAAGGTAACTCAGTGATAACTAATACCAGTCTTCCTCAATGATCCCTTTGTATCTTGAATACAGATTTGGATCTTCACTATCTTTCAATAGGAACTGAGTGATGTGATCTTGATAGCCTGGTTGTAGTTCTCCTTTGAGAACTTAATTTGAAGGGGTGAAGTCACCCAAATTTCAAGAGTGATTTGACCATCATTGCTTGAACTATTGTCCTCTATAGACTTAGGAATCCATTTTTGTTTCATCTGCTTTCAGATGTTGTCAGATTTTGCTTTCTTTTCATCCTTAATTCTACCTGTATTCATGTAATTCTTGGCAAGATGAACTTTTTGTGGTATCTCTTCTCCTCATATGATGTTTAACACAATTCATGCTAATGTGTCCAAATTATCCACAGTAATGACATCTACACCAGGTATTATAGTCCCAACCATATATTTCTTTCACAATTTTCTCTACTAGATTGAATGTCTTGTGTCCTTGTTTCTTACATTTGTAACACTTTCTCTCAAATTTTAGTTAATATTTGCATTCATTAGCCTTATGACCATGTTGAGTGCAATTGTAGCACTTTCTATTGAATTTGCCTTTCCATCACTCCAATATTTGTTTGATGTATGACCTATCTTACCATAATGATTACAAATAGGTCTTTGATTCTTTTTATCACCTTTTTTGGAGGATTCTCCTTCTTTTTTAAATCATTCCTTCTTTTCCCTTTTATCTATAGATATTTTGTTCATTCAACTAATTCATGTCTGCTTGGGGTTTCATCATCCCTTCATTGATTTTCTTCTCAGTGCTTAGGTCATTTCTCAATCTTTCATTGATTTGTCTTTCTGAATTTATATCATTCCTTAATCTTTCATTTTTAGATCTTAGGTTCAATATTTCCTCATTTTCATTGGAGAACTAATTAGTAAGGTCTTCTTGCTAAAGGGATTCGTTCTGGATTTCATTATTCCTTTCATCCATTTCTTCTTTTATCTTGTTTCTCTCTTCCATGATTTCACATAACCTTACTGACTGGATTTATTAGTCTCTTCTTAGTTTCCTTACTTCTTCTTGCAGTGAACCATTCTTTTCTCAGAGTTCTTTAATTTTATTATTTGCTTTATTTGAGCTACATAAAGGGAAGAATTCTTCAATTCTTTCTTCATTGTAGAGATGATCATTCATCTGATTTGCCAGTTCCTTCCTTTTTTCAAGGATTGGGAAAGTTTCTCCTTTTCTTTATTGAGTTGGGCAATGGCCATTTCTAGATTGAACTTTTCATTTTCAATAGCTTTGTCAAGTCTGAATATCTCCATAATCCTTGATCTTTGCTCAAGCTATCAAGCTTCTTGCTAAGAACCAAATGCTTTGATACCAATCATTCAAAATATTGAAGACTATGCTAAGTTACTGAGAGGGGAGGGGTGAATCAATAACTTTTATAATTTTATCAACTTCAATTCTCAATCCCATAAATCAATTAGCACTTAATTTTTCATAACTTGATATAATTGCATGCATGAGAAACTAAAAACATGAAAGCATCCATAACATTTGAACACAAATATTTGGCAACCTAGAAACCTTCCAAATAGAAATTAAAATTGGGATGGGAATGACACCCAAAAACTTCAATAGTGTAGCATAAAGTTGACCAGTTAAGGCTTACATTGATCACTTCTAATGATCTACCTTGTTAGGAGCAATTAGGACAGCTAGGTCAACCTTGTTAGAGGTTTTACAAACATAAAATGAAGTATGCACTCGGTAAAGAGATTTATGAAAGAATGTTAAGTCTACATTGTTAAAGGATTTTGATTGGTTCATTTGTTTAAAAGATAAAGCAGTAGATCTCTAATATACAACTAAATTTTTTAAGTAATATTCCTTTGAGTATTGATCACCTTTCTATGATGGATAAGTCTCTACTACACCTTATGCTAATATGGCCTTTACAATTCACTCTTCTTCTATTGTATTCTTTTCACAATCACATTCACACTCCTATTCCTTACTTTCATTAAGTTATGAAATGATACAACACATTACATATATATACTAATTCAAATTACATGATAAAAAAGTTGGCTATCATACAAGTTAACACACATTTTACAAAGTTGGCCCACATGAATACACTTGGATTTTGATGACTGACTCGATGAAGCTCTGATACATGACACCCACTATCATTACTCAGCATCATCATGCACTCAATAGACGTAGAGGCTTGGTCCATATTGATCACATCAGAGTAGTCTTTAACTCAATTTTTACTAGGGACTCGGTAGATACTATGCAACTCAACATAAATTGAATCACTTGTTTACCATAATTGAAATCAATAAAAACTATCTTTGCATTACATTAACTGTGAACTCGATAGTCACTTCAATGCTTGGTAACTGCTGATAAATTTAGTGTATACTAAAATGCTTAGTTTGAACTACTGGAGTTCACACTGACTGAATCTACTTGGTAACCATTGGGATTAGTCCAAAAGACTTGGTAGTAGCTATAATGCTCAGTGGCTACTAAATTATATGGCAAACACTCTAGACTATTCAATGAGCTTAGTAGCCATGCAAAATCTGAATAAGTGTGTGTCACTAATAAAAAACTTGATTGATATATCAACAAGTCTTTAGAAAGCTCATTTAGAATACTTCTATCATGCAAAATGAAATGTCTTTTGTGCTCCATCTGAACCTAGTAATTGAGCCTAAAAGCCATGAAAACACTGAAAAATATTCAACATTTGGAGAAGACTTGCAACTAGCTTTTTTTGATAGAAACTAAGTTTCTATCAAAACTTCAAACTTTAATTTTGATAGAAACTTTAAAATTTACTTTCTATCGAAACTAAAAATGTGGTTTGTGCACACGATTAATTTACCTTAGATAGATTTTATGGAAACTATCTAGGTAGTTTTAATTAAAACTATCTACATAGTTTCTATCAAAACTATCTAAGGTAGTTTCGATCAAAAAAATTCTTTGTCATATAATTTTTCTTTTCAATTTTAACATTTAGTTCTAATCAGATAATTCACACAAATTAATTGGTAGGGAGTAAATATTTTGTAACTTATATGTTTTCAAATTTTGAAGAATAATTTGTGGCATGGAAAATAAGGTTAAAAGATCAAGTAAATATGAAAGAAGAAGAGCTCATGAACAAGAATATGTAAATTGTCAAAAAAAACTTTAGCATGATACTATAGGATGCAAGGTACACATGTGTAATCTTGTTTTCAATGCATATTTAACTTTAGGGCCTGTTTGGCTACAAGGATAGGAATAGGGAATAGGAATAGCTATTCTAGAATAGAAAATGGGGCTATGTATTTATTTTGTCTATTTGGTTCAGCCAATATTTGATGGGGAATTTGTAGACCCCAAAATTTAAATTTTCTAAAATAAATAAAATTGGAATAGGAGTACGTATTCCAATAACAATTATTTGAGTGGAATTGCAGAACCCCATTTTTGGGCCAAAATTAGAATACATATTCATATTTTAATTTGTATTCCAATTCTGATTTGGTGCCTCCAAATGAAGAATTCAAAATTTTAAGAATTTACTTATGCCTATTCTGCTTCTATTCCCATTGCCAAATAGGCCCTTAGTGTACAATCATATTCTAGACTTTTTGTATATAGTTAGGATTGGGGTTTATCCATCTAGGAATATGGTAAATATTAACTTAGGGTTACTATTAACTTAATATATTAAGGGTTTATTGTATTATGACTATTTAGGATTAGGTTTTATTAAATTATGAATATTTATGATTAGGGATTATGGTTTATTCAATTATGAATATTTAGAATTAAGGTTCATTTTAATTATGGTATTTTAAATTATGAATTTATTTAGGACATAGTCAACTAGGAGAAAGGTTGCAGAAGGTTCATTCCAAGTTCAAATAGGTACATGTCTGCATCTCTCACAAGTATAATCTCTCTCTAGATTTCTAGGTCAAGGAATACTTTACATCTTCAATTTTTTATTTTAGAGGCATTTCACCTTACAAACATTCTTGATTTTATTTGTTATATTGTGCACATGCAATAGTAGATAATGAATATGTTGGACATGAGGAAATTGAAGATGAAGCAATTGATATTGAAGAAGGATCATATCTGAAGGTTAGATAAAATCATATTTAATATTTCACAATTTTTTTATATACACATATATCCCCTAAAAAGAAGTTGTATCTTAAGTCTTTATTTTAATTTTTCTTATAGCTTGAGATCAAACAACAAATGTGAATATTAACCTAGCTCAAAAGTTTAGAGAAAAATTAATCATAGAAACATAGATCATTCAATTGAAATAGATGTGGAAAAATTGAGAGAAAAAGCTAGTCTACCTAAACATACTATGAAGAGGAAATCAAATAAAAAGTCTAAAGAAATAATTGCTCAATTTGAGAATCTTGATATAGTGGAGAAAACTCAACTATTCTCAATGTCAATTCTTAATTATGAATTAAAAGAGTCATTGAAACTATTGGGTATAGATACAAGCACAAAAAAGAGGAAGACTTCTAAATTACAAAAATATATTGTTGAAAGTGTTAAGGAAGGGTTATATTCAATTCAAAAAAAAAAAACTACATCTACAGATAAATCCATTGCACTATAAAAAAAATACAAATCTCTCCACTATCATCTCATATTGGGTATAGTTGAAAGATGATATTATATTATCTGAAAAGGAGAAACAATTTAGATGATAGTACATTAGAAGGAAATTGGGTGCTAATGTGTAGAGCTCCTCGATCTGATAAGATTGTGGAAATAACTAAGAACTTATTTATTCAATTTTGGATTGATAATGCTCATCCTTCACCAAATAAAAGAGATATCACCAAGAAGAGGATTGAGCCTAAGGGGTATCTTCAACACACAAAACACTGGTTGGAAGTAATGCAACATGAATTTTATCTCTCGGTTTGTAATTTAAGTCCTGACACAAAGATTGGAAAAACAATGTTTGAAAGATTCAAACCCTATTTTATGAAGATAAATAAATATTTTGAAACCTATTGTTTTCAATATCATGTTCAATTTTATTTTTACTATTAAGGGTTCTAGAAGGTGATAGAAGAAAGTGATGGTTCTCAAAATTCTTTTCATAAATGATCAAGCCAATTCATAAAATCAATCTTATGTGACAAACCAAATGATCGAGCAATATGTGAAATAGATTGCATAAGAGGAACTTGTGAAACATGTGGTAACTAGAAATAATTTTCTTTGAGAAATGAAGATACTAATATGGCGAGAATGGTAAAATGTAGGAGATATAAATACATGAAATTCGAAACAAAATTTGGAAAAAAAAATCAAGAAGGTTGGAATATGTAGGGAATGAGATACCTATTGGAGAATTTATGTCAAATTTTTGTAAATTGATTCAACCATATATATGTCATGATTTTTTGGCTAAGTGGCAACAAAAGAAGTTTCAAACACTAAGAGAAAATTTTCCACTCAGAATAATTTTATCTATTGTTGACTCTACAAAGAATTACTCATTCATTTCTCAAAAACAACTTTGAGTAGAATACTACATTACAAAGCTTCTTACTATTATGGTTCAAGTGTCTTATCAACATGCACAAATTGATTTGTATGGTGTGAAAATTATAGATCGATCATGATTCATTAAAGAAGAGTACCACTTTTACATTAGTGATGACAAAGAACACAAAACACATTTGTGGAATATTGTTTTAAGATTTTTTTTGAATATTTAAAAGAAAAAGGCACAAAAAATGGATTTTTTTTTTTGTATGGTTAGATGGATGTGCAACACAAATTAAATCAGCTAGACCATTCTATGCATGATTTATATATGATCGATACCTTAATATATCACACATTTGGAGTTCTTTGAAAGTGGATATGGAAAGGGTGAGCATGATGGTGCAAGAGCTTGTATCAAATGTGTTTTAAGAGAGTATCAAATGGACCATAATGGATATCACATTATTAATGCTCATGATGTAGTTGAGTGGTGCCAAACAAATTTTACGGTGCTAGGAAATATAGATAATAGATCATGAAAGGAGGATCGATTCATAAGATTCAGAGTGTTTTGGGAGGTATTCGGTATAAATTATTTTGAATTTTATAATTGTGTCAAATTTATATTTAATATGTTAGGCAATAACTAAATTATGTACACACATGTTTAAAACTCATTTTTAGATGTATGTATTCACCTTACATTCAAGTGTTGATAGAAGTTAAATGCCTGCATACACGAGGGTAAAGAAAACATGGTCTTTACAGTTAGTTATGAGTATAGATAGTAATGTGTGGTCATTGTACACAAGAGAATACTCATGTTTTTTTTCTAATTACATTGATGAAAACTATGATGATATTCAATTGATTTCTAGTGATTATGACCATATTTTAGGATTGATCAGAGTTGGCATGTATGTATATAAAAGTGTATGTGTTTCATACTTTTGGTTATTTACTTAATATATATAACCTTGTACATGACACATGGGACTTACACATATACTTTATGTAGCAATAATTTTTGCACTCATGGTAGAACCTAAAAATGTAGGTGTTAGCTATTATTTATTGTGTTGCACCATACAAAGAGAGAAGCTAACATAGACTAAAATAAGTGATGGAGTTATGTTTCCCAAAGGTTACTATAAAGTTTAATAATGTATTTGCATCCATGTTTTTTTATGAATCAAAATTTATTAACTTATTTGATTAAATTATATATATGGATGTGTACATATATTCAATAATTAGTTAATCTATTTGATATTTTAAAAATGTGTAAGCAGGTTCTGTTGTTTTATAGGGAACATATTTGAAGCAAAGAAGAGTGCTTAAGAATGGAATTCATTTCATTAATAAGGTATATTAGTATAGTAACCATGTTATTACCACTAGTCTAACTCTTCATCCAGTCAAAGGTCTTGGAATACACAAGTGAAGGCTTGAAATTGATGGTCATGGGAAAATATTAAACATTATCTAACAATGAGCTAAACCAC
The DNA here is from genome assembly GCA_028749045.1 of Cupressus sempervirens. NCBI lineage: Eukaryota > Viridiplantae > Streptophyta > Pinopsida > Cupressales > Cupressaceae > Cupressus > Cupressus sempervirens. The sequence continues at coordinate 413,622,938 of CM053789.1, read as the reverse complement.
ATAATATGAGATAGAAACAACTTGTAACTTGAAACTATTGGAAATATAAGGTAGAATAGGTTACATAGATGGGAGGAGTGAATCAAGAACCAATAAAACTTTATCTTACTTCACAAATTAATCCTTTGTATGTTATTCTGATCTAATTGCATGCATGGAAGAATGAAAGCAAAGAAAAATTCATAAAACTTTGACACAAGATATGCTGAGCTAGAAACAGTCCGATTAGAAATTAAAATTGGGGTGGAGATGATATCCACAAGATTTAGTAGTGAAGTATAATGTTAGCCTATCAAGGTTTAATATTGACAACTTTTGGTGATCTTCCTTATTAGGAGTTATAAGGATTATGAGGTCCACCTTGTTAGAGGATATACAAACATGCAATGAAGTATGCACTTGATGAAGAGATTTAGAAAAATACTATTAAGTCTATCCTATTAAAGGATTTCATTGATGCACCTATTAGGATGAATCAGTGGTTGATCTCTGATTTGCAACTTTGATTTGGTAAATGAGATTTTCTTGTATTGCAATGATCACCTGGTTGTGATAGATAAATCTCTAATGTCCCTTATATTTATTTTAACCTTCTTTAATTCACACTCATACACTCCTTAATATTATTTTCATACATATTTTGATATTTTACAATGCATTACATATGTATCAATCTAATGCATAACCTTCTAGAGTTGGCTACAATACCAAATTCATCGTAATTCACAAAGTCAACCCAACTATTTAAACTTAGGTTCTAAAGACAAACTCGATGATCTTTTGATACATGGAAAATACTATCAATGCTTGATAAAATCTAGCACTTGGTTAAAGTTAAGGCCTAGTCCATATTGATCACTCTTCATATTGCCTGAAATTGGTTACCATTGTGTGACTCGGTGAACACTAAGAAACTTGTTATCTACTTAATCACTTGGTTGACACTGGATTATTTGATCAATACTATATTCATTGAAGTCACACTATGAGCTTGGTTAACACTATAAAGCTCAATTAACAATAGAGTCTCTATTACATCCACTAGATAACTTGATAGGCACTCTATGCTTGGCATGAACTGAAAAACTATCTGTTTAGCTCAGTAGCAATTGAGATTCTTGGTAAAAACTATTGGATAAATTATAATCTTGGTAGAAACTATAAAGCTTAGTATAATTGTAACCATTTGACTAAGTGTTGAGTCACTGATAGACAAATTGAACTTTTTGTCAACAAAAACAACTTGAACATTTTGAAATTTGGTTGAACTTGACCATTTTAAATTTTAAATTTGGTTCAACTAATTATATATTACTTTTACTCTTTCATTTAACTTTTCAAGCTTAAATTATTATTTGTAACTAATTAGGAACTTAATCATATCTAAATATCACTTGCATAGAACAAATTAACCACATATGTATACATCATTTTCATTAAATATATACTAGAACATTATACAACATAGTCTAACATGTAAAAGAAATATCTAGAGAATGTATATATGTAGGTCAATCATCAGACATTTCTATGAGCCTAAAAATAAACACGTGTTGAACATTGTTCTTGAATCTACAATATATGTATCAAGCATCAAAGAAATAACAAAAGCATGTATAAACTAGATCTCAAAAGACAATATCAAATATAAATAGTGTGCATGTATACATCCAAGTATCTATCTAGTATCTATGAATGTCTCTCTGGATGAAATTCTAGATCAAATAATCTATTATACAAAAAAACTATAGATTGTCAAGTATAGGACTGTCATCGTGATGTCTCCTCATAGCATTGTCTGAAGACTAACTATCAAGATGCTCACTAGGATGTGCTAACCACTATATCTATTCAAGAGAAAGTGATATCAATGTAGATATCATATTAAATTACATCTATTTTAAATTCACAAATTGCATGTAATTTATATGTACACATGCATGCATGTGTACATATTTCTAATTCAAAACATTTAATACTCACCTTTCCACTAGTGATATCATAATATGAGTCTCAATGATGAACATGATCTAGCATCAAAGATGGAGTAAGAAGAGGCATGTCCCCATACCATAAATGCATACATGTACAAAAAATTAAATTTAAAAAATTATAATTACAAAGGTATGATATGTATACATGCATAAATTATCAATCTCAAATAAGTAAAATTTTAACACACAAAAAAAATATAGATTCATTTGTGTAGATGTTGGCATTTGATAATACTCAGATTGGTTAGCATTGATCATGTCCATCAATATAACCTTATTTTGTTCAACCTCATCTACCTCCATTTATGCATCTATGCTAGTATGACTAGTGATTGGCATATGTCCTAATAATGATGCCAAGTTGACTCACTAGATGAGATGACATAGAAGTAGAACCATCATGTGTCAACAAGTTCATTCATCCTATGGTTGACAAGATGAAGTCAATATCATCAATGCCCACATTTGAACTTTGACCATGCCCTACACTATCTAAAGGGTTTTTACTAGTATCTATATGTCCCTCTATAACAAAAGAGTAGTCAGCAGGTGGATCATGATGTTTAATACCACCATGACCACTACCTAATTGATGAGAGGAATGTGGATAAGGATGTATCCCAATACTAACATGGCAACAATGTTGAACATCTGATATGGGTTTGCCAAGATGCTCTGATGTGAATCTATATGAATATAATAGATAATCAGCAAGCATAATCATAGTATCTCATGCCAAGACTCTAGTGAGACCATCTAAGCTAGTCAGTGAGGGCATGCTTACTATACTATAGAATTATGTTGAAAATAAAGCACCTGAAAATGATCTAGAATGCTAGTGAGACATAAAATATTGGCCAATCTCATCACTCAAAATATATTTGACATTTATGGAAATCTCTCCAACACCTTGAATAACCCCGACAATTGGGTTTTGCACATGGCCTCATCAACTAATAAACTAATATAGGCAAAATGGGAAGTTCCCTCTCTTTGATAATTAACCTATGTTTTTGTGGTAGATGACCTAGTAGCCTATCAACTAATATACCACACCCCTATCTCAAATGCAATGGTAAATCGTGTAGTTCACCACCATGCCTAAGAGAACCTTAACATAAAGTTGTCTCACAAAATAGAGTAGAATTTTGTCATTATTTGGATAATGAACATGAGAAGAAAGGAAGTGTGGGTATATTAGTGCAGCCATCTATCGATATGTACACTTAATGGGAGAACACCCCTTCACAAACATTTGTGGATAATAATGCGGGAAACATTCCCTCTTTAGGACATCTTTGGGCACTAAGCTATGTACATACTGTAGTGAATGACCTCAAGAGACCTCTTGTCTCTTATTGACAATGGTATCTTATATAGTATGTGAAGAATATTGAGTAGTGTTGTAAATCTTATCTTTAATAAATGTAATATTATTTAAGATGCTCTAGCATTTACTATTGTATGCACTAGAGCATGCACCACTAGTCATGGATTCATGAAGTCTCTAAATATCTTGGTTATTGCAATCATATAGCTCATTAGGTATGATAGGCTACTGATCTATGGGAATAAGTTATTGTTGGGGTAGTTTGGACAGGATGTTTTTCAAGAGGGGATAGGCTATTGCTCATGGGGGAAAGGCTACTACTCCTTGGGGGAACATGTTGCTACTTGGGGGGATAGGAGGTTGTTGATCATCCATGTTGATGTCAATTAATGTAGTATGTACATTTATTATAATGTGTAAACTTGAAACTTAAATTAAACTATTACAATTAATAAAATTGAAATTTATTACAACTTGATGTTTAAGAAACTAAATTTTTTTAAACATGAAATTAAACATATAATACATGTGCACATGAATCAAAATAATCTTTAAATGTAGAAATGAATGCACATGTACATATATCAAATTTACTTTTAATATATATAAGTCCTAAAACATAAATGAACATGTACACAGATTTGAAATTTATTTTTGAACATTCAAAATGAGCATGTACATATGGAGGGCTAAACATGAAACAAGAATAACATACATGTACATGTGTGTTTTTTTCCCTACAAGTTTCAAATTTGAATTTTGTACATGTGCATATATGAACCCTAATATTTAAGCCTAATATGAGCCCTAATAAAAGCTTGATCTAAACTCCTTGAAAAGTGTAATTATAACCCTAAACTTAGAACCTTAATTATAGTCAAAATATAATTCTAATCCTAAACTAAACACTCACTCTAGATCCCTAACCATTATTTTAATTCTTCATCAATTTATATCACGAGTACGACAACTTGGTAAAATTGTTCATTAACTCTATGGATTCTAAATCACATGGGTGGACTACTTGACATATAACTAGGTTAAATATAGAACTAGGTTGACTAATAAATTAAGGGGTCCAAATATGAAATATCTTAAACTTGGGTTCGCGTTTAGGATCTCTTCATAAATAAAGCCTAGAGTTCAGAGAATATATATTCTAATGTATTGAAATTTCTAGACATACACATGAAAATGTAGTTCAAGCTAGATATTAAAATGATGGCTTGATGGTCAAAAATATTAAATTTTCTATATGCATATACCACATGAATTTCTAAATTACAAACAAGTGCTATGGTCTCCAGTTTTTAAATGCATGCATACATGTAAAGGGCTAATAGACTGGACCTAGGTTTGAATGTTATTCATTAATATGGTTTACTAATACATTAGTTTTTTAGGGTTTTTAGGTTATGTGCAAGTTATTTATATGAATTAGGGAACTTTATATATATTCAATTTCGTGTGTTCACTTTACATTAATTTAGAGTTATCATCAAAAGTTTTTAGTTTAAGTATAATTTAGGTAATGTATTTGAAAACAAATTGTATACATTCAATTAAAAAAATTCCATTGGTGTACAATTTAAGTGTGAGTATTAAAAACATATTTTTAATGATTTTATGTTGCATTAAACATATTAAATGTACATACATGTTTCTAGTATGTATTTATATATGTGAAAATTAAAAACTAATATATGTTACACACACACACGAACTTAGAATTAATTTATTACAAGTCCACATATGTACATTAAATTTTTTAAAGTGTGTGTCTATCCAAAATATATATATATACGCACGCACACACACACATACATGTACATATGGACATCCATAGATATATAAATGTATATATACATATACATATACACACACATGATATGTATATGTGTGTGTGTGTGTGTGTATTTGCACACACACACACATACATTTATGTTTATATAGATATACACATGTGCATATACATATATATGTATATACACATGGTATATATATGCATATATACATATATAAATGATATATATACATACATACAAAAACATATTAAATTAAACTAAAAACATATGAAATTTAACTAAAATCTCATAAAATGAGGAAAAAACTGAAAATTCATACCTTTTCCAAAGTTTGATGAGTCGGATGCTTGTACTTGTCCACTTTTGACCAAAGGTATAGACTATACTATCAAAAATGACACATGGGGTCGGAGATGACCTATTTGAAGTTTCTAAATTTTTGAAGGAGCTAGGGGTTAACAAACCTTGTCTGGGCTTGGTAGTTCCAATAGAAAATACTAGATAGTTACAATTGAAGCTAGCTAGTTAGTTTCTATCAAAACTATGTGGCACCTACAGTTTCTATCAAAAAAATTATTAAACTTTCTACCAAAAGTAAAAACAAAAATTGGTTGTTGCACAATTTTGGAGGAATTTCTTCCTTCAAAAATGTGTAATCCATTATTGTGGGTTAACCCCATTACAAATAGAACTAAAATTCCTAATAAAATTTCAATGAAATTCCTGATAAACTTTGTAAAATTTGACATTAATGGTGGTTCCTCCTCCAAGAACTCTTCTTGTCACAAACTACACACCATCTTTTGACACGTTAGTGAAAAATTTGTCTTTTCCAATTAAACAATAATTTGCTCTATACCAAGACATTGAAAATCCAAAAATATTCACAACAGTTGAGAAAAATTCATATTATTCGTTTCCCTATACATTTATAGGTACAATTCCCTTTACAAAAATTTAACAACAAGCTCAAAGGAACCAAGAATAACTAAATGTGCACTTTTGTCATGCCTGACCACTACTTAGGGTTTTTTACAAATTAGGACCTTGTTGTTATAAGTTCCTTTCAGTTGTTGTGTTTGTATTTCTGAAGAACTTGGTTATATTGATGTCCTTGAAACACAAGACTTATACTGAACTTATTTTCTGTTTAGAACTATTTTATTAGTAGTTAATGAAATTTAGGATTTTGTGATTTGAAACTGGCATAGAAATATTTGCATGTTGATTGGGTATCGATTATGTTCATTATGTTTTTAACTCAATGTAAACTGCATTTTGTGTTTGAATGCTTTGGAAAGAAAGTAAATATATTGTATGTTTGATTTGAATGTTATTATGCTATATAAATATATTTAGAATTTTAAATTGTATTTATGTATGTGTGACTGAGAAGGGATTGAATTATTTCAATGGATTTGTTTCAATTTAGCATATAGGCATATGTTGTACAGGGATTAAATATTTTATATTGCATATACCCTTGGGATGGTTTTCATTACATAACTTATATTCATTTTGTTTTAAAGGGTTTAATAAACCACTGTTTGCATTGCATATATATATACACACACACACACACTTGTTTTAAAAGGGGCTAACTACCCTAAGTTGTGATTGGCATAAACATTTCTATTTTTTTAAAAGGGTTTAATTACCTCTTAAGCATCATGTAACCCTAAACGGGTATTGAATACCATGAAAGAGGAAATATATTCAATGTGTTAAAAGAAAAACATGGCGGTGGCTTTGTAACTGTCTTGTGCATGGCCTTGTGAAGTGTCGCGGTTGAATTGAATGCTTGTTTATAAGGAATGATGGCATTAAGGGTTTGGTTGGCCATTTCTTTTTGTGAAGTTGGGTTTTTTGCAGAATCTAGGCTAGGAACTTGGCTGCATTGCTCTGTTTGGTTTAACATCTGTGATCTTGTTACTGAGGTATTGGCATAATGAAGGGTGTTGGTTAGAAGGGAAACTTGGATATTTGGTTAAGCTTGATGAAGTTACTCATCAGAAGTTGTCTATTGTTTTGTTGGGTTCTTCTACTTCACCCCATTGTGAAGTCATTTGTGAGTTATGTGTGTTGGCATTGTGGAGTTTGCTTACCATTTTTGGACTTGGCTTTTGGGGCTTTGGCATCAAGTTATATTGTAGAAGTATTTTCCATCTTCAGTATTCACATAGGGGCAATTTCTTACCCTACTCTCTCTCTGTGGTTACAGTTTCATTGTGATATTGATTAGCATGTTGTAACTGGTTATCAGTTTTACATGATTTTTATTTACACTCAAGGATGGGTATATGCAAAGCATAGCACGGTGTGCAATGCTTAGCTCTGTATATATCCACGTTTGAATGTGGAGTTATGGAGATATTAATTTGGATGTTGCTACATGTATATTTAATTAGGTTTTTCCCCAAACATGTATATTCCACCAAGTTGAGCCCTGTGAGAAACACATGGTTGCGGCAGTTAGCTTGCTAGCTATTGTGTAATAACAAATAGGTTTTGGGCTTCCATTGGGATGAGCTCGATGAGAACCCATATCTCAAGCTCACTTGGTATTTTATAGAAAAATGTGAGTGGCTCAGCCTCTGTCTTGAGTTTGCTTTAAATTACCGGCTCATAACCATAGTCGAGGACAAAGGCATTTTGTCGAATAGTTAGTATGAAACCAAAACAATGTTGAATTAACATGTTATTAGCATAGCATCTTTATGGTTATTGAATGTTTGAAAATTTTGATGTATAATAGCCAATACACTGTTTGAACATTGTTATATGGTTTGAATTCCTTTATATCAGTTCATGAGGTTGCATAAACTGGTAATAGGTTGTTTGGTGTCACATCTAGTTATTAGTATTTCAGAGATTCAAAATATAAGTATGTTGTCCCTGGGTTAGAACTTGCAATTGGCAATTTTGGATATGAGTTTGTATGAACACTCGATATCATCGATTATGTTCTTTTTGTTTTAAAACAACACAGATCAAAAAAAAAAATAGTTAACTGTATGTTGTTGGGAATTGTTAGACATGATTTTATTGGATTTTTTTTGAAGCATTTTAGATATGCCATAAGTAGTATTTATATTATGTTTCTAAGATGAAAATTAGATGTGTGTGAATTAGAAATCAATTATGTTAATGATGTTTTTTTGTCCAATATTGAATTGGAGATTGTTTTCAATGGGAAAGATAGATTTATGATATATGTGTTTGATGATATGTTATTTAAAGCAGGAATATCATATGTGCATTGTATTATTATCTTGGCCAATTCGAAGGATAAGTTTAGTTTGTTAGAACAGTAGAAATAAGTAGTATAGTACTATGACTGGTAAATATCATTAAACTGATGTAACAGTTTAGTTATATTTAGGAGATCGTAATATTGTAGTATTTATTTTTGTTGTTAAAATAAACTAAGTTTACTTCCAAGTTTGGTAGTAGAAGATGAGATTTTAAAAGATGAAGAATGTAATATCATGTGAAATGTGACTGTTATTCATTGCATGTGCATTCTTAGAATATTTGTTTGATGTGTATTTTAAGGATAGCTATAATGAACATATATCGAGGTGGTTGAATATCGATTTATCCTATTCAGTGATAATTTTAAGATGAATTGGGTGGGTTAAATATATACAAAAGATAATTGGCCTTACCTATGACTTTAACCAGCAAGGTTAAGTACAGAGAACAACGCAAGTCTCTATTTCATCATTTCATGAATACCATAGAGAATTCCACTATGTGTTGTCTATGAGCTTACAATATACGGATGCAGTATCTTAGCACCATAGTGATGACACCTCAGTATATATATGATTCATTTACTGATTATTCTTAGTGCAAGTTTAATTTTGCATTGTTAAGAAGATGGTTACTTCTTGCATATTAATTTTAGAATTGCACTATGTTATGTGGTTCCAATATCTGCATTATGGTTTTGTATATGTTTATTCTAACATGTATACAGGTGGACTACGTCTTTTTACTCAGTATGTACTATGCCCTCTTTGTGTTGTGTTGCATTTTTGTGTGTGTTTCAAGTGTTTCAAGTTGAATAACAAGTAGCTAAGGATGACTGTTGAAGTTACTTCTTGAATCAGAATTTGATACTTGTAGAGTCCATATGTTGGACATAGGCGTCTAAGAATGATATTGTACTTCATTATTCTACTGAACTCTTTATGTGTTAACATCATTATGGAAATATATTTGGATGATGTCTTCTTCTATTTTGAGGTCTTCAAATTGAGAGTGACTCATTCATTTTTCTTGTAATATGTTTTTAAAGTAAATATATATATATATATATATAATTTATTTTTATTTTTTTCTTTGGGTCATTATGCTTGTCCATGGTTTTCTAGTTATTCTCTATGTTTAGAGTATCATTAAATTTGGTATCAGAGCCCCGGTTAGAATAACCAGGACTCTTGGGTTATAGGGTTTACTCATCATCAATGTGTTATTAATAGTTAATTGTTTTAGGTTGCTATCATGCCTCCCGTCACTAGAGGAGCTCAAGGATGTGGCATTCCTAAGGATAAATTTTTTGGCAAAGGCAAAGGTAGGGGCAGGGGCCGTGGTAGAGGTCTTAGGCACCAAAGAATTGTTGGGGATGATTAGTTTGATCAGAATGCTAGGGTTGGAAACAACCATGATAATAGGTAGATCAAGCTATGGTACTTCAACGGATACTGGAACGTCTCGATAATATTGAGACTAACAACAAGATTTTTGGTGGGGGAGCAAATGATAGGATACCTCTTGTGCATGGTATTAACCTTCACATAGAGGATGATCTAGTGGCAAGAGCTCAGCTCAAGGATCTTTCCAAGGTAAAAGGGTTGTTATTTTATGGTACGGAACAGGGTACAACAACAGAGGCTTGGCTGCTCAATATTGAGTGGTGCTTTATCTTACACTATTACTTGAGTAACGTGAAAGTAAGATGGACAATTATGCATTTAAGGGTATTCGATTCCTTGTGGTGAGAATAGGAGTTGGAGAAGCTTGGCATTGATATCTCTTTAGTTACTTGGGAACTCTTTGTAGAGCATTTCAAGGAGAGGTTCATGTCTGAATATTGGCATCAAGCCCGTGCGGAGGAGTTCTTTTAGATTATGCAGTTTGGCTCTATAGTGGAAGGTTATGAACATAGGTTCTATGAGCTTAAAAAAAATTTTGGCTGGGCATAAAATGATAAGGCCATGATACCACATTTTATCAGGGGGCTTATGCCTAAGATCAAGGAGGAAGTGAGAACTTTCAGACCTGTGTCTATGCAGGAAGCGTCAGAGCAAGCAAAGTTGATTGAGATGAAGTCTGGCTATCATTGGGCTTCATACAAAACCAACATGGATCTACCTACCTTAAATGTTAGTAAGAATCAAAAGCCTCCTCAGAATAGTTCAAAATCAAGATTTTCAGTTGGGATATTTAAGAAGAGGAAGTTTGATAAGAACTCCAAGGGTTCAGAATGGCCTAGACCATCTCAACCACCTTAGAGTGTGCAGAGTAATAATCCATCTCCTAGTCTTTCTGGTCAGAACATGGGATTCAAGGAATTTATTGAGTGTTATCATTGTGGTTAGATAGGTCATTACCAGTCTCAGTGCCCTAACTGGGACAAGGCGAAGGTTGGACCTAAGCTAGCTAGGTCTGAAGTGACAGTTAGTGATTCTATTAGGAATCACCATGTTTTTTCTACCTTGGATCAGAAGCAGGCTGAACACTAGAACACAGTTATTGAAGCTCAGGGTAATACTCAAGGTATGAAAGTATCTATCTTATTTGACTCTGGAGCTATAGACTCATTTATTTCTTCTACTTTAGTTGCATTTAGTGGAATTCCTGTGGTTAGGGAAAGGAATAGATGGCAAGTGGAATTAGCGAGGTTCTAGGGTGAACGTTGATATTGTTGCTCTTGACTATAAGATTCAAATGAAACCTTTTACTACTTCAGCGAACATTAGGGTTATACCTTTAAGATTGCATGGCATAGTCTTGAGGATGGATTGGTTAGAACAACATCAAGCTATTATGGATTGCAAGGATAAGACAATTACTTGTTTGGACTATGTTGGATCAATTAGGGTTATTGCTGGAATCAAGAGACCCATCTCTTTGTGGACAATTTTTTCCACGCAATTGGCAAGGTGTGCTCAAAAAGGTTGTAGGTTGTTTGCCATATCGGTAAACAACTTAGAAGATTCCATGGTCAAAGGTTCTTCTCTCAATCATCCAGTCTTGCAGAATTTTTTAGATGTCCTTTTTGAGGAGATTCCTAGAATACCTTCGAGAAGAGAACTTGATTTTCAAACCAATTTAGTGCTAGGAACGAAACCAATTTCCAAGACTCCATATAGAATGATAGCTCAAGAGTTGGTTGAACTTATATTTTAGTCAGAGGAGCTTTTAATTCATCCTAGTGTATCACCTTGGGGTGCTCCGGTAATCTTTGTTAAGAAGAAAGATGGCTCCTTAAGACTTTGCAAAGACTATAGATAGTTAAGCAAGGTCATTGTTAAGAATAGGTACCCTTTGCCTAGAATTGATGACTTGTTTGATCAAGTTAAGGGTGCTCAAGTCTTTTTGAAGATTGACCTAAAATCTGGGTATCATCAACTTAGAATTTAGGAAGTTGATATTCATAAGACAACTTCTCACACCAGGTTTGGGCACTACAAATTCACAGTAGTACCTTTAGGGTTAACAAATGCACCTTCTATCTTTATGAGTCTAATGAATGGTGTGCTTAGAACTTTCCTTGACAAGTTCATAGTGGTATTTTTGGATGATGTTTTGGTGTATTCTAACACCGCTAAGGAGCACAACTAGCATTTAGAGCAAGTTTTGGAATGCCTTCGTGGGAACAAACTATATGCCAATCCTATGAAGTGCAAACTCTTCAAATCAAAGATTTGTTACTTAGGTCATATCATTTTAGGGGATGGAATTTCTGTATATCCATCTAAAATTTGGGCTATTGTAGATTGGCCAGCACCTGCGAATGTGTCCAAGGTTCAAAGTTTCATGGGCTTAGCGAGCTATTACAGAAAATTTGTGTCAAACTTTTTCAAAATAGCACATCCTATCACATCTCTTCAAAAAAAATGGAAGAAATTTGTGTGGACAGAGGAATGCGAGGCAACATTTTAGAAACTTAAGGAATGTTTGACTAGTGCACTAGTTCTGGCAGTCCCTGATTAAGCTAAGGAGTTCGTAGTTTGTATTGATGCATCTTTGGATGGCATAGGGATAGTGTTGATGCAAGAAGGATGTGTTATAGCTTATGAGTCCAAAAAGCTAATGAGTCATGAGGTGAATTACCCTACTCATGATCTTGAACTTGCGATGATCATGCATGCTTTGACCAAGTGGTGGCATTTACTTTTGGGTCAATGATTTGAGTTACATACTGATCATCGAAGCCTTAAATATCTATTCACACAACTAGAACTCAATGCTAGATAGTGAAGATGGATGGAGTTCCTATGTGAATATGACTTCAAGATTAGTTATGTGCAATGGAAGGAGAACGTTGTTGCTGATGCACTTAGTAGAAGGCGACATGAATTATCTTCTTTCATCCTAATAGTGGATCTTAAGGATAAGATTTTACAGAACCTTTCTGTAGATCATTGGTTTTAGGATGTTAAGGCTATTATTGACAGTGACAGCATCTTGGAAGGGCATTTTGAGGGTATTCAATAAATTTTGAAGGTTTACAGATGTTTAGAGGAAGTGTGTATGTTACTGAGATGGGTGATTTGAGAAATTTGGTTTTGTTTGAGGCCCACAAAGCACCATATTCAACTCATCTAGGTGTCAAGAAAATGCATGCTAACCTTAAGCAGCATTACTATTGGCTAGAATGAAGAGAGACATAGCAAATTTTGTGGTTCGATGCTTGGAGTGTCAGTGAGTTAAGGCTAAACATCAACACCATGCAGAATTATTGCAACCACATAATATTCCTGAATGGAAATGGGACACCATTTCTATAGATTTTATTAATGGATTGCCTATTATAGCTTGTAAGCATGACGCTATTATGGTGGTAGTGGACAATTTTTCTAAGGTTGCCCACTTTATTCCAATTAGATCATCCTATAATGCAGCAACGGTTGCCAAGATATATATGGAGCAGGTAGTTAAGTTACATGGTATTCCTAAAAAGATTATTTCTAATAGGGATCTAGTGTTTACTTCTTCTCTTTGGAGAACCATGCAGCGAGAGTTAGGTACTCAGCTGAATTTTAGTTTAGCTTATCACTCAGAGATAGATGGACAAAATGAACGTGTCAACCAGATTCTAGAAGACATGCTTAGAATGTATGTAATGGATAGATAGAATAAATGGGAGGAGTATCTACACTTGGTAGAATTCTCTTATAATAATGGTTATCACAGTTCCATAGGTATGGCACCCTTTCAAGCATTATATGTAGACCTTGTAGGACACCTCTCACTTGGGATAATTTGGAGGACAGGACTCTTTTAGGACCTAATATGTTGCAAGATTTGGAGCAGCAAGTTAAAAGGATCAGAGAGCACCTTATTATTGCTCAAGATAGACAGAAGAAATATGCTAATAAGCATAGAATTGACCATAAATTCTTGGTGGGTGATAAAGTTTTTCTCTAGGTAAGACTACGTAAGAGTCCAATTCGTTATGGAAAGGGATCCAAGTTAGCACCTCGATTCATGGGTTTGTTTGAAATTGTAGAATGGATTGGACCTATTGCCTATAAAATTGCCTTGCCATTCAGCCTTTCATGCATTCATAATGTATTTCATGTTTTAGTTTTGTATAAGTATATACCTGATATTGCTCACGTGCTTGATTGGAAAAATTTGCATATTTTGGATGGTCAAATCATGTTGGAACCAGTGTAGATCACACAAAGAAAAACTATGAGTTTAAGAGGGAGAGAAATAAGGCAGGTAAAGGTCCTATAGGACCCCAATGATGAAACATTTGCTACCTAGGAGAACGCTGAAATGATGAGAGCAACTCATCTGTTCATGTTTACTGACTTCCAGGAGAAAGTCAAATCCTAGTGGAGGAGGGTGTCATGCCTGACCACTACTTCAGGTTTTTCTGTGAATTAGGATCTTGTTGTTATAAGTTCCTTTCAGTTGTTGTGTTTGTATTTTTGAAGAACTTGGTTATATTACTATCCTTGAAACATGAGACTTATGCTAAACTTATTTTCTATTTAGAACTATTTTATTAGCAGTTAATGAAATATAAGATTTTGTGATTTGAAACTAGCATAGAAATATTTTCATGTTGATTGGGTACCGATTATGTTCATTATGTTTTTAACTCAATGTAAACTGCATTCTGTGTTTGAATGCTTTGAAAAGAAAGTAAATATATTGTATGTTTAATTTGAATGTTATTGTGCTGTATAAATATATTTAGAATTTGTCATTGTATTTATGTACGTGTGACTGAGAAGGGATTGAATTATTTCATTGGATTTTTTTTAGTTTAGCATATAGGCATATGTTGTAAAGGGATTAAATATTTTATATTGCATATACACTTGAGATGGTTTTCATTACATAACTTATATTCATTTTGTTTTAAAAGGGTTTAATAAACCATTGTTTGCATTGCATATATATATATATACTTGTTTTAAAAGGGGCTAAATACCCTAAGTTTTGATTGGCATAAAAATTTATATTTTTTAAAAAGGGTTAATTACCTCTTAAGCATCATGTAACCCTAAATGGATATCGAGTGCCATGAAAGAGGAAATATATTCATTGTGTTAAAAGCCAAACATGGTGGTGGCTTTGTAACTGTCTTGTGCACGGCCTTCTGAAGTGTCTTTGTTGAATTGAATGCTTGTTTATGAGGAATGATGGCATTAAGGGTTTGGTTGGCCATTTCTTTTCATGAAGTTGGGTTTTTTGCAGAATCTGGGCCAGGAACTTGGCTGCATTGCTCTGTTTGGTTTAACATCTATGATCTTGTTGCTGAGGTATTGGCATAATGAAGGGTGTTGGTTGGATGGGAAACTTGCATATTTGGATAAGCTTGATGAAGTTACTCATCAGAAGTTGTTTTTTGTTTTGTTGGGTTCTTCTACTTCACCCCATTGTGAAGTCATTTGTGAGTTATGTGTGTTGGCATTGTAGAGTTGGCTTACCAGTTTTGGACTTGGCTTTTGGGGCTTTGGCATCGAGTTATATTGCAGAAGTATTTTCCATTTTAAGTATTCACGTAGGGCCAATTTCTTAGCCTACTCTCTGTCTCTGGTTACAGTTTCATTGTGATATTGATTAGAATGTTTTAACTAGTTATCAACTTTACATGATTTTTATTTACAGTCAAGGATGGGTATATGCAGAGCATAGCAAGGTGTACAATGCTTAGCTCTGTATATATCCACCTTTTAATGTGGAGTTATGGAGATATTAGTTTGGATGTTGCTACATGTATATTTAATTGGGTTTTTCCCCAAACATGTGTTTTCCACTGAGTTGAGTCCTGTGAGAAACACATGGTTGCGATAGTTAGCTTGTTGGTTGTTGTGTAATAACGAATAGGTTTTGGGCTTCCATTGGGATGAGCTCTGTGAGAACCCATATCTCAAGCTCACTTGGTATTTTATAGAAAAATGTGAGTGGCTTGGCCTCTGTCTTGAGTTTGCTTTAAATTATCGGCTCATGACCGTACTCGAGGATAGAGGCATTTTGTCGAATAGTTAGTATGAAACCAAAACAATGTTGAATTAACATGTTATTAGCATAGGATCTTTATGGTTATTGAATGTTTGTAAATTTCCATGTATAACAATGAATACACTATCTAAACATTTCTGTATGGTTACAATTCCTTAATATCAGTTCATGAGGTTGCATAAACTCGTAATAGGTTGTTTGGAGTCGCATCTAGTTATTAGTATTTCAGAAATTCTAAATAGTATGTTCTCCATGGGTCAGAACTTGCAATTGGTTATTTTGGAAATGAGTTTGTATGAAAACTCGGTGTCATCGATTATGTTCTTTTTGTTTTAAAACAACACAGCTCAAAAAAAAAAAAAATTAGTTAATTGTATGCTGTTGGGAATTGTTAGACATGATTTTATTGAATTTGTTTTGAAGCATTTTAGATATGCCAGTAGTATTTATATTATGTGTGCAAATTGGAAATCTATTATTTTAATAATTTTTTTCTGTCCAATATTGAATTGGAGATTGTTTTCAATGGAAAAGATAGATTTATGATATATGTGTTTGATGATATGTTATTCAAAGAAAGAATATCATATGTGCATTGTATTATTATCTTGGCCAATTTGAAGGATAAGTTTAGTTTGTTATAACAGTAGAAATAAGGAGTATAGTACTACGACTGGTAAATATCATTAAACTAATGTAACAGTTTAGTTATATTTATGAGATTGTAATATTGTAGTATTTATTTATGTTGTTAAAATAACCTAAGTTTACTTTCAAGTTTGGTAGTAGAAGATGAGATTTTAAAAGATGAAGAATGTAATATCATGTGAAATGTGGCTGTTATTCGTTGCATGTGCATTCTTAGAATATCTGTTTGATGTGTATTTTAAGATTAGCTGTAATGAACATATGTCGAGGTGGCTGAATATCGATTCATCCTATTCAGTTAATTAATTCAGTGATAATTTTAAGATGAATTGGGTGGGTTAATTATATACAAAAGATAATTGGCCTTACCTATGACTTTAACCAGCAAGGTTAAGTACTAAAAACAAGGCAAGTCTCTATTTCGTCATTTCACAAATACCATAGAGAATTCCACTATGTGTTGTCTATGAGCTTGCCATATATGGATGCAATATCTTAGCACCATAGTGATGACACCTTAGTATATATATGATTCATTTACTGGTTATTCTTTGTGTGAGTTTAATTTTGCATTGTTAAGAAGTTGATTATTTCTTTCATATTAATTTTAGAATTGCACTATGTTATGTGGTTCCAATATCTGCATTATGGTTTTGTATATGTTTATTCTGACATGTTTGCAAGTGGACTATGTCTTTTTACTCAATATATACTAAGCCCTCTTTGTGTTGTGTTTCATTTTTGTATGTGTTTCAGGTGTTTCAAGTTGAATAACAAGTAGCTAAGGATGACTGTTGAAGTTACTTCTTGAATTAGAATTTGATACTTGTAGAGTCCATATGTTGGACATAGGCATCTAAGAATGATATTTTACTTCATTATTGTACTGAACTCTTTATATGTTAACATCATTATGGAAATATATTTGGATGATGTTTTCTTCTATTTTGAGGTCTTTGAATTGAGAGTGACTCAATCATTGATCTTTATGCTTGTTCATGGTTTTCTAGTTATTGTCTATGATTAGAGTACCATTAAAACTTTTACCAAAAATTGCATAAGGGACACTCACATACTCTTAGGTGCTGAGGTAACAATTTACATACTTGTTTACAAAAGTAAATGAAAAGCCCATAGTCCTTTTGTTAGTGATAATCTAACTAAAATCTAAACACTTTCACAGTTCAAACTACTCATGCAAGTAAATAAATGAGCATAGACTACAAAGAAATACCAATAGATGTCACATAAGATTGATTTTCAAAGTTCGCAAAGTAACCATGATTACATTGCCTCAAACAAAAAGTTCTAAAGCATAGTAGAAAATGATAGATATATATTTTCAAAATCTTTCTTCAACACACAATCTTTTCAAAGAGTATATATATATATATATATATATATATATATATATATATATATTCTATCTGTCTATTGTAATTTCTATGTAATTAACCTAAAACAACACTAACTTTTTCAATGTACATTCTATCCTTCTAATCTCTAACTCTTAACTCGTTAAATACTCTAGCATTTATAGTTTTTATATATCTGAAAAGGCATCCTTTAAAGCCCATCCTTTTTGTTAAAATAGTTATGAATAGTAAAGATCATTTTCAAATAGTTTTCAAAAATAAATAGAAAGTAGCTGATTTGTTTAAACTTCATTTCTAGTTTTCTCTTCGTCAGCCATGGTTTGCTTCACTAGCTTCCAGCTCCTAAAGGAATTCATGAATTCCTTCATTGAATGGGAGTATAGATTCTTCAAGCTCAATAACTTGGATCTATGGGCATTTTTCTACCATTTGAAAGATTTAATCTTCTATCTTGGCTATAGCTTGAGATTCTTATTTAAATATAACATCAATTTGATGTTTTCCAGCATAGTGAAGTTGATGAGAGTAGGTGTTTCTTTTTCTTTGATCTTCATCATTGGATCATTAAAACTTTTTATTAAAACATCTGAGTCCATATTTCCATCCTCAAATTGTGGAATCCCTGTAGGATTAGCAACATTTATATCCTTTAGGATCTCTTTGTGTATCCCCATAATTTCAGCTTCAACTAACTACATTTCCTCCATGGCCTCTCTATCGAGAGACTCCTTCCATCCCATATTACTTTTTAGGATGAATAGCATGCACGAATCTATAGTTCTAATAGGATTTTTACCTCTTAGTACTCCATATTTTTCAACATTGTTAACCTAAAACATGATGGTCTAACATTGATTTCAATAACCTTCCCATACTGGTATGAGGGTTTAAATCTCAATCAATAGTGTCTCTCGTTCTGTGCAAGTAGTAGTGAAATCCATGATAAATTTTCTACCTTCTTTGATTATGGTGAGCTACCCACTCTTGCACCACATTGAAGAGTAATTTCCCCCTTTGCATTTGTTTGACTAGTTACTGGCTATTTGTGAAATTGGGATCAAAAGACTTTTGCGTCTAAACCACTCAAAGAGCACCAACATTCATCAACAAATCTATCTAGGTGGGCATGGTAATTACTAGTGCCTTGAGTTCTTTCTTTCCTTTACTATATTTTTCTAGTTGGGTCAACATGTAATCTAAGGAGAACTTGAAAAGAAATTACATGTGTCTTTGTTAATGGTTCCTAGTTCCATAGGGGTGACCTTAAGGCCTTCAGTATCAATTTCCCCAAATTCATTCTTCTACTTCCTCTATTAATTTTCCCATTATTGGATCTTTGATCAGATGGGCACCACTTTTTAATTTCTTGAGGTTGTAGGTTCCTCTTCTTGCTGACTAAATTAGACAACCAAAATGCAATAGTATGAGTAGTAGAAATCCATTGGGATTCTTTGGTAGGAGTCATGAAATTGGGCTGGTCTTTTCTAAGAGCTTCAATTAGTTGTACGTCACCATTAGGATTATCTAAAAAATTATGTTCTTCACCTAGACCTTGTCCCTGAGCCATCATCTTCTGTTTTTAAATCTCTTGCTATATGAGTGCCTCAGATTTGTTTTTGGACTTGCCTATAGGGGTTTTGTTTTGTGTTGGAAATGGTGTTCTTTTCTACCTATTAGGATTCAATGAACTACTTGCAACATGAGACAAAATAGGAATGTTAGAAGTTAGTGGTTCAGAAAAAGAAACCATCTTAGGAGATTTTCTAGTTTTTTGTTTATTGACTATCCTCATATTTCTTCTTCTTAGCTAGTAATCTATGTAAGTGAGGATAGATATGGTCCTCAAATTTATATCATCCTCTTCTTCTTGGTTCCAATCCACTTCTACTTGTTTTGACTCACTTGCATCTTCCCATCCTGGTTTGACAATGTTTGAACCATCTCCAACCACCCCTTCTAATAGGAACTTCATCTTGAGAGAACCAATTTTTGGAAGTGTTAATCTCGAATGATCTCTTTTTAAAATTTCCTCTTTATCTTTGCAATCCTACTATAAATCCTCTAAATGTGGAAATGTAGATGATCGACCTTTTAAAACAAGAACTTGGGCTGCAAATCCTTTGTTATCAACTTTCCTTCTTCCCTGATAGGACCAAAAATTAAAACCAAGTAAATTGTTTCCAATGACTCAAGCATTAATCATTTTTCTATAGGTTAAATGGAAATAATAGAGAAAACTGATTCATAGTTTTATTGAGGCAAGTTATCCTTAATCACTAAAAACAACTACGTGCAGACCTTGACTAAGACAAAACAATCAAGTGCATAGTGATGTTGTTTCATTAGTTCTTCCTCAAACCTACCTATTCTCAAAAATGTGAATTTAGAAAACTAGATAAAATAGCTCTCATAGTTTTGAATTAATCTTTGGGCTTGTAAGGATAACCTTGGCATTGGTGCCTTTTTAAAGCTCAAATGCACACTCCCTATTAGCACATAATGCACTTGCCTAAAATTTTGTAACACCTTGTCCCTTTGGAGCAAAGAGAAGTATTGGTAAATAGTTATATATTTACTCCAAGTTTCATGTGGAAGAGAGGTAATATTACTGATGAAAGTGATGCTAATTGTTAGACAAGTAGCCATATAAAAATTCTCCCTAGAATCTTTAGCTTGCTTTAGTTGGTTTCTCAATGAACTAGAAATTACCTGAGCCCAATCTAACAATTTTTGTTCTTTTAGAATGATTTTTACATAGTGATATATCCATTCTTTAAAATGAAAAACATACATTGAACCTTTAATCCAATGTAGCAAGATCGTGAGGTCATGAATATGAGGTCTCATATGGTCTTTGCTGACTATTTTAGGTAGCCTTGAACCACCTCCATAATTTGTCTCTATCCACTTCCTAGACAAGATGTTATGGTATTTGTTTGGGCTTTCTTGATACTTGACCAGGGACTGGGTAGGGGTAAATGCAACAAAGATACATTCAGGTAGATACAAAACTAAGGAGAAAGTTTCCCTAGAAATAGATAATATAGGTTTCTTTGTTCAAAATTATTTTTTACCTTACAACATAGTGATCGATACATAATTGAAGTAACTTAGTACTTAGAAGAGTATGGGAAAAAGCCACAACTTTAATTAGACCGCTGATTAAAATTTCTAGACAACCATTAACCTCATCAGCTTGTTCAAGAAAATTAGTTTGCAACTTTTGTACCTTTACATGCTCCAAATTATTATCACAAATGATAGGTCTTTTACATTCTAAACTAGAAGCATTCCCAAAGAAATACAAAATAGACTTCATTTCAAACAAGAAAATTAAAGCCAAATACTAATTCTTTCTTTGAAATTCACATAGAGGATAGAACAAAGGGAGGGATTTTCTTATATTCTCACTTGTAGCTTGCTGCGAAAAGTCAGACCTCTTTCCTTCTCTTTCTACCACTTCTCCTTAAATTCATCCTTTTGCACAATAAACAAAAAAAGGAAACGTGTGCTCTTTTAAAGGGAAAGGAGAACATATAGGTAAAACTACAACCTCCTAATGAGGCATTCATGGAAAATTAGTTGCAGACAGATTCACACGTTCATGTAATAATTCTCCTTTGTGGCTATCCTTACAATGATCACCTTTGTCTAACAAACAATCTATTTTTTGAATGAAAGATTTACCTTCTCAATTATGATGACAATATTCTCATGCTTGAAATAAAATTAATTAAAACATGATTTCAAATCATTTCCCCTTGACATATCAATTAATGCCTCAAGAATTGGGAACCTTTAGGAAACTGTAAGCTCATTTTGCCCATAAATCTTTAGTGGTAGAACCATTTTGAACTACTTTGAACTGAGGTTCAAAGGGGTTTAGAGTGATTCAAAAGAACATCCTTATAATGCTTAGTGTGTCCCAACTATAGGAAAAATGGTTATTATCAAATCCTTTGGTTGAAATATTTTGAACCAAAGTTCAAAAGGATTCAAAGAGTTTAAAAGTAGAAGAGATCTGATGGATAACACAAGGTGACTTTCTTCATGCCATGCTTCATGACATTCAGGAAACATGAAACAAAGGAAGGTTGGTTCAATGGCTAACTTGAGCATGCTGGAGAGAACATAGAAAAATCAAATAATTGTCACTCAAAATAAGGCTAACAAGGGCTTTGACTCAGGACTATGTACATGGAGTACATAGGAAATTGATAATACTAGAGACAAAACTAGCACAAGAAAACACCTAAGTAGAAAACAATGGTAAAACAACAAAAAGTTAAAAATAGGATATGTGCATGATCGAGACTCTTTTGACGAGTTATATTTTTAATAATTTCAGGTCCTTCCCATTATAGATAAAGGGAAAACCTATACCATCTTGGTAACTCAAGTGGAAAGAATTTAGATGAACAACTTCTATAATAATAAATGGTCCCTTCCATAGAGAATCAAATTTTCCATGCACTCCTTTAGGTTCCTTGCTTTTGTCCCATAAAAGAACTTCATCCTCTTTCAAGAAGTTGCGAGATTTGGATCTCATATCAAAAATCTATTTTATCCTCATTTGATGTTCAATAATATGATAACAAACTTATTTCTTTCTTCTTCTATTTTTTTCAAATACATTACCCTTTTCTCTAGGGAGTCTTTGATAATCCATCCTCAATTATAGATTGTGATTTTGTGATAGGTAAATCCAAATGAAAGGAAACTTGGGTACCTACTCCATACACCAATTCAAATAGGGCCATGCCAATATCTCCTTTAGGAGTGATCCAATCAGTCAACAACAGTTCATATAGCTTTTTGTGCCAATCTCGAGGATTATAAGATACCAATTTCTTCATTATGGAAATCAAGAATTTTTTACTAGACTTTGCCTACAAATTTCCATGAGGAAACTAATCCAAGGAGTGAGCTAATGATATGCCATGTTTGTGACAGAAAAGGGAGATCTCTTTAGAGGAAAAATAGGTTGTATTGTTAGTCACTATCTTTTGAGGAACCTCAAACCTGACAAAGATGTATTCAACCATCAATTCATACACCACCTGTGAGTTGGCCTTCTTATTTGGAATAGCTTTCCTAACTTGGTGGAGTAATCTATAGCTATTAATATGTATACATGGCTAATACTAGATGGAGGATCTAATTTTCCTATGAAGTTGATGCCCCATTGATGAAAAGGTTCATCAATCACTACTGGCTTTTGTGGCAAAGATGCTAATTGAGAATGACTAGTAAAAAGTTGGCATTTTTCAAAAAACTTCACATAAGAATAAGCATCCTTAAGAATACCTAGCAAATAAAATAAATTTCAAAGGATTTTGAAAGAAGTTACAATAGATGAAAAGTGTCCCCCACAAACATCTGAATGATATAATTTCAACAATTTTTTCTATTGCTCATTGTCCACACATGTTAAAAAGGTTTGGTCCACTCCTCTTTTATACAACACATTATTAGAAATTACACATTTTTTAACCTTCAATCTGAGATTACATTTTTCTTTATAACTCATTTTCACGAGGCATTTTCCATATGTCAAAAAGTAAACTACATTAGAGAACTAGGGATCTGTTGAGCTCACTAACAAAATAGAAGGTGTCACTTCAGTGCTCTCAGGGTATGATTCTTTATTTTAAGATATTAACTTGCATAACCCTTTTCATCTTACCAAAGAACTAGGTTTGATGGTTAAATCATATTCTTGAACCTTTCTCACCCACACAACTCTTTTATTTACCTTGATTTTCTATTGAGTTAGCATGTTTTTTACTGTTGTCTCATGTACATAGATGATTGAATGAAACTACAAAATGTAATACCTAAACCACTTTACCACCTTCAACACAATTAATGCATGTTTCTCCATTTTAGTGTAACTCAATTCATGCTTCTTTAGGGGAATGCTCATGAAAGAAATTAAAGCTTCATCATTCCCATCATTCCTTTGGGTTACGATACTCAACAAAGTGTGTTCTAAAGCATAGCAGTAGATAATAAAGTCTTTTTTTCAAAATTTGGGCTTACTAACATAGGAGCATTTGAAATGGTTATTTTAATATCTTTAAAATCTTTCTTACCTTCCTCCTACCATATAAAAGGATGTTGCTTTCACATCATGTTCAACAGATGTCTTACCTTTTTAGAAAATTTGGGGACAAAACTTCTCAAGAAATTAAGCTGATCGAAGAAGGATTTTAAATCACTCTTATTGGTGGGTAAGGCCAACTTCTGTATCTCCTTCACCCTATCTAGTTCAATTCTTATGCCTTTTTTTGAAACAATGATTCTTGAGCAATTTTCCTCCCTTTACATTAAATAAAAAAATTTTAGGATTGAGAGATATATTGTGTTGTCTGCATTAGCTCAACAACACCTCTAAATCTCTTAAGTGATGTTTTCTCCTTTTGGAATATATGGTCAAATCGTCAAGGTATATTACAATTATTTTATCTCTCGGATCTTTAAAGGAAGCATTCATTTCTCTCTAAAAAGTCACCCCTACATTGATCGGGCCAAATGACATTTGATTATAAGCAAAAGTTCCACTAGGAGTTATGAAGGTTGTCTTGTGCTAATCATTGGGTACAATGCTGATCTAATTATATCTTGAATATCCACCAAGCATCAACATAAATTTATGTCAGACAACTATTCACAAAACATGATCCATAGTAGGGAGTGTGTAATTGTCTATCATATTGTCTTGATTCAAATTCCTTAAGTCTAAAAAAAATTTATTTTGCCATTTTTCTTTCTCATAGGAACAACATTCGCTAGCCAAGTCGAGTGATGAATAGGATAAATTAAGTGAACCTTCAACATCTTATCCACTTCTCTAAAAAATGTCTTTGATATCTTAGGGTTATAATTTATGATTTTTTGTCTGAAAGTGGCTGACCCAGGTTTTAAGGATATGTGAGGCATAAATTCCCCATTCTTGAAATTCTTTAAAACTTTGTATCACGAGGAAAAAATCTCTTGGTTTTGGAAGGAAGTTTAAATAATCTATCATTCTCCTTTTCTGAGTAGGTTCAGCCAATGCAAACCCAATTGGGACCTTCTTCATTTCCAATGTTTAGTTTGTCATGTTCCCTTAGGTTTTTATTGAGATAATTTTCCCTTTTCATGGTGTCATCATCTTTTCGTCCAAAGAGATGCTCTAAAGACACTAACCCTTTTGTAATTCTATTACTTTTTAGTTGAATAACTTCTCCTACTTCAACTAATTCCTCCCTCACTAACATGTCATCATTATCTGACTGTTCAAAGAAAGTATCGGCAAAATTTCTTATAGATTCAATAAAATCCCTTAACTGAACATCATTATCAAAAACCTACCAATGATTTACATTTCTAGGACCCTAGCTCTGTCAATCATTTCAATTCTATAAGTATCACTTTTGAATTCTAGATGTGGTAACAAAAAAGAGGTTGAAATAACTAAGGAATCAACTTTAGTATTCTGAGAATGAGGCACAAATTCAATAAAGAAAGCATCACAGGATTCAATCTCATCCCAAACTAAGTTTTTGTAGACTCTTACATTATCATTTTTCATAGAAAACTAGTTTCTTACTTGCTTTATGATAAATTCAGCATCACCCCTCACCTTTAATTGTTTTATCTTCTTTTCTTTGCCTTCTTGCAGCCCTAGGAGAAATGCATCATATCCTACAATGTTATGTGTTATGAAAGTCCAATTTAAAAGAGAAGGAAAACATTTCTCCCAAGGGTGAAATCAAAACAACTCCTACCACTGATCCTAAATTAGAGCATCTACCATCAAATTCTAGGATCCATAGGGTGTCTTCATGACCTTCCTCCTTATCCTCTTTGAGTTTGTCTTCAAGTAAACTAACATAGTTTCCAAACTAACATTATTAGTATAATATTTGGGCTTTAGGATTGTCCAAAGGCACAACTGTGTACTTATTTTTTGGTTCCAAATCTAATTTTATCTTCTTCTTTCCTACTGGGATGTAAGCCTCAAACCAATCCATCTTTATTTCTCTACCTTTTATCTTCTTCTTTCCTATTGGGATGTAAGCCTCGGACCAATCCATCTTTATTTCTCCACCCATTTCCTTGCAAAAAGTTCTACTGAGAAACATTCCATAACTAGATGGTGTGTCAACTACTAAGATGGTTAGTTTCAACCTCCTATCTAGGCAAGCATAAAAGAACAACTTTTACATTTTAAACCTAGCCAAACAAGGGGTACTTGCTTCATGTCCATAGAATAACAATGTCCAAAAAAAATTGTGAGGTCCAAGACAAAGGCCTTACCAATAGAGGCTAGCATAATATTGTTAGAAGCTCCTAAATCTATGATATAATTGTTGAGCTTTTATTCATTTAGCAATAGAGACACATAGAAAGGATTAGGTTTCCTCTCTTTTTTTTCTGCTTCTAAAACATTTACTAATGGCTCCATATTGGGGACACTCCTTGTATATCTTTTAGATACAAAAAATGGCTTCTTTAAAGGTATTTGATTTTGAATGAAATTATCAGCAAATTGGGTATTAGTGACAAACCCTCCCTCTATATACTAGACAAATTTATCTAACTCCTTAGGATTCAATCTTAAGTATTTTACTAGAGAAATGGATATAGAAGAAGATTTACAAAATTCCACAATGTCAAAAGAAGGCATACTAGTTGTGAATTATGTTTTGGATAATATTTTGAGCTTTGCATTCTTTGTTGGATCATTGTGTATGTGTTTTTTTTCCTTTAGAACTCAGATGAGTTGTGCTGGTTCCCGCATAGGAATTATAATTTCTTTGATTTCTAGTCAATATAGTTCAAGCAGGATCTTGGAGTGTCACAAAAGAATCACCTCCCTTTTCTATGATGGATTCATATTCAAGGAAATAGGTGCTAGCACTTTCATTTTCCCCTTTTTCACTTTCAATTGGCTATTTAGTGCCATGAGCATCCTTTGCTATCTGAACAAATCTTAACCAATTAGTACAAGTTTGTCCATCATGATCCATAGTCAAATGGAAAGAACACATAGTTTCTTTAGGGACTTCCAAGCGATCAAAGGTGGACCTTTCCAATGACCTTGGGATTGTTGGCATCTATTAATATCTTGATAGTAGAATTGGTATGGGCCATTAGGTCTATTTTGTTGTCTCTTTAAGACTGTCATGTCATTCATCATCCTCAACATGAAAGGGTCTATGAGAGTAGAGGTTGAAGCAGTACCAAAGGATTGGACTTCCCTTCTCTATTTACCAATAGTAAAGAGTACATCCTCTAAATGAATAGTTGGCCTTTTGAGTGGCAAATAAATCAATAGTTGTATCTCTAATAAGATGGAAACTCACATCTAAAAGAACAACCTTAACAAAGAATATTTTATGATTTTCTCCATTAGTTCTAAATACAACATGGATTCTTTGGATTAATCTTTTGAATTTTGCCACAAATTCTCTCATGGGTTAATGCATTTCTTTTTTTAATTAGCTAATCTAAAGAAACAAGGAACACTCATTGTCAGGAGCTTTGGATCTAGTTTCAAATGTCTAGATGGAGAACTAGGTCTACTACAAGATTTAGTTCTTTTCTTCTTTGGGTCATTAAAATTGGGTAGGAGAGTCAAGTTCTTTAAAGGCTTAAACATTTCATCTAAAATCCCTTTTTCTCTTTCTCCTCTAGTATACTCCTACCAACCAAGTCTACTTCTTACCTCTTTTGCCTAGGGTCTCGTAGGTGCTTGGGAAAGTCTAGTAACCACTTCTTCTTCTTGAAACTTCGGCACACCTCTCAAAAGTTCAATGTGGTCTTCTTCTCTTTCAAGAACATTCAAAACTTGTTGATATTTTTGGTTATTCTAATGTAGTGTCTTAAATAAAAAATTATGTCTTTCTATGTGTCTTCAAAATTGAAATCAAGTTGCAACATAGGGAATACATTATCATGTGGAAGAACCATTATTATTCATTACTACTTCAAGAGGTTAGGTCCTCTTTCTATAGGGACTCTTCTCCACTAGAGTCAAAGAAAATCTATTAGTGAATAGATTGTCTTTTCAGATTAAATAATAATTTACTCTATACCCAAGACTTGGAAAATCCAAAATTGTTGACAATAGTTGGGAAAAATTCATATTGTTTGTTTCCCTCTGCATTTATAGGTACATATCCCTTTATAAAAATTTAACAACAACCTCAAAGAAACCAACAATAACTAAATGTGCATTTTTACTAGAAAGTGCATAAGGGACACTCATGTACTCTTAGGTACTAAGCTAATTTACATACTTATTTACAGAAGTAAATGAAAATCCCATGGCCCTTTCATTAGCGATAATCTAACTAAAATCTAAACACTTTTGCAGTTCAAACTAACCATGTAGGTAAATAAATGAGCATAGACTATAAATAAATAGGAGTAGATGTCACATACAACTTATTATCAAAGTTCACAGAGTAACCATGATTAAATTGCCTCCAACACCATGTTCTAAAGCACAATAGGAGATGTTATATATATATATATATATATATATATATATATATATATATATATATATATATATATATATATATATATATATATATATATATATATATATATATATATATATATATATATATATATATATATATATATATATATATATTGCTATTGCTGTCTAATTAAATTAAAACAACACTAACATTTGCAAAGTATATTCTTGCCTTCTAATCTCTAACCCTTAAGTAGTTAAATGCTCGAGAATTTATAGTTTTTTTACATCTGAAATAGGCCTCCATTAAAGCCCAACCTTTCAATTAAAATAGTTATGAATAGTATAGATAGTTTTGAAACTATTTTAAAAAATAAATAGAAAGTAACTAATTTGCCTAAACTTCATTGCTAGTTTTCTTTTTATCGGCTATTGTTTTCTTCACTAGCTTCTACCTCCTAAAAGCATTCATGAATTCCTACATTTCATGGGAGTATAGGTTCTTCAAGCTAAGGAGCTTGGATCTGTAGGCATATTTCTACCATTTGAACTCTTCAATCTTCTGGCTTTACTGTGGCATGAGATTCTTATTTAAATATAACATTAATTCGATGTTTTCCAACAGAGTGAAGTCACTAAGAGTAGGTGTATCATTTTCTTTGATCTTCATCACTACATCATTGAAATTTTTTGTCAAAAGCTTGGAGTCCATATTGCCATCTTCAAATTGTGGAATCCATGTGGGATTAGTGACATTCATATCCTTTAGGAGCTCTTTGTGCATCTTGACAATCTTAGCCTCAACTGACTATATTTCCTCAATGGCTTCTTTGTAGACAGACTCCTTCCAACCCGTATTACTTTTTAGGATAAATAACATGCCTTAATCCATATTTTTCATAGGATTTTTACCAAGAAATTTTAGTGCTCCATATTTTTCAACATCATTAACCTGAAATGTGATGGCTTGACATCAATGTTGATCAGCTTCCTATATTGGTATGAGGGTTTGAATCTCACCCAACAAAATCTCTCCTTCTACACATGTAGTAGTGAAATCCAAGATGAATTTACTACCTTATTTGATTATGGAAGCTACCTAGTCTTGCACTACATTTGAGAGTAGTTTTCACCTTTGCATTTGTTTGACTAGTTGTTGGCTATCTGCAGAATTGGGATCAAAAGATTGGGGGTTCTGAACCACTAGAAGAGCACAAAGATTCATCAATAAATCTATATAGGCAGACATGGTAATTGCTAGATTGTTGAGTTCTTTCTTTTCTTTACTGTCATTTTCTAATTGGGTCAACATGATCACTATAGAGAGCTTGAAAAAGTGGTTACCTATGTCTTTGTTAATGGTTTCTGATTCCATAGTGGTGACCTTAAGAACTTTAGTATTAATTTTTGCAGATTCATTTTTTATTTGTATGTGGCCACTTTCACTATTACTTTTCTTGTTATTGGATCTTTTATCAGATGGGTATCACTTTTTTATTTCTCAATCTTAGACTCACAAGCTACATATTTGGTGACAATGTCTTTTACAGGTGTAGATACAGGTTGTAGGTTCCTCTTCTTGCTGACTAAATTGGAAAACCAAGATGAAATATTAGATGTAGTGGAAATCCCTTGGGCTTCTTTGGTAGGAGTCATGAACTTGGGGTAGTCTAGTCTAGGAGCTTTAATTAGTTGTACATAACCATTGGAATTATTTAAAAAACTAAGTTCTTCACACAGACCCTATCCTTAAGCCATTATCTTCTCTTTTTGAATCTCTTGCTGCATGAGTCCCTCAAATTTGGTTTTGGACCTAGTTCTAAGGGTTGTGTTTTTTGTAGGTTATGATGTTCTTTTCTTCCTATTAATAGTTGAAAAACTAACTATAACATGAGACAAAATTGGAATGTTAGAAGTTAGTGGTTCACAAGAAGAAACTATCTTTGGAGATTTTTCAATTTGTTGTTCATTGATTGTGCTCATGTTTCTTCTCCTTAGCTAGTTATCTAGTTGAGTGAGGATAGATCTAGTCCTCAAATTTATATCATCCTCTTCTTCTTGGTTCTAATCCATTTCTAATTGTTTTGACTCGCTTGCTTCTTCCCATTCTAGTTCGATAAAGTCTGAACCATCTTCAACCATCCCTTCTAATTGGAACTTCATCTTGATAGAACCAATTTGTGGAAGTTTTAATCTTGAGTGATCTTTTTTTAACACTTCCTCTTCATCTTTGTAATCCTATTATAAATCGTCTAAATGTGGAAATGTAGATGATTGACCTTTTAAAACAAGAACTTGGGCTGCAAATCCATTGTTATAAAATTCCCTTCTTCCCTGATAGGACCCAAAATTAAAACCAAGTAAATTTCTTCCAATGACCAAGGCGTTAATCATGCTATTGTAGATTAAATGGAAAAGTTTAATAGGAAAAACTGATTTCCAATTTTCCTTAGGCAAGTTATCCTTAATTACTGAAGATAACTTCATGTAGACCTTGGCTAAGACAAAACAATCAAGTGCATAGCGAGGTAGTTTCATTGGTTCTTCTTTAAACCCACCTATTCTAAAATAGGTGACTAAATCAAAAACCTAATAAATTAGCTCTCATAGTTTTGAATTAACCTTTGGGCTTCTAAGGAAAACCTTGGCATTAGTGCCTTTTTTAAGCTCAAATGAACACTCTCTATTAGCATGTCATGCAATTTCCTAAAATCTTCTAACACCTTGTCCCTTTCAAGTAGAGGGCAGTATTAGTAGATAGTTATATCTTCACTCCAAGTTTCAATTTGGAAGAGAGGTAATATTACTGATGCAGGCAATATAATAAGTCAGATAAGAAGCCATATAAAAATTCTCCCTAAATTCTTTAGCATGCTTGAGTTTGTTTCTCAATGTACAACCAATTAAATTAGCCCAATCTAACAACTATTGTCCTTTTAGAATGATTTCTACATAGCGATACATCCATTCTTCAAAAAGAAAAACATCTGACGAACTTTTAACCTGATGTAGCAAGACCATGAGACCATGAATATGAGGTTTCATATGGTCTTTGGTGACTATTTTGGGCAGCATTGAACCACCTCCATAATTTGTCTTTATCCACTTTCTAGCCAAGATGTTATGGTATTTGTTTGAGCTTTATTCATACTCAACTAGGGACTAGGTAGGGGTAAATGCAACAAAGGTACATTTAGGTAGATGCAAAACTAAGGAGATAGTTTCCTTGGAAATAGATAATATGGGTTCTCCATATTTGTTCAAAATACTTTTAGTTCTTACATCGTAGTGATCAATACATAGTTGAAGTAACTTAGGACTCACAAGAGCAAGGGGAAAAACCATAGCTTCAAATAGACTACTGGTTAAAATTTCTAGACAAACGTTCATCTCATAAACTTGCTCAAGAAAATTAGTTTGCAAGTTTTCTACCTTGACACCCTCCAAATTAGTATATCAAATGACACATATCTTTTACATTCTAAACTGGAAACTTTCCCAAAGAAATACAAAATAGACTTTACTTCAAGCAAGGAAATTAAAGCCTAATACTAATTCTTTCTTTGAAATTCACACAAAGGATAGAACAAAGGGAGGGATTTTCCTATATTCTCACATGTAACTTGCTAGGAAAAATTAGACCTTTTTCCTTCTCTTTCTGTTGCTTCTCCTTCAATTCATCCTTTCGCTTGATAAACCAAAAAAGAAAACTTATGCTCTTTTAAAGGGAAAGGAATTCGTACATGTGGAAGTACAACCTCATAATGAGGCATTCATGGAAAATTAGTTGCATCTAGATTCACACATTGGAAAACCCATGACAAGACCTCTTCATTTAATAATTCTCCTTTGCGGCTATCCTTGCAATGATCACCTTTCTCTAACAAACTATCTCTTTTTTGGGTGAAATATTTCTACTTGAAGTTATGACGACAACCGTTCTCATGCTTGGAATAGAATTAATTAAAGCATGACTTCAAATTATTGGCCCCTGACATAATTAATGCCTTGAGTATCAGGAACCTTTAGGAAATCATGAGCACTTTTCACCCAATAATCTTCAATGGTAGAATCACTTTAAATTGCTTCAAACTAAGGTGCAAAGGGGTTTGAAGCAATTCAAAAGAACATCCTTCTAATGCTTAGTGGGTCCAACTTGTAGGAAAAATGGACAGTATCAAATTCTTTGGTTGAACTTCTTTGAACTACTTCTAACCAAGATTTAAAGGGATTCAAAGAGGTTCAAAGTATAAGAGATGCAATGGACAGCACAAGGTAACTTTCTTTATACGATGCTTAATGATATTTGGGAAACATGAAACCAAGGAAGGTGGGTTCAATGTCTAACCTGAGAATGCTGGAGAAAACATAGAAAAATCAAACAATGGTGACTCAAAATAAGGCGAACATGATAAAAAGCCTTGTATTACATTAGAGAAATCTTTGAGATCCCCAAGAACTTTTAAAAGACTCTTTATGTCCATTGAATCAGGATTTCCATGAGGAGAATAGCAAAAAATAGTAATGTTGTGAGAGAGTTGCAGCTGGAGGATGCCTTGTTGTGCCTCCACCAGTAACGATGTAATCATATGTTATTGCAGTTCCTTTTACAACATGAAATGTCATAAAATGATATGAGTATTCTACAAAAACCAAGAACAAGAAAATCCCTCATTAATGTAATGTACCGCAGGTAAAATATAATTTTTTTTGTAAGCATCCCTTTTATAAAGAAAAGAGAGGTTAAAACACTGAAAAAAAAAATGATTCCCCATTAATGTAATTCACTGAAGATAAAAGATAGAAATTTTCATATGCATCGCTATCCTAAAACACATCAATTTGAAACAAAATATTCTGAAATGCTCAAACTCACCCAATTTATTCTTATCATTGCTGAACAATGGAGGCGGTAATGATAGGTGAAGAACAGCAGGCATGAAATTAGAAAGAAGAGAATCTCCATGTTTCCTCTACCCGATCTAATTCCTCAAGTACTCTTGTAAATGAAATTGTTCTGATTTCTCTTTAAATAGATTATTTTTTATATTTAGATGAACACCAGCTTTTCATTTTGCTGACCAAAATGAGACTTCCTACATTCTCACCAAGCGGTCTCAAGATTTGGTGGCAGTTTCTACAACTTCTCCATTTTTTCATTAATATCAATCACTATTGACGAGTGATGGTGCCTACGATTTGTAATTCAAATAAGAATGGAACATTTATTATTTTACATTAAAATATGATACGAATGTAGAGTTTTATATAGTTGTGAGCTATAGAGAAGTTATATTTAACTAAAAAATAGAAACAAATGCATGAGGGTATAAAACAGAGAAAAAAGAGTCTCAAAGAATGAATATCTATTATTCATTGATTGTGTATATAAATTACAA
Organism: Cupressus sempervirens; assembly: GCA_028749045.1. Classification (NCBI taxonomy): domain Eukaryota; kingdom Viridiplantae; phylum Streptophyta; class Pinopsida; order Cupressales; family Cupressaceae; genus Cupressus; species Cupressus sempervirens. The sequence goes on along the minus strand of CM053789.1, from coordinate 413,589,193 downwards.
AACGTGAAACCAATCAGTGCATAGAATAATAAATCACGATGAAATACACAATAAATCTATATATAGAACTAATGCATGTATGTTTTATCTAAAATTAATATAATGCAGCATTTAGATAGTGCAGTTTCACCATCCAGTTTGGAAGTAATGGTTTAGAGGAGTAACGAGAGATTAGTTTGAATTAATTAACAACACCCCCTCCTTAAGAACTAAGGAAAAATTAAATATCTAAAGAAAAGAGAGAGGAAAGAGGGAAAATTCGATGGAAATAAACAACCCCTCAAAATAGATTCTAATAGAGCAATAAAACTACCATGCTACAATTTCTTTCATCCCACAAAGATGTCTAAGAAAGTGAAATGGAAGAGAAGATAGATCCTTCTGTAATGTGTAGTCAATAGTAGATGATCAAAACTATGTGTAGAAGGTGGTCCATGATCATCAAACAGCATTCTTCCCTTTAGGAAGAAACAAAACTGAAGATCTATGCCTGAAGTTTCCTCATTCCTAAAAGGAATATCCAGGAATAAATCATAACATGTATGATGCCTATGAAAATTGCTCCATTGTCTGCATGTAGATCTTAAAATAGCTTGAATCTTTTAGAAAATGATGGATAACATAATCAAAAGACACGTTTATCTCCTTAGAAGGAAAATAGATCTCCTCATAATGTTGTGTAAATCTATCTAAACTCATATCAATCTGTGATGAATGACCATGTGTAGAGAAGGAAGAAGAGGGCCAATAGATTCCCTCACAACAACTAAAGTAGAGTCACCTTCATCAAAGAGAGGATGAATACAATAAATGTTGTCATATAGATAAAAAATGAGGGATTCTACAAACAAAAATGATATGCCTGAAAGAAATCGATCCCAATAAATTGAATCTAAAAGACATAAATGATCCTGCTACAAAATATCATTGGAAGCTTTCAATGAAGTAACTCTAATTTATGAAGAAACAAAAGGAGCACTAGGGTTATCAATAAAATAATCATCCATGAAGGATTTTTTCATACAAGATGGAGCAATTGAAACCTTCGTATCACCCATAGAAGCTTGGTTATCCAAGGAACCATCACTTTCAAATGAAGAGTTAATGTCTCCATATAGTTGTTGGATCATGTTCCAAGCATTCATAGGAGATTTTGTGTTCTCTATATGATAGAAAATATCCTTAAAAATAGTAAGACATATTAGTCCATAGATGTGAGATGACCCTAGCTATAAAGGTCACTAAATACCAATATTGTACTGAGGCAATTCGTCAAAAAGTTGGCAAACAGGCTCTGATACTACTGAAATATCCCCGATCTGGTTATAACTTTGACAAACACCGATTTCTTCACTATTCAATTGTTGACATTTTGTTGAGCACTTGGCAAACAAACTCAACCCAAATGAAAGTATTGCTTTGTGCAAGTTTGTTGTTTTATAGTTTTTGAACAATGTTAGATGCAAATAGGCAAGCCACAACTAATATGCCAAATACTGAGATTAAATGAATCAGGCTGCAATAAATTGCTCTTGATGGCCAATTTGCAATAAGAGATCATCATTCTATTATGAGTTATCTACAATAAAACTTCAATCGACAACTCTAATTCCTTTATTAAATGCACAACAAATTACAGTTTCAAATGCAAAGAACCTGATTCCAAAAGTTTGCAGCAGACCACATCTCTATCAATCCTCTTTAGCTTCTGGCAGCGAAACTTAGGAGATCACAGTCTGAGAAGAAAGTCTCCACAGCCAACCAAGAAGAATGCCCTTATAGCCAATTGCATCCAGTATGCAATGCCCTCAGTTGCTAATATAAGACGATCAGCTTCAGCAATCAATGTTGCCACAGTAATCATAGCCCAAAGAGGACAACAATCTCGAAAATCTGTACTTCACAGACTTTGGAAGGAATGTCGATGCCGTCAACTTATCACAATGGCTGTTTGGGGCCCACTACCCAAATGCCTCTGCAGCTGCGCCCGTACCGTGGATCTGTTGGTTCCGCTGGTGTCTAAGGTGCCTTTATGAATGATGACAGTAAAAACCCGTAAACAATGTTTCAAACGACTTCTGAAGAGAACTCCCGATCTGATTATTGGATGTTTTAATACTCCTGAGAGGGTCCTGACAATATATATTTACCATGAATCGCTATTCGCAGCAGTGTCCTGAGTATACGTTGCTATCTCAGATGGAATTCTGGGTCGATACTCCAACTGGCACCCGCCTCCTTATTGTTTTGTCATTCTTTTTCCCTGAACGGAAGTCGATTCACCATCTCCACTAGCTCGAGTCCAGACTGTCCCCTTACTTATGTCATTACTGGTTCTTATGGTCAACATCTCGCGTCTTCCATATTCATAGTGATTCGACGGCTAATGGTGAGAGAATCCTGTTCTTCAAAATGGTGATTATAAGCTTGGAACGCGTGAAATGTCCCTTCTCCAAACTTCCGCTAAGTAATGTTTCCGGCCCTTGCGATTTCACCTTTGATTTCACCGTAACAGACTCAGATCACTGCATGTCCCTGGCTTTGGCCGGCAGGTAAGTGCAAACTTGTTTTCTAAGTGCTCTACCTTAAACGTTTTCTGTAATTTGCCTACGGCCCAGATGTTATAGTTGCCACCACCGAGATCCAAGTGTATGAAAACTTGTTGCCAAATATTGGAGCGAAAGGGGAGCGCGTTGTGTAATCAGTGTGAACAACGCTTGACTGGAAATGTGCTATCTACCTTGGATGTTTGTCGTGAATGGGTTCCAATACTGGGCCAGATGAGTTTCTAAAGAAACTGTCAATTTATTCAAAATGCATAACCTTCTACCATGACTGGTCCGAATTCCAGGTTTCGCGTTATGATGATTCTGAATCATCCATTCGAATTTTGCCAGTGTTATAGAAATCCTTCCTCTTCCAACAGCAAATCGAACCCCCTCTGATGATCTGAATTGAATCCCTGACTTGTGGTTTAATTCCTCCTGAATTCTCCTCAACTCTGCGTTAATTTGTGAAATGTCGACTAACCCTATCCTTTTTTATCCTTAAATGAATAGTGATGCAAAAACCATGAAGTTGGCCTTAAGCCACCGATTCTACCCTGATGAAATGACTGCAGCGTCACCTCCAATCTACAATAATTCGGATGATATTTCACACCCTCAAAATCGCGTACCAATTGAGAGTTATCGTTCTCAATGGCCAACTGTGACAATTGCGAAAACCCTAGGTTCCACAAAGCACCCGTGATTGAATCACAATCTGAAACACAAAGAGAGATAATCAACTGCCTTTATTCGAATGGAGCTCCGGGGTGCCTATTTATTCTTTTCCCTCCATCCTCTCCAGAGACTTCTAGAACATTTTTGATCTTATCCCTCAAGTGACTTTATTAAATATTTTCCAAGTCACTTTATTAAATACAAGGTTATCTTTTAATATTTATTTATTTAATTAAAATAATTAATTAGTCATCCTTTGACAACCAGATTAATTAAATTAATTAAATCGAACTATCACCAGAAAATTGGGGACATGACAGTCCACCCTTCCTGAAATTGCTTGTCCCCAAGCAATGGCTGAACCATGAACCAATCAGTATGCCTGGGTCCCAAATGTAAATCTGTGTATCATCCCAATCCTCATCATACTCTCGTGGAGAAATCATCAATACCAGTAGCTGAGAAACTGTACTCAACATACAAACAACTGACAACTCTGATGAAATTATCTATAAACCAACTGTAGATGTCAGTAGAAGAAACCATTCTGCGGAACTCAAGCCAACTGAAACATCAACTCTATCAAAACTCAAGCCCCTGTCAAAAAGACACCTGCACCCAACTGCATTGTAGATATGACAACAGCCATAGGTACCTGAATCACTGACATCAAATTCAATCTCTGAAAAATTGCTCCGAGTGTGTTGATGCTGCAGGCTGAATAACTTGCTACTACCACTTCTTTTTTCGAAAGTAAGGGCCAATCTATCCCCTAATGGATGGTAAGAAACTGGAGCCAATCTACATCTGCGTGAAATAAAATCTTCTATCTCTATGTCAAAAGGAAAATGATGAGCGTACCCTACCGCATAACGCTGATAAGAACCTCCAAACTCTGCTGCTGGCTCATCATCACTGAACTGGGAATCAACAGATGGCTCCAATTTCTGACTCCGAGTGACTGTAGGTCGGATAGGATCCCATGCATTCTGCTCAACAAACACTTCCTCGAGATCCCTGTGAGGTAGCATAGTAGAAAGGACCCCTATAATCTTCTCAACCAATCTGCAAATAACACTAGTATCATGGATGAGAACACCTTCTGTCACTTCATGCGAGTCCAAATGAACACATGCACTATCCAACAAATACTCCATAAACGATTCAGTGCAGTAAAAATTATATGAGGAAACATTTACATACTCCCCTTTACACCACATCTGGTCCTCCTGAAAGGGTGGCATACTCAGCTGTACCACACTGTCGTTTATCAGAGAAGAATCAATCTGGAGACTCGACTCTACCGGTATCCCAAACTCATTAAGACCAACTTCTTCCAAATCCTAAATATGTGTGTCAGTCCCAAAAACATGCTCCTTAGTAACCACTGCAGGAGTATACTCACCACCAACCACCTCAATAGACAAATGAACTGGGTCTGGGGCTGGTTTTGACTGCAAATCCTCCAACTCCACGGTCACCTTCTTTAACTAAAGTTGCAACTTTTGTAGATCTCGTTGTGTGTCCTCTAAAACCTCAGTAGTCGCTGTGAGCTCCTGGGAAAGCTCGCTCACCTCTTCTTCATGATCCAAGAGTGCCTCATATGCTGTACTCCCCCACTCAACCAAGTGATCACGGTCGGCTACCAATCGTAAATAATCCTGCTTCAAAATCCGAACAGCTTCACGCAAGGCATGAATCTCTGCCAAAGAAAAGTAACCACCGCTAGACTCACCTGTCATAGAAGAACCCCAACCAGTAACAGCCAACAACTGATGAGCAGTATCAAAATGCTCACAAGCGATAGCAATGTCTCGCTCACTAACTTTCAACTGGCTAGTCACACAATGGCTCTGGCTGAACTGTCTCCAACAATCTTCTTCTGGAGCTCTTAAAGGAGTATCCTCAATATTAACATCCATATCTCGTGAATCATCTCCAGGGTCCATATCAATATCCAATTTGTCAAAAATTGTAGTACTGCTGTCAAGCTCTTTTGTACCCAAAGAAACTGACAAAGAAGCTGTGTCTTCAAAACTGTCCATTTCATTCTCCTGGATGTCATCAAGGTCAAAATGATCCTGGGACTCATCTGTACATGCTTCCAAATATGAAAAACCTTCAACACCTTTCAGCAAGGATGGTCGACTGGAAATATGAACCAAACCCAACAACGGTGTATAAAGACTAATACCAACATCGGACAAACTGTTGGCACAAGGAAAGACAACACCGTGTATTCTGCTAATCAAATCCATGATAGTACTCAAACCATCATGGCTATCATAAAGTGCTAAAGATCTTCGGTTGACTGAATCCCAGATGCTACTGAAACATTCCCGAATCCATATGCAAGAAACAACTGGTAACTCAAGCAAACTACTTACCTGAGTAATGTGACCAATACCAGCTAACTTCACATACCTGTCTGCCATTGTCCTTGTATCCTGGATGTGAATGCAAGATGAACTCATAACATTATCAGCTACCGTATATGATCCTTCTGCTGCAGGGAGCTGAATGTCAGGTATGTAACATGAAACTAAGCCCAGCTCCATGCCATGCTCATTTCCATGCCTCTCCCAGTCCTGTAATGCCAAAGTTGCTCGAGTGTCCTCAAGCTCGCAAGAAAGCTTGACAATTTCCTCCTCCTTCCTCCTCAAGGCATCTGAATAATCTTTGGTAAGGCTAAGAAGATGGTCACAGTCTGATAGAAGATGTAAATAGCTCAACTTCGTCGTTCCCATTCCTTCACCAATTGCATGTAAGTCACAACAAGGAGAATTTGCCTGAACTCCCTTATGTCTTCCTTGTAATTGAATCATCTGGATGTGCTCTTCTAACATCTCCCGCATTCTATCATGATGAGATAAAGAAGCCACAATACTATCTTTGCTTACCTTCAGTTGGCTGGACAAATCATGTGAAGTACTACCAGTTTCATCTGAAGCATCTGACTGAGCCTGGTACTCTCTCTCAGCAAAATCATGGATAGTCAGTGTTTTCTCATCTTCACCAGGTATCTCATCATCATGCACAATGACATCTTTATCATTATCTGAACTCACTTCACTGAAATCATTGCTTGTCGGAACTAAACTACCTTGAGTACCTGAGACATCACCCTTGGAAAGCTCGTATTCAACTGTCTCAACTTGAGTGTCAAGTTGACAGTTACTATCCATCAGCGTAATGTCCTTCACCGCTTCTTCCTATGACCAAACTGAAACCTCTGACTGGCTGCACACTTGTTTCTCGAACTCCTCATTAAGGTTCCTAGTAGCATCTCTCTTGGTATCTGTCAACGCTTCGTGAGAAGATTTGCCAAAATGAAATCTAGTTGATTTACTCACCTTAGCTGGGACGGACAGCCTGTCAAGCATACGATGGTGTTTAACCAACAGTTCAGACATGTTATGTTTGATCTTTCTGAGCTCATCCTAAATACCTGAATAGTCCTCCTTTCCACATTTCCGACTCTGAATACTCTGTCTATTACTTGTCCGAGATTGTGTCCTTGGAGACTTGGTGTTGTACCTGTCCATCTTGGTTGAAGTAGAGTGCTGATCACTCATGTAATTCGGTTCTCACCCCACAAGATGGCAAGAAAACTGCTCTGATACCACTGAGATGACCCTAGCTATAAAGGTCACTAAATACCAATATTGTACTGAGGCAATTTGTCAAAAAGTTGGAAAACAGGCTCTGATACTACTGAAATATCCCCGATCTGGTTATAACTTTGACAAACAATGATTTCTTCACTATTCAATTGTTGACATTTTGTTGAGCACTTGGCAAACAAACTCAACCCGAATGAAAGTATTGCTTTGTGCAAGCTTGTTGTTTTATAGTTTTTGAACAATGTTAGATGCAAATAGGCAAGCCACAACTGATATGCCAAATACTGAGATTAAATGAATCAGGCTGCAATAAATTGCTCTTCATGGCCAATTTGCAATAAGAGATCATCATTCTATTATGAGTTATCTACAATAAAACTTCAATCGACAACTCTAATTCCTTTATTAAATGCACAACAAATTACAGTTTCAAATGCAAAGAACCTGATTCCAAAAGTTTGCAGCAGACCACGTCTCTATCAATCCTCTTTAGCTTCTAGTAGCAAACCTTAGGAGATCACAGTCTGAGAAGAAAGTCTCCACAGCCAACCAAGAAGAATGCCCTTATAGCCAATTGCATCCAGTATGCAATGCCCTTAGTTGCTAATATAAGATGATCAGCTTCATCAATCAATGTTGCCACAGTAATCACAGCCCAAAGAGGACAACAATCTCGAAAATCTGTACTTCACAGACTTTGGAAGGAATGCCGACACCGTCAACTTATCACAATGGCTGTTTGGGGCCCACTGCCCAAATGCCTCTGCAGCTGCGCCCGTACCGTGGATCTGCTGGTTCCGCTGGTGTCTAAGGTGCCTTTATGAATGATGACAGTAAAAACCCGTAAACAATGTTTCAAACGACTTCTGAAGAGAACTCCCGATCTGATTATTGGATGTTTTAATACTCCTGAGAGGGTCTCGACAATATATATTTACCATGAATCGCTATTCGCAGCAGTGTCTTGAGTATACGTTGCTATCTCAGATGGAATTCTGGGTCGATACTCCAACTGGCACCTGCCTCCTTATTGTGTTTTCATTCTTTTTCCCTGAACGGAAGTCGATTCACCATCTCCACTAGCTCGAGTCCAGACTGTCCCCTTACTTATGTCGTTACTAGTTCTTATGGTCAACATCCCGCGTCTTCCATATTCATAGTGATTCGACGGCTAATGGTGAGAGAATCCTGTTCTTCAAAATGGTGATTATAAGCTTGGAACGCGTGAAATGTCCCTTCTCCAAACTTCCGCTAAGTAATGTTTCCGGCCCTTGCGATTTCACCGTAACAGACTTAGATCACCGCATGTCCCTGGCTTTGGCCGGTAGGTAAGTGCAAACTTGTTTTATAAGTGCTCTACCTTAAACATTTTCTGTAATTTGCCTACGGCCCAGATGTTATAGTTGCCGCCACCGAGATCCAAGTGTATGAAAACTTGTTGCCAAATATTGGAGCGAAAGGGGAGCGCGTTGTGTAATCAGTGTGAACAACGCTTGACTGGAAATGTGCTATCTACCTTGGATGTTTGTCGTGAATGGGTTCCAATACTGGGCCAGATGAGTTTCTAAAGAAACTCTCAATTTATTCAAAATGCATAACCTTCTACCGTGACTGGTCCGGATTCCAGGTTTCGCGTTATGATGATTCTGAATCATCCATTCGAATTTTGCCAGTGTTATAGAAATCCTTCCTCTTCCAACAGCAAATCGAACCCCCTCTGATGATCTGAATTGAATCCCTGACTTGTGGTTTAATTCCTCCTGAATTCTCCTCAACTCTGCGTTAATTTGTGAAATGTCGACTAACCCTATCCTTTTTTATCCTTAAATGAATAGTGATGCAAAAACCATGAAGTTGGCCTTAAGCCACCGATTCTACCCTGATGAAATGACTGCAGCGTCACCTCCAATCTGCAATAATTCGGATGATATTTCACACCCTCAAAATTGCGTACCAATTGAGAGTTATCGTTCTCAATGGCCAACTGTGACAATTGCGAAAACCCTAGGTTCCACAAAGCACCCGTGATTGAATCACAATCTGAAACACAAAGAGAGATAATCAACTGCCTTCTATTCGAATGGAGCTCCGAGGTGCCTATTTATTCTTTTCCCTCCATCCTCTCCAGAGACTTCTAGAACATTTTTGATCTTATCCCTCAAGTGACTTTATTAAATATTTTCCAAGTCACTTTATTAAATACAAGGTTATCTTTTAATATTTATTTATTTAATTAAAATAATTAATTAGTCATCCTTGGACAACCAGATTAATTAAATTAATTAAATCGAACTGTCACCAGAAAATTGGGGACATGACAAGATGATATCACTACTATTAAACCATACAATTTTTTATTCATAATTGTTGGGCTCATAAATGTGTCCAAGGAAATAAGGTAATAGATCTTGCTCAAGGCAGTGATTCTCTATCCCTTTTTCCCAAGATGGGTAATTCTGTTTGGTTATCTTGACAAAAGAAGGATGAAAATAAACACTACACATCATTGATCTCCCCCAAAAGTGGAACTTTATCTCCATTCATGATTACCAAAAAAAAAAAAAAAACATTAACAACCCCTAATGTAATTTAAAAAATCATTTTAAAAGAAATTTGATCTGAACTACCTATAGATAAAATAATAATTCTTCTTCTTGCTTCCTGAGCTTTGATACCATGTTGATTTTTTTACACCTATAAGCCATAGAAAATTTAGATCTAGCTGAAACATAGAAACAAATGCATGCTAGTATAAAACAAAGAACAAAGGAGAGTTTCAAAGAATAAATATCTATTATTCATTGACTATGTATCAATTATATATCATGAGCATTTCATAAAAACCAATCACCACATAAAATAAGAAAACACGATGAAATACACAAGACATCTATATATAGAACTAATGCATGTATGGTTTATCTAAAATTGACAAAATACATCATGTAGATAGTGCAATTTCACCATCCAAATTGAGAGTTATGGTTTATAGAAGTAATGAGTGATTAGTTTGAATTAATCATCAACAAAGACTTTGATAGGCTTAATAATCAATGATGCCCAAATTATTGTGGGTTAGTCAATTAACTGGCTTTACAAGTAGGTATGAATTCATTCACTTATCCTATGTCTCCCTTGAAAACTTAAAAAAAAATTAAATAATTAAGATTTGAATATAAAATACATTCATGAATAACTATAATTCAGATCAAATGAATAATAAATTACAATATATAGGATTTGATGTTTGATTTTACTCAGGTTTATTACACTCAATCTAGTTTGATGAAAGCTTAGATTTTGGAGGAGAATTTTCCAACAAATGTGTAAAGTCTTGGAGCAATCTAGTTCCACTTAGAACTATTATGGAGAATTTTTTGTGATTTAGTAGTGGACCACCTGTTAATAGGTTGAAAGCTCTTTAATTTGTGGGGTACATGATCTTAGTCTCATTCTTTATGATCCCAAGGTCTTGCACTCAACAAGATGTGATTTCTCATAGATTCATTAGGAAAAATTCAACTTCACCAGTGACAAAGATGGGAAACATCAATATCAAACTAATAGTAGAAAAATTTTGTCAGTAAAAAGACAACCTCATCAAATCATCATGAATAAGGAAAACTTCAATTCATATTTTCTACTTGTGATTAAAAGTATACATTGATTCTATGATGTTTATCTTTGACTTATATTTCTTTTCTATTTGATGATGAACTATAATCCAATTCATGGGTATGTGCAGGATCATGGTGTGCCAAAAAGTGGTGATCTAAAAAATATTTAGTTCTGAAATGCCTCAAAGAATTTTAAAACCTATTCCCACTTTTTTCCCACCCATCCTGATACTAAATGAAAATAATTAATACCTTTATAATTCCTACTATATCTTTCAATACCAACCTTATATGGTCATCTTTAAAACATCTTGAAAATGTGTTTTCAGCATGTTCTTATGTGTTTTTTACTTCAAGCATGTAGCTGACGAATTTTTTTAAACCAAAATTTGATGTAATGAAAAGGGTTTCTTAAGAATGTTCTTAGCTTTTCATAAATATAAGTTTTGTCAAATTACGAGTTCAGTAAGTAATTATTACTTATTTTCTAATGGAGTTAGCTACAAAGTGTTGATTGACATACTAGTTGAAAAATAGCTATAACTTTCAAACTGTATAAGATTTGTGAAATCCAAAAGATGCGTCACATTCTATGCTTCGACTAGTATAAGACAAAAAAAAAAAAAAAAACTTAATTTTGTTTTTTTTTTGAACTAGTTAAGGTGGTCAGACACGGGAGTTTTTTAATTCTGAAAATAGTATAGTAGAAAATTCATAATTAATTATTTATTTGGAATAAAAATTGCCAAAAATATGTGTCACATCCAGACATGAGTCCACATTTTATATCTAAAATTATATTTAAAAATATTATCATTTGATTATGATTAAGGTGGTCAGACATACACCTACTTTTTATTTTCGCCCTGAAATTTTTGTAGTACTGCATTAAAATCCAAACTTTTAACCAATCAAATAATTTTTTCTCCAGATAAGGCCTTGTATTTTATAAACTATATTCAATTTCCTACAGATTATTTTCTTACAACTTTCTGATATAAAGACCAGAACCACTTTAAAATTATGTGTCAAGTTGACATAACCCTGATTTGCTAATTTTTCACTGCCACTTAAGGCCATAGTTTGGTACACCATGATCCTGCACATACCCTCATATGCTTTCTAAATAAAATAAAGATATGTTTAGCTAGATTTAATACATGCAAAACTATGATAGACTTGAACTCTAACAACACCCAATCATTAAATAGTGTATGTCAGTGAGAAAGTGTCACAGTATGAATACATTGACTTAGCATCTGGTTCCCTTGATGAAATAAGTAGATTTGATTAACATTCATTTATGAATGACTAAATGTTATATCAACCAACTAATGAGTTACATATAGATAAAAGATTTGATCTTTGGTTTCTTAAACATTTTTTTTCTCTACAATTAAACAAAATTATAACTCTCAGTAATATGAACAGGTTGTTGACTAATATATATGTTTGTTTATTTTTAAAATAAAATTTAATTGATATTATCTAATTATGATTAAAAACTAATATATATTCTTTGATCCTTATATTTGACTTGTATTTATTTTATTTTTTATGTTGAAACAAAACCAAATCCATCTGACCCTAAGAGAACTATAGATATATTAATTGATATATTTATTAATTCTAAATAGACATTTTTATATTTTAATAGTTAAGTAGAAGTCCATTAATATAGTAAGCATCTGAATATCTTATTAGTATACTTTTATTCTAAACAAAGTCTTCTTCCTTCTTACTTGATTAGTTCTTTTTATCTCCAATGACATAAATAGATAAATTTATTATTATTTAGATCTATTTTCAAGCTCACATACTTAAATAACTAGTTATTCTTATGTATTTATATAGGTACACTCTTTTCACCTATCCAAAGAGTATTTAATACTGAACAACACTTACCCCTTATCCACAAAGTTCTCGCCTTCTCTTCAACAATTCCAACAATAAAATATATTTTTACTTGTAAATAAGAAAATTTAGATACTGAAAAGGAGGGACACATGAATATATGATTTAATGTATTTTTTATCTCTTTTTTCCTATCTTGTTCAATTGAAATGTAATTAATGTGGTGCATGAATAATGTCTATTTTATAGTTTTCTATTTTCTATTGTTAATGGTAGTTGCATAAATCTTAATTTATGTTACTTTGATATAAATATAAATATATTATTTGATGTATTCCTTAACAAACACTTTTTATTTATTTTTATGACTAATTAAATAAACCATAACATTTTCTTAGAATACCCATGCTCTAAGAAACCAAACATCTCAACAAGTAAAGTTTTTTTCATCTTACAATCCCCACTTCATTAGTAAATATTGTTTAATTAGTCATTTTCATATCTCATCACTCTTCTTCATCTTCATCATCTTCTTCATCTTCTTCTCCTTCTTCTCCTTCTTCTCTTTTTCCTTCTTCTCCTCCTTCTCCTTCTCCTTCTCCTTCTCCTCCTCCTCCTCCTCCTTATCATCCTCCTCCTCCTCCTTCTTCTTGTCCTCCTCTTCCTCCTCATCCTCCTTCTATTCCTCCTCCTCTTCTTCTTCTTCTTCCTCTTACTCTTCTTCCACTTCTTCCTCTTCTTCTTCCTCTTCTTCCTCATCTTCTTCCTCATCTTCTTCCTCTTCTTCCTCTTCTTCTTCCTCTTCTTCCTCATCTTCTTTCTCTTTTGCCTTGTCTTCCTCTTCTTCCTTGCCCTTACCTAGGATTCCCACCTTAGCTTCTAGTTCTTCAAAAAAATTCTTCATTTTCTTGTCCTTGGAAGCTATGTTGATATTAACAATTATTCTTGATTTGGTTTCCTCATATCTACCAAAAGGTTCATCTTTGGCCTCTATCCCCTTCTTCAATGGCATGTCAATATTTTCACTCATTATATTACTATATACCTCATAATCAAAACTTTTTAACCAAGTTTTTATTGGTTTAACCACCTATTCAAAGGTGTTTTCCATATCAACAAGAAAACATATGTCACTGTAATATCTTATGACAAATTCTTTATGAATCTTCATTCTTCCTTTTCTTAAGTTCATCAAAGTATGCATTCATTAGATTTTCAAAGTTTTCTCTTAATTGAATGATGCACTCATTGATCTTCTTCTTGACTGGTTTGTCTTTCTCCCATACAACATTACCAATACCAGGGAAGTCCTTCTAGATATAAAAGACAATAAAAACAATGAGGGATCGAAACTTACACATTGAATACTTCAATTTTCTTATTGATGAAATAATTTCTACAAGTTGTAACTTATATAGCTCAGAAAGATCATACTCATGACCTTTCCTCACTATCTTCCATTCTTGATCCATAGCCATACAAGGCACACTATTCAATTTTCTTGATTGATAGAATTTATGAGCTATGAATCTCATTGGAAATTGAATTAGTGGATTAGAAATGGATAGACCACATTCATTCCACTTGGCTCCTATATTTTCCTTAAGCTATTCATAACTCAAGCTTCACATGGTTTTCTTCTTGTCTAGGGTTATATAGCATCTAAGCCTATGTATCATTTTGTTAGTGATCTCCACTGGTTCATTCTATAGCCAATACTTCATGTCATAAATTCTACTCAAAATAAATTGAATCCACTCAATCTTGAAATTTCTTGGGAAGTATAGGGCATGAGTTAACCCTTTTCTCTCAACAAATTGAAATTCATCTTTCAAATTCCTTTATTACACATCTTCTCATAAGCTTTCCTAATTTTTTAATCTCCTAATTCTCTAATTTTGTGCACATAACACCTTTTGGTATTATGGATCATAATGACTTTATGTGTTATCAAATATAACACACTCAGTGAGTCTCATTTCATATCAATTTCTATAATAACACTAAATTTAGGTGTAGGAAAAGTGTCTATCTTCACCAATTGAATTTTACTACCTTCTTGGCTCATTCTAGTGTTCAATGAAGCTATCATGATTGTAGTTAGTTTTTTGAAGTTATTTCTTCTCTGGATACTCAACAAAGGACAAATTATCTACTCATTCAATTTGCTTGATTAAATGACCCTTAAAATCTTTGTTGGTTTCTAAAATTAGTAAATCGCTTTGTACTCTTGAGAGTATAAATGCAAGGTATGAAATAATGTCTTCAAAATTCATTATATACCTTCTTTTAATCAATTTAGGGTATTCATTAATGTTGTGTACTCAGGTACTGGTGGAAGGTAGCTATCTTAATCAATGTTGATGCCTTTGAAATAGCTCTTTATACTATAGCTCAGTCTCTTCCATTTTACTTGGTCCTTATCACTTCATTTAGTCTCTACCATTTCTCTTTTGAAGTGCTTGATCTATGTTGCAATTCTCAGTCAACATATGCAATTTTAATGACACTCTAAAACCTTTCAAAACTTGTTCTTATATATCTTCACATATGTAGATATGAAATTTTTGCACATTTATATATAATGAACAAATTTATGATATATCAATTAAGTATACAATTCCATACATATCTCTCTTTCTTAGTTTGAGATGACATAATCACCTTCTCAATTATATTGGGCGACCTTTTCTCCATTAGTTCTATAATTTCCATCTTCTTCTATCCTTTTCCATTTTTGGTTCATTTAATTCCCAATTTGCTCAATGTCCACTTTTCATTTTCCTTTTTACTTTGTCTAATTTGTTGAATTTACTTGAGTCCTACAATTCTTCGTTTTATCTCCAAACTTGTGGCAGTTGGAAGATGCATTTTTATGTGCATAATTGTTTCTCTAATTTCTCCAATAAGGTTTTGTCTATGATGTGCATTCATATGCTCTATGCCCATATTTCTAACAATTGTAGCAATATCCTTCAAAGTTAAGTGTATCTATTAGAATTTTTTGTCTTGACCTATACTCATGTATTTGTTGTCCTTTTTTCTTGCACTAGAAACATTAAACAATAAACTTAAGTTTAGAATTTTGCATACCATGTTTTCTTCTATAGATATCTGTAGTATGACCAATTTTTCCATAGTGATATCATGTTGGTTTTTCCTTTGACTTTACATTCCATAGTTCTCCATTCGTGGATGATTGTGCTTTCTCAATGCATGAATGTCCTAAGTCATTAGAAAAACTTGATAAATTCATAAGTTCTTCAAAGTACTTCATTTTTTCCTTTGGTTTGTTGAATCTCTCCATGGATTCCTTCTTATTTTTTAGTTCATTCTTTCGTATGTCACTCTATGATTGGAGACTTGCACTTTCCACATTCGTATGATTGAATTCTTGATTTGAAAGCATTACTTGGTTCTAATATCTAGTTGATTATTAGTGAGATTTTGTACATTTGATATCCTTTCTTTAAGTTTGGTAGTCATTACCATTTTGTCTTCTTCATCCATAGTCTTGTCTTCTTTAGATTTCTTTCTTTGTTAATTCACTTCACATAGCCTTACTAATTTGATTTCATGTTCTCCTTTCAGTACTATAACTTCTTCATTCAATACTTTTTTCTTATCAAGTAGATCAGAAGTTGTGTTTTCATTTACATAGATTGGTTCAAATAGTACTTTAGTCTAAAATTCATAATAGGAAAATTATTTTACCTGGATGGCAATTTCCTTTGTCCCTTTTAGTGAATCATTCAAATCTTATCTTGCCTTGTCATGTTTCTATAGTGTAAGCTAGATGTCAATTACCTATTTTTCACTAACCTTGTCCAGTTTATAAACCTTCATCTCAAAGATCTAATTTCTATGATGTTAATATTGTCTCAAAGAACCAATTCTCTAATACCAATTGTTGATTTATGGAGGAGTAAGTAAGATAAACAAGATACTGAGAGGGGGGTAGGTTGAATCAAAATCTTTAACACTTAGTAACTTTTCACCGACTCATTCACACCTATCAATAACTTGTGCATGTAAACTTATAATGTAAATCTTCTATAACATATAAATCTCATCAATCACATTTATGAGACTAAAACACATAACATAATTTTTACATAGAAACCATCCAAGGTGAAGGTAAAATTGGGGCATGGATGACACCCACAAATCTTCACTACTACAAAAATAAAGTTAACTAGTTAAGATTACAATGTTGGATCATAAAATATAATATACCCTATGAGGAGTCTTCCATGTAAAAGGCTTAA